>ML778327.1:126216-204890 GCA_009831015.1 Picea engelmannii | reverse complement strand
GGTCTGCCTTAGCTTCCTTGCCCTTTTTCCTTTACCTTTTTCCTTTACCTTTTTCCTTTTGGGATTTGTGGCCAAATCCACTACAGTTGTAGCATCTCATGGAGTTACAATGAACAACAATGTGTCCTACTTGATCACATCTTCAACACCTTGTGGTATTATAAAATCTTCCATTATATCTCCTTTCATAAGATCTACATTCAAAATCTTTGTGACCATATTCATTACATGAATAAAAATACCCATGAAAAATACTTTCATACCTTTGCTTTGGTGTCCCAATAATAGCTTCTTGATGTCTTCCTTGCTTTGTTAGATTTTCTTTGCCTTGTGTAGATGGTTGTTTCACAACATTATATTCCTTCTTTGATGGAATTACCACATTCTTCTTTGAGGTTATTTGTTCATCATGTGTATCTTCTCCTTTGTATCCAAGACCTGATTTATCACATGATGATCTTTGAATTTCCAAGATCCCATCCAATATTCGTGATCTATTCAAGAATTTGTTTGACTTTTCAACATTCTTTCTAAGATCAACAATTTCATTTTCTAACTTACAACATGACTCTTCTTTTTCATTTATTTGATTCTTCAAGAGTTCCTCTATTCTTTTGTCTTCTTCAATTTGGACCTTGAGATGGACAATGGTTTCAAAACTTTTTCTAATCTCATCATCTACATTTATATCTTCTTTTCCATTCTTTAGTCTTGTGATCTCTTCTTCCTTTTCTTGTAATTGAGTCTTATTGCTCTCTTCTTGTTCCTTGATCATTTCTTTCAACTTCAAGATGTGCCTTAGAGTTCTCCTAAGAAACTTCTTAGTGTTATCCAAAAGATAGTTACAGTGTGTATAAAAATGATCACTTCTATATCTATATAAACCCTCTTCAATTTCCTTTTGAAGATTCAATAGATTTTCTTCTATTCTTTTCATGGGATAAATACCATCAACCTTTACACAATTTTTTTCTATATCTTCTTCTTCACTTGTAGAGAAAAATTCATCATCATCATCATTGCAATCAAGGGCTTTTGAGGGTTCTTTACCTTCATTTGAAGTATCTTCACTTTCTTCATTTTTGCCAATATCAACACATAATTCTTTGCCTTCATCTTCAAGATCATCCTTTTTGATATCATCACTTGAAATGTTTTCAAAATAACATTTAGAAATAATGCATTCAAGAGTTTTTGATGATTCTTTACCTTTGATGATCTTGATGGAGTGGTCTTCAATTTCATTCTTCTCCTTCTTGA
This sequence comes from Picea engelmannii, assembly GCA_009831015.1. Taxonomy (NCBI): domain Eukaryota; kingdom Viridiplantae; phylum Streptophyta; class Pinopsida; order Pinales; family Pinaceae; genus Picea; species Picea engelmannii. Next base: position 203,630 of record ML778327.1, on the reverse strand, counting down.
TTTGATATGTCTCCACTAGATTTGGCCATAGATCCTTGGAAGAAGTGCATTGTCCCATCCTCTCTTTGATAGGGCTTGAGAGTCCACTAAGAATGGTCTTGAGAGCCAATGCATCATTATTCTTTCCTTCCCTTTGAGCTGCAAACTTTGACTTGTTCTTCAAGGGAACTGATCCACCAATGGATGCCTTCCAAATAGTTGCTCCCATTGTCTTCAAATGTAATCTCATCTCTATTATCCAAGTAGAATAGTTTTCCTCATCAAGTATTGGAACTTCATCATCCATTTGTGTGTCTATGGGAGGTGAATGAGTGTGGGTATCTTTTTCCCAAAACTTCCCTCTTGCACAAAACACCTTATTTAAAATTCAACATTTATTCATTACCCATTGTTGTCATATATAACCAGTTAAATATGAACATATATCAACAACATATATCATCAATTTATCATCAACAAGTCATCATCATAAGAAACACAAAGGACACAAGATGTATGTAAAATTTTCTTTTTATTATGGACAACAATATGGGGTTTATCAGCAACAACTGAATAAAGTACAACTCTACAAGAGCACCAAATCTATAATGTAAGACTCAACTTACACCCTCAACATCAACTAAGATGAGGCAACAATCCTCAATAGATTTCAATCTGCAACGGGTACGCGACCTGTCAATAGTTCAGCATGCGTGTACGCGCCCTACTAGTAGTACAACCCGCGTGTTATATGCGCCCTATCAATACTGCAACCTGCGTATACACTCCCAAATAGTAATGAAACTTGCATATACCTTCTGAGCTATTAGGGTTTTTCCTTCAAGATCTTCTGCAACCAATTTATCATTCTCTTCTATTTATCATTGTCCAAACTGACCACCAACCAGTCACAATACATCCAAGCTCTCCAATAGATTTCTCATACTCCATAACAAATCAATGTGAATGCTATCTCAATCATGTATAAACAAGTAGTATACCATAGAAATCATGTCACCACTGAATCAAAAAGGTATTGCTCACTCCATCAACCAAACTGAAACACATCATAGAAGCCATAGCAATAATTCCCTAAGAATTCACAACACAATAAGCAATGTTATCCAACAAGATAATAATGTAACCATACCAGTGTCTCAGTGATAGATATGAGCCCATAGCATGCAGATCTGGAACCTGCTTCAGTCTTCAACAACTTGTCATCATCTCAACCAAAAATCTCCATGATTTTATCCACTGTTCGCTCCCTATACACAGACAACCCATGTATACACACCTTGTAGATAGACAACTTGTGTATTATACACACCTTATACACACCTTGTATACAGACATCTTGTGTATACGCACCCTATACACAGACAACTTGTGTATGCACCAGAAAATAGGGTTTTTGAAGATCTGATACTTTTGTCGTCAAGATCTTCGATATTGTTGAAACTTTGATGTGTCCATGAGATCCTCCTCACACTCTCTCTATCAGAATAGATATTCAATCATGCTCAAGAGATCCACACCAAAATGCTCTCACAAGAATCTCTCCATTGATCCACAAAAAGGATGATATGCAAGAGACCATAGCTATTTTATCTATACTTTCATCCTCTCAGTCACTTTACCCATTTTTATGTTACTTAACCCATTTCTAGGTTACTCAACCTATTTTCCTTATTTTAGGGTTAACCACTTTTCCATAAATAGATATTTCTCCAATACTTTATCATTTAAATATTCCTTCTTGATTTTTTCACTTCTATTTATTATTTAAACAATCCATCTTGACCTTGTCAATTTACTTTATCATTTAAATAATGATTTCTTCTTTTAGGGCACTTTGACTTCTTTGATCATTTGGGGCTTTAAGACAACACATGGGGGTTCTTCAACTTCATAGGGTCATAACTCTCAAACCGTGAGGATTTATGTGACATTCCACATACCACTGGAAATGCCATGACGATCATTATCCCTAGAGGCTTCCCCTGTATGGTCACCAATTTTTCTAGTGGGAAAAACTCCCCTTTGACTACACCAGGTTTCATAATGTAGGAAGATCAATTAATCATCTAAAAGTCAATTAATTCTCTATACTAACCCAAACATACCAAAAATCATATGAATAAAGCAAGGAAAATGAGATCGGGTAACAATACCTCTAGTCCCACGTCTAGTGATGACCTCCTCGCGCTTGGAAGTTTCATTGACTGCACGCCTCCTCCCATGGCTAGCCTGCATCCAAAGAATGACAAACAGAAAACTAAAAGCATGTTATTCCATATATAAGTTAGGGTTATATGTTATAATGTCAAGCATAAACCAATAAAAGTATTCAAGACACTGTCATTTGGGATAGGAAAATGTAATTCTTTTATTAATAACACGAAGATTATACCTTTACAATCTAAGTCATCCATCATTCTGTGAACATGGTCCGGCATCCTATTCACCAAGCTCCAAGTGCACCTTGCATGAAATTCTCCTCTCAACCTTCTGATCTCTTCTTGGGAAGTGAATGGGTTAAATGGAGGGAGAAGGGGCTAATGAGGGAATGCTGAGGAAATTTCTCACAAAAAGCAGCAATATCTTGGGCAAGGAGGGGAAGTGAAATCTTGCAGAGTTTCACTGTTCTTATGCTTATATGTGAAATGAGACGCCAAAACCTCCTTTTATATGACAAAAGGATGGTTATTAGGTTGGGTGATGGGCTATAGCAGGTGGATTAGTTGGGAAACTACCAATATTCCGTAATCTCAACGAAATCCTTTCAACTTTTCATTTTTTGCAACTTTTGAAAGTATACACGGGATGTAATGGTGTAGTGTGCATATGTATGTGAATTGTAGTGGTGAAGAAAGCATATGTACGTGGGAAGTAATGGTTCAGGGTGTGTACATATTCTAATTTTTTTTTTTAAGAAGTTCAACTCAACAATGCTTTGGCAAAAAATGCAAGTAAGAGGGCCAAGGCCATGTATGCATGTGTAGAGCGATTTACGGTTATAACACACACGAACATTAGAAACTTTGGAATTTGATTGATATCTAGTTGACACTTTATTCATGCCAAATGATGACATTCCAAATGTAAAATCATCATATACTAAAGGTAGCAACACAGCCACACTCAAAGGTTGAGTGGACCCAACTATCAACGTCGCGAAGATGTTGATCGATGTAGATATTTTGGATTGAACCATGTTAGTAATTTCATTAGATATGCGAGGAGGAACTGTTCCTCTAGATAAGATTGTTTCCATGGGGGTTTTAAGGGCCCCTGAACCAGACACTTCCAAAGTGCCTTCCATTACAGCCCACTAAAGAGGGCGACTTTCAACATAGTTTGACCCGAGAGCCAAAATTTGAAAAACAACTCGACTATCAAATCCAATTAATGGAGGATTGATTAAACAAATGAAACCTTCATCTTTGAGATCTGATATATGTGTAAACTTCGATGCAGAATATTTTGTCTCCATGTCTTCAATTTCTACAAAGTCAACTAGACTAATTGGTACAAAAATGCCAACTGGATCAAGTCGATGCCTCTGTGGAGGGGGTGAAGAATTTATAGAAACTTGTTCAGGGGAATACCTTGAAATCTCTACGATCGATGGAGTGTTGGATCAGCCACATTAAATCAAATATTCAAGGTGCTAGCCAACACACCTACCTAAGTCCTCTATGCACATAGAGCATGCCACTAAAAGAAAAATCGTTAAAAGATACAAACCAAGCAAACAACTTTGTTGATATCCTCACTCATGTGGATTAGGTCTTGATATTTCAATAGAAACAAAGTGAGGTAAGGAAATTTTGGATGAAGGCACAGGTTAATTAAGTCTCGGGAACCAACGAAAAAAGGAGTGGGAAACAATTACCCCAACCTCCACTAACCATCCTTATATGGTGCAAGTACCCTCTCTTTGCGGGGCACCCTCCAACAATATTGAAAAGTGTGATAGGAAGTATGTCTTGGGTACCATGGGAAAACACCCATAGTCACCTTATGTGTCAACCTAGATAATAGGTCACTAGGATACCAACTCACAGTTAGCATATGGGGGGTTCATTCGACAATCGAGATCAAACGTATGGGTAGGGTAACAAATCCCAAATATTCGAAAGCATCACCTCTCACGGTACCTCATTTTTATCTCCTCTGTTAGAGGAGGCTCCCAAATATACTTATACAAAAATTGGATTTGACTTTGCCTACCATGGACTCTTATGTTTGTTTTGGGTTGGCCCTAGATATTTTACTCTCCACCCTAATCCAAGGCCCTAGCCTAAGCTATTGGTGAACCCTAGAAAAAGGTTACTAATTGATTTTATTTATTAACATTCATTTTAATGGATGTTTCTTAAGTAAAAAAGGAATATATGTGAAACTTAGTGATGTGTATTGACACTTGTAGAAACAATAACAATTACACTTTAAGAATATTGTTGATATTAAAACATGCTAAATTATTCAAAAGAAAGAGGTGTAAGATATGAATACTAATGCACTTCATTTTCAAAGAAATGTTTCCTTTCAATGCAAGGAAGATGCAAATATTTCACTTTCAATGCAATGCATGATTCGATTGAAATCTACTACAAATTATGCAATGCACTAATTTAATGAAAAATGAAACTTTTTTTATTTTCACTCTATATGATAAAGATGCAACCTAGAAACTAACCCTGAATGCAAACTATTTTTTTTTTTGTTTTTTCTGAAAAGTATAAGAGAAAATTCTGAAATAAAACATGCATACAATGAACTTTTCTTTTTAAATGCAAATGCAAAGGATAAGGAATAAATCTCACAAGCACATGCTCTTATACTTCCATTTATATAAGTAAATCAAGAAAACAAGAAGGTAGAAGGAAAGAAAGACTACCAAAAGATGACCAAACACCCTATAAAGAACTGTAAGAACAGGTCAGAGGGTAGTATACACCTGACGAATGTTTATGATCAAGACCTAAAACCATCAAAATCCAAAAAGAACCCTTGACAAAACAAGAAAGTTGAAAACATATTTTTGGACTTTTCATATAATCTTGAAATGAAAGAAACAATTTCTAAAACCAAGAAGCAATCCCCAAAGACTCATGGGATCCAAGAAGACCCTACAATACCACCACCCAACTTACATTGATCTGGACAACAAAGAAAACTAAATCCTAGAACATGTATGTGACTGTCCCAGCGACAAGTAGTGTATGTATGCAACTTTGTTCAAGCAAAGTCACATATGTACACGTCTATACTCAAAGGAAAATGTATACACCTAATAAAAACCTCTCAAACTTGAGAGAGAAGGGACTTGAAGACTCATGAAGGTTTACAAAAAATAAGAGAGTACTAAATCATGGTCAAAGACACAGAAAAAGCTTCAAAAGAAATACAAACCACAAGTACCCTTAACGATCCAAAAAGGGAGAATCCCTAGTGGAGTCACCAATTTTGTTACAAAAATCAATTTCCTATGGATATGGGTCAGGGCCGCAAAAGAGTGATATCCTAAAATACCACTCTCAAACTCAAATCAAACAGTCAATTGAAAATAACTACTTTTCAATAACTAACTTTCAAGGGAGACAAAAGGAAACAAACCTGGATTTCGATGTTTGATGTCGATCCAACATGAAGACTTTGGCTCCAACACTCTTCTACAACAACCTTTGAAACATCATGTATGTAAAGAGAAAAGCAACGGAAATAGGTAGTTATCTGATAACCAACTAAAGCATGAACATTGTAATTTGCATAACAGATTCAAATTAGGAGATATTAGAATATACTAAGAACATGAATCAACTTATGAAATTAGATGAGAACGAGAGATGTTTTATTATGAAAAACATCAAATTTGGTTACAACCTGTAACCACTTTGGCACAGTCCCGAAACTGGACTCTAAGTTCCTCCACCCGAGGCCAGAGATGATCAACAATACCTACAATACTTTGTGCTCAAACAAGTCCAAGGAAGGAAAATGATTTCTTCTTGACAAGATAGGGAGAACACAACCTATAAAAACAATGGTTTCCATATGGAAGGGACAATCTCATATGCAAAAGGAAAATGGGACTTGTATGACTTAATTAAAATTAATAGCATAAGAATGCATTTATCTGTTATGTCTTTCCTCCAACCCAAGGCTCTAATTTATACTCCTTTTTTACAATTGGAGTAGTTATGAACGGGCCATAGGAGGTCGGGAACCTAAGGAACCCATCAACTCCGCCCGAAAGGTCATAATTTTTTTATTATCTAAATTAACATTTGTGTGTGTTTTTTACTGGAAACTAGTGTACGCATGCAAGATGCTTTAAGGATAGTCACGTACATCAACAAAGATGGGGTTTTTTAAGTATTTTTAAGGAGGAAAGGGGGGGAAAGTTCCTACAAGAAAGGAAAGGGATGTAGTTCAAGAAAATAAGTCATCATAATTATATGTGGTGTCAAATGATGCTATAACATTCCTATATAAAGGCTAGTTGGTTAGCATCATAAGGTAAACCATTTTTCCTTGAGATTCCTATGTTATCTTGTTGTTCTAGTTTCTGGTTTAATTTATCTTCAAGCTAGCGTACTCCACCTCTTAGATAAGGTTTACTAGTTGATAGGTTCATATTTACATCATTTGGTATCAAAGAATTGGTCTAGGCCTACTCATCCTTTAGATTATGGTTCCAAGCTCAACACCCCAGTCAACATTCTCCTCTTTTAGTATACAAATTTCAGATTCGGTTCTTTTAGAGTGTTCCCTCCCACCCATATATACATTGGCACATTATTTATTCAATCTACCTACTTCAATTCTAAACTAAAGTGGAATCATTTCTCTAGTAAGAAGACATCATCATATCTAGTTTGTGGAGCCCAACCCTCCCACCCAAGTCTCACTTGACTTTGTTTTAGGTTAGTTGTTCATTTAGTCTTATTTCTATTTTCTTGGCATTCATTGGTCTCCCAACTCATATCATTTTATCCTGAAGTTCTTTTACATTACTATATTTCCCTAGACTAATTCCCACCTTTCTCTAATACACTATGGTTTACAAATTCCCACTTCTTATCCCTCAACATGCATCCAACTAGTGCACTAGGGTTCCTATGCCATTAACATTTTACAACTCTCAGATAACTTGTGGATCCTTGTACAGAATCATCATCATTAGAGACCAAATCTTCTCAAAAACCATTACTTCCAAAGCTCCTAAAAAAATTACAAAAAAATTGCATAAAAAAACTAGAGCCCTCCCTCTTCTACTTTGATACCAGAATAACCTTACCAATATATGGTAGACAAATTAATGGAGAAGTTTAATATTCCTTGATCTGCAACCTCACAACCTACTTACAAACCTTTTGTGAGATAATGTAGTCTCAAAATGTTCTCCTTACAAGAAACCTTTTGCAAGGCATCATCAAACATGGTGGCAGTGTCAATCTTCAATTCCAGAAGTCTACATTGAGCTCAATGATGATGCTACTTCCAAATATATGGCCAAGTGTATCAACATTTAACAGATGTTCTATGATGTTATCAAGAATTTTTTTTATTCTCCACAATAAATATCCAATCTCATGTGTAGATTGTTATAGATTTGTTAAGAACCTAGCTAAACAATGAAACAATACATTGAGTTGCTCACACAACTTTGAATTTAGCTTCATATTATATATCTAGATGAGGTACTTATTCTCAAGTTTAATTTAGGATTATTGGTTATTTTTCATTTTGAAATTTCCTTGTTTGAAAGTAGTTCCCTTGTACAATCCTTTATCTATGCCTTGGCTATTGAAATAAAAGTCTAAAGGAATCCTAGTTTCCATTGCTTAAAACCCTGCTCCAACAAGAGCTAATCACCACCACCCTCCTACTACCCTAATATCGTCTCCCACTCATCCTAAAAACCATAAATTTATTAGTATTTAACCCTCTAGTCCAAACTATTGGTGTCACCTCCATCAAACTTACACCCATTTTGTGGAAGATTGTCTTGCCTTAACACGCCAAGTTTCCTCCAAAGAATTATTTATCGATCAATCTAGCTATGAAGATGAGGATCCACCCACATATCCCTTTCCTTCATCATAAAAAAGAATTATTTCCTTAACAAATCCTATCACAATAGACCCATCTCTCCTCCTAACATAGGATAATACTATGCCATCTCACAACGTCCTTTTCACTCATAATTTCCAAATTAAGACTAGTTAGCCACTATCATACTTGACAATGGGAATAAAAAAAACCTCATATCTAATGACTTTGTACAATGCCCTACAACTTTCTACAACCCCCCATTTCTCTCCTTATCATCTTTGTTGGGTACAAAAACATAAACATCACCTTCTAATCAATAAACATTATGTTGTATCATTTTCATTGTGTATTTTAAAGACACCATTGATTGAGGTGGTTCTCCACTTGATTGTTTTAATTTGATTCTAGGCATTCCCTACTAAGAACAAAGTAGGAGTCTCAATGACTTTCATTGTAATACCTATACTCTCTTCAAATATGCCAATAAATTAACAATGAAAATTGTTCCACCTTCTCACCCTGGTGTATTTTTGTATCTAAGCCTCCATAAATGTCTCTCCTTACATATGCTTCCACCCATCGATGCAACACCATTCCCTCATAGTCCATTTTTTCACTAGTACAAAATGAGAGATAAATGACCAAACAAATGACCAAAATCCACATGTAAATGAGCACTTTTGATTTGGCGATCGTTGGTGGATAATTTCCGGTCTCTTATCACGTGAACAAAAATGTGGTCATATTTAGTTTGGTCATTTATAGCTTGTCTTGTGGTCATTAATTTGGTCATATCTTTGGTCATTAATTGTGACAATTAATGACCAAATTAATGACCACAAGACAATTTATAAATGACCAAACTAAATATGACCACATTTTTGGTCGTGTGATAAGAGACCGGAAATTAGCCACCAACACTGTCATTTGGTCATTTATATGCGAATTTAGGTCATTTTTTGGTCACTTATGTCTCATTTTTTGGTCATTTTATTTGTGAATTTCGGTCATTTTGTTTGGTCACTTATATCTCATTGTTTTTTCACTTATATCTCATTATTTTATCACTAATTTAGTCATTTTTAGTCATTTTATATGTGTTCATTATTCTCATTTTTTGGTCACTAATTTATTCAATTTTAGTCGTTTTATATGTGTTCATTATTCTCAATGTTTGGTCACTAATTTAGTCATTTTTAATCATTTTATATGTGTTCATTATTTTTTAGTAGTTTTAATGGTGTCCATTATTAATCAATATAAATTTTTAGTATGATATTGTGTCTAAATTAAAAAAAAGAATCATACATTATTCCTCATTTAATACACATGTGAATCATGTAATATTGTCACATTAATTAGTCAATTACAACACTTATAAATAATATAAAGTAAGCGATGGGATTTTTTAAATCGGTTGACGATGTCGCTGAAATTGGTAGAAGGGATAAATAAGTGGCGGGAGCGCTAAAGTTGGCCTAGGAAAAACATTAATTGACGAGACCCTCCAAATCTCAGGCCCAATCAATGACTCGTATTGTATTTCACTGGTGTTAGTAGCTCTACGGTTAGGAGATGGAGAGTGGAGAAGAATAAAAATTACCTTGCTACGTGTCGCTTCTTGATTGATTATGCTACCTCAAGTGGTGTGGATCAAAACCACCATTGGCCCTCGGCGAAATTCAAATATATTCAAATAAATCATTTTATTATTATTTTCAAAGCTTGGAAAATTGACTCTCCTTCCATTTCGCCCATTGTTTTCAGTTGATAGCCATTTTCAATTGGAATTGTGTTTTGCCAACTCAATCCTCAGTCATTTACTGTAACATTGTAACCACCAGGTACTTCTAAAACATTCTTTGTTTCCATGGAATCAACTTGAAATTTGGTTTTTATGTGTAAAAACTTAGAAAAAAATAAGGAGTCCATAATTGATAAGGAGGGGGATATTTTTTATCCTATTTTATCTATCAGTAGCATCTCAGAGTCTAAAAATAAGTTAGTTGCATTAGAAATAAAAATTATGATGTTTTGAGTAGTGTTAGGGCTTTAATTTCTCTTTTTTGTCAAGAACAAACCTGTCATTTCCCTGAGTTTGTTAGTTGGTGTGAAACTAACTATTCACTTATAGAGAGGGTAATTGTTGCTTCTAATGGGTCAAAAATCATGTGTCGAGTCAATTACCAGGTCATTACAGATTAATTAGGGTTATTCCATCCTTTTCCCCAAAATTTTGTGTTGTTCGATGAGGTATAATTGACTAGGGTTTACATAGAATGTAGTTTAGAGAAACAAAAATGAGTTTCTTTCCAAAATATTGAAACCTGGTCAATCTAATAAAGGTTTGTCATTTCTCTGTGATGTAAATATTTTCCAAGAAAGTGTACAATTGGCCTTTTCCCTTTTAAGTCAGCTTTTGGGTCTTGATAATGATAAGTTTTTCATTGAAGTCATGTTAGGGTTTTTTATGAAGTCAAGTCAGTTAGATTCAGTCCCAGTTTGCATTAATTTTGATAAACTCATAGCCGAAGTAATCCATGCCTAGCTAGTGAATTTACACACTCTCAGACATTTCTGGTACCATACCTATCTATTGAACATGTCCATATACTACTGTCAAACAGATTATCAAGAACTAGATCCAATATTCTTCTCAAACCATTCAGTCATATCAGTTGAGGCAGATAAGATTAATATGTTTGATTTCATCAACAAAATCATGTCAAGGATATAGAAAGTGATTTTCAATACATAATTTCCAAAGTTTTCAGAGGAGATGAAAACCAAGCTACAGTTCACTCCAAAAAACAGAACAAGAGACAAGTTTTTGTACAAGGATTATAGAATCATCAGGGTTTATGGTTTCAATGAAGCACCTTACATTTTGCTAACATTTTTTACTCCTATATTATTTTCCCTTGAGTTCATCAGGAAAAGACTTCACTCTGAGATAGATCATTTTCCTAATTATAAGAAGTCATCAAATATTAAATTCCCCTTCAATATGGGGCCTTTTGTCATTAAAGGTAAATTAACTCTGCCCATAGTAGAGAATTTATTGAAGGTCATGAATTTCCAAGAAGCAAAGAATATAAGATATGATCCTCATCAAATCATATCACAGATAAGACAACAGAATAAAAATGCACCCTGTGAGCATCAAATAGTAGAAGGCTTAGATAAAATGGCCAAATTGGAAAACTTTGATCTAGACCAGCAAATGCTAGAAATGTTTAATAAAGTTCAAGATTCACAGACTGATACAGTCTGAGAAAATCCTCTTACAATGGAAATTCAAACTCTAGCCAAAACTGATAATGTGAAAAAAAGAGCCATATCAAAGGTAGATGACATGGAAATTCATGAACCATTTTCTAGTAAAAGGAGTAAAATTGAAGGGGAGAAAGTTTTGGTCATCCTGGAAGAAGATGTACCCATAAAACAAGGAGGAAATGTTGTAATTGTTGAAGAAGAACAAATTTTGTCAAATACAAAAGAGAGAATCTCACATCCTGTTGTTCAAATACAACAATATTTATATTCAGATGCTCAAAACTCCCAGTTTAAATCTAAGAAAGAGTTGATTACACAATATGCACAAAAGAAAAAGAAATTATTTAAAGAGGGTCAAAAATTATTTTTAGAATTCACAAAACTGTCTCAAAATAAAGTTTCATTGATTACAATTAAAGAAGAAGAAAGGAATACATTGAATATAATAGTTACAGAAGAAAACAAGGTCACTAAGATGAAAATCAAGACAAATCAAATTAATGCATCTGATAAGATTCATTTCCATAAACAAATCAATGAAGGTAAGCTAAAGAAATAAAAAGAAACAAATAGAGCATGGAAGATACATATTAAAAGTCTAGAATTAGATATCATGGTTGTAGGGAAAGAGCTTGGAAATATGCATCCTATTAAAAAATTTCTTAAGGAAAAATAAAACACAATCCAGGTGGTGAAGAAGAAATCAAAGATCCTTGGTAATGAGAATGTTCAAACCACAAAACTAATGACCTTACAATAGGAAAAATATTCTCTACAGCAAGAATTGATGAACTATAAAGAAAAAGTATGGCAATTAGAGGATGAAAAGAAAGAGTGGAAGAAAGAAAGAGATGAGTTGTTGTTGAGAAATGTAACTACAAGATCTAGTCAGGAGAAAGATGTATCTACTGAAAATCTGGTAAAAGTTGTGTCCCAAGTTAAGCTAAAGGATGTATAAATTGAAGAACTGAAACAAGAAAATCAGAAACTTAAATAGGAAGCAACTCAAAAAAGTGAAAAGAGTAATCAAATCCAAAAAGAGCATAATTTTTTGCAGGAAAAGGTTGCCAATTTGAAGTCAATGATAAAGGGAAAAGTTCCATTTCAAGGGGATAATCATCTTCTATGGGATTCCTTAGCAGTGGATATCACCAAGTTTAGACAATACTTAAATTTTATTGATGAAAAGAGTATTGTAGCAAGAACAACCCTTCATAGATGTGTAATTGTAAATGAAACACTGTTGAAAAAACCTTTGGAGTGGGCTCAAAATGAAATTAATATCGTAAATGCAGTCTCTAATGCAGATTTGCAGACTATTGGAGTCAAATATAGGACTGTTGTCATAGTTTGGGCCAGGAAAATCATTGGCACACATAACCATATGAGGAATGTATGATCAAAAGAAGAGAAGATAGAATAAAATGTACAAAGATTTAAGGATTTATTCAGTCAATTGTTTAAAAGGGGTTTTCCTTGTTTTTGGAATAACAATGGCAAGATGGTTTCACAAGAGTAATATAATGTTTTGTTGACCCGGGCTCGAATGGATCATTCTAAATTTGAAGACCTGGAAAAAGGGTTAAAAGGAAATACAATTGTGGACAAGTTAACAAATGACTTCGAGATTCTAAGTCAATTCAAGACAATTAAATTAGGTCTTCCTCCTATTTCATATGCATCATGTATAGAATTAGAGGTTCTTATCAAGGAAATGGTTGATTATGATATTCCCTCTTAAATTCAATGGAAGGAATTTGAGAGGCTGGGGAGATCAAAGTATAAATTTCCAGTTGTTAATCAGTCTTGATGACTCATCCAGGTGGTAAAATATGGTTTGAGAATAAATCATGTTAAGAATATATTTTATTCAAAACAAATATAAATAAATATATACATCATTTATGAAGGGATTTTCCAGGTGTAACAATATCTCTCGATTTTGTGATTTTATATTGTGTATGTTTATCTTTATCTCAACTTACCATTTGAATGTATGCTCTTCCAGTATTTAATTAAAATTAAATGATTCATAATTCATCTTTGATGATCTGAGTTCATAGTAGTTAAATACTTCTAATTTTTCCTCTAAAATTAATATAAAATTCATCCTTGTTAGATTTTTAGTGTTAATGGTCTGTTAGTCCTCAAATTCTCAACCATATTATAACGAGTTTAGTAGCTGGAAAACATTGTCTATCTTTTTTTCGCCATTGATTTGTTCAACCATCAGTTATTGATCACTTTGGTTAATATCTCAGTTTCTTGACTCCATGCCCAATGTTCATTTCCTCAACCCATCCAACCACACCATAAAACCCATCTGTATCTAAAGATCTGACCATTGTGACTAAATTTCATTGAGGGATCCCCCTCTGGTTGGAAAGGCCAGTTTCCAGCCTAAATATTGGTTTGAAAGGGTTACCTTGGAAATTTTCCCTTACAGCCAAGAAAATTACCGAGTGATAATAGTAGGGATGATAGAAACAACATTTCTAATCGCACGACAAGCAACATTAAATGAAATTAACCAATGAATAGATGCATTAAAATATGTTCTTATATATCAGGTCACATTCCCTTAAAGAAAAAATGTTTGAACACTATGTAAAGTAAGTTTAAATGGTTTGAAGACTATGTAAAGTAAATAGAAAAATTGAAACTGATTCATAAAACATGATCATCTAGATCGATGATTTTCTCAAATAATTATTTGGCCACCAAATGAAACTCATTTATGTCTTCTTCAAATGTCCACATCCATCAATTGTATCTTCATAGGCAACGAGGATGTTACTTGTGACATTAATGACAAGTATATTGGCATATTCAATACCAAGTGGCGCTCCATGGATCATAGCAAATGACTGAATTCATCCAGTGTCAGCAATAGCACTGTCATATGGATCTAGTATGTTAACTTTATCACCTACCTAGAATACTTCACGCTTTTCTATATTTAATGGGCGTTGTCAAAAAAAAAAAAAGGTATACATAAATATAAGAAAAAAAATACAATTAAATTCCAAAAACATGCATAATTATTGATATAACAAAATTAAATGCACTCACCGAGTCAATATATGAAATACGCTATGAAGGAGTTGTACACACTCATAGAGAATGATGAGGCGCATCAATATTGGGAGATCCTTTAATTTTATCCTGCATGTGATTACATCATGCACAAATCAAATATAACATTATAAGGACACAATAATATAGTAGAAAAATAGTAAATATAACATTAAAACACTAAAAATTAGACCTAAACCAATTAAATCAGACTATGAAATCAAGTGAAGAAATGTTTGTAGGGGAATGATAATTAGCTTACCTCATCTAAATCACTACAACGTCCCTTATTTTTCCATGAAGCAACGATAGGTTCAATGGAGGTGGCTATGGTTGACACTATCTTTGTCAACCCATTTATGCATTCCATTACATGTTTATAATTCTCACTATCATTTTCAATAGACGTATATGTGGTTAGTATTTTCTCACATTCATTAGATGGGAATGATATTTCTATTTGATTTTTTTTATATATATTCTTATCTTTAGAATTGTCTATATCTGCCATTATATATTAGTCAATCATTTCACTCACTTCAATTTCTGATCTATTATCTCCTTGAACCTACAAATCATTATCAACACGTAATTAGTTAGATATATATACAAATAAAAATGCAATATAACACAATGTACTTACAAATATAATTAAAAAAATTCCATACATAATGTATTCTGCAAACAATGCATATACTTACAAACATGTTTTGATTGGCTCGCCTCCCACCACGACCCAAAATAAATCGATGCCTCACATTGTCTCTTGCTATCTTCTCGTTTGTACTCTTTTTGACATACTCTTCAACACCCATACTTTCCTTCAAATCCTCCCACTGTTTGGGATTCAAGTTCTTATCCCTTTATTTTCCATCCAAGATTGATTTTCTGCATTTATGCCTAAAATTATTAATCAATTTTCTCATTATGTTTTTTTAATATTTGGTGGAAATACTTCCACCAAGAGTCTCGGGCATTTTCCATTTTTTGAATCAATAGATCAACATTTCTTTCATCTTGATCTACAAAATTGGCTTTGGTGACATCCAAATGAGACCTTACTCTTATGCCCAACTCTGAGGCCTACCTTGCAACATTTGGTCCAACAGGTTCACCATATTTTATCTCAACCAAATAATCCTTCTTCCCTTATGATTTTATTTCTTTGTCTTCTCTTTCTATGGACATATACATGCCTTGACTCATTCTGCATTTTTTTATGAAAGTTGATATATATTCAGTCAAATCAAGACTGGGTGATGTTGAATGAGCACTCATGTTTGTGGACACGACAGGTGTTGTTTGTTTGGAAGTTGAAGGCTTAATTGGTTCCTTATTGACCACATTAGATGTGGAACTATCTATCTCACCAATTTTCTCAGATGTGCCTTCAAATGTTTTTTTAATTTAAAATAAAAGTCTCTCAAACCTGGTTTTGATCCAGAATATACCAAGTTATTAGCAATATCATCTTGGACATGATCATCATCATGTGATATATTAGGAATATTATCATTAGTATTGTCAACATATTCTCCATGTACTAACCCACCAAGGCGTAGGATTATGCGAGCTAGCGGAAATGTGCCTTTGATTGCCTTTTGTTTTTGCTCATTTTGTGTAGAATCAACCTTTTCCCTATAAAAAAAAAAAAAAATTAAATTAGAATTGAAAGCATAGACTACCTACATCATCAAACAGATTATATACAACTATCATAAAATATGCATAGAAGTGAAAAAATTACGAGGAATAACTACTTATTGATTTGTCGGACCATGAACTAGAAACAATGTACCTTTGCTTTCCTTTTGGTTATTTTCTCTTTCTCTAGAAGCCAACTTTTCCCTATAAAAAAAAACTTATCAAATGAGAATCGAAATCATATATAGGCTACATCATGAAATATATTATAAACAACTTTCATGAAATATGCATAGAAGTGAAAAGGTACAAGGAATAACTACTTACTTATTTCCCAAACCAAGAGCTGGCATATATTCTTCATTTCTTGTGATCCATTCTTTACGAGCACACTCATAATCTACACCATTTTCATCACTTCTTTCGCCACTTTTACATTTCACCCCCTTATTCTTCACATCCTTTATGTCAAACATTTCCCATAAAAAACATCATTAGTACATGGAAAAGAAAAGACTATAAAATTAATATCTCGATTATATAATCACATATTATGATTAATAAGAATGTGTAGACCATATTTCCTTGCATATAATATGGTTCTATACAATGTCTAAATGTGTGAGATCATTTGAGTCTGAATGTGTGAGATCAAGTGTAGTCTGAATTTCTTTGTGAGAATAGATTCCTCAACTATAAAGCTCCCATCGGCTTTGATCGATGGGAATATGGAGATAGACATATCAGGAGGACTATAAATCTTTGCATCAAGACAAAAGGTAGTGCTTTATGATCTTAAAATCTTAATCAAAACAACTGACTGGTTTTGATGTATCAAGATTGCATTGTCCATAGATAACCAGAGGAGACATTCATAACCCAAGTAACCATGACCCTCTAATGTAATAACAGCTCTAAAACCACACTATCATAGACTTAAAAGCAATGTCTAGTTATGTGGAAATGGTGTATTCACCAAGGCTTCCATATATGGGCTAGTAATGGAAATTATCCAAGGATTGTTGAGACACGTGCTACATGTACAAAGACACAATTAAGTTATCCAAAAAAAGTTATAAGCCATGGATTTTAAACATGGTAGTCATATATACTATCAGGTGATAATTATAACATGGACCCATCTCTACAATGGGTGTACATTGGCAATGGAAATCTATAAAGGCCAACTTGGGCACAAATAAGCCACAAAAAAATAGTATTGTGGATAAATCAATCACCTTGACCATCCAAGGTGTTCCCAACAGATTTAATCTTGGGAAATTGGATAATTTCACACAAGATAGCCAAGATCTCATGGTAACAGGTTTGATCTCTCAAAGCACCCTGCACATTTTGTTTCACACAAGTTTTTGGGAATTGTTTTCAAACCCTTTTGGAGAGGGTGATTTATAGATTTCCCCATTTCATAAGGATTGATATGAGAAAAATCATGAATATATAAACCATGGCATGATAATTGAAAATTCGTAAGTCAAAAAAGTTATCCACCTAAGATATTATGAGAATATAGATGCCTAAAAGTATGGAATTGCATTTGAGATTGAGATTCTCCAGCTGAAAATCAAAATAAACCATCCTATATCTCACAACAAAGAAATGTTGGTTTGAAAATCCCCTAGAAAGAGTATAGAAAATTAAAAATTGAAAAAAACATCAAATTGATCTAAGTTCTCAGATGAGAAAAAAATAGGGCCAATGACCTTTGTGACTTAAAAAAGATTCAAGCCATTCTTATATAGTATATTCCTCATTGAAATGGTTCTATGTTGATAACTAAATAAATTAATACCAAGTATCCTACCATGATGGTTCGCTCCATGTACAAAGATTCATTGAAATAATTATTTTTTAGTTAAAAATAACAGGGATCCAGAATATCAATAGAGAATATGCAAGAGCATCCCTTCCTAATGCATTTAAAAAAATCCAACAAGAGATTAGATGGCATCTCTTTGCTATCTACCATATTAATCTCTAGCATGTGTTAAATAAATTGACAAGGTTCCATTTTGATATGAAGCCTTTAAGGTTATTGGCATACCTAATATTTGAAACATAAAATCATTGTAAAGTTGTGTTCTATGATGATACAACAATTCAAGAGTTTGATCAAAACAATATCTACTATTGTTGATAATCATTGTTTGAAGGCTAATTGTAACACTGATTTCTGAGGGTGATTTAATCCTTATATATTTATGTTAGGTATCACAAGTTTGAGCATAATTTGGATGACATTTGGTAAATCAAAGGTCGATCAAATATAAAATGTTTACTGATGATTTATTCATTGAAAATCTAAGTGATTGAAGATATTTCAAGCACGGACATCTATTGGTCAATACCCTTTGAAACCTATGAAATCATGTATCTAAAAGTCTTGTTTAATATACAACCTATATATATGATTTATTCATTGAAAATCTAAGTGATTGAAGATATTTCAAGCACGGACATCTATTGGTCAATACCCTTTGAAACCTATGAAATCATGTATCTAAAAGTCTTGTTTAATATACAACCTATATATATATATATATATATATATATATATTTGAAACATTTCATATTAACTAAAACAAGTATTTGGATAATCCCATGGCCAAAACAAAAAATTCCAATTTGCATAGTGAAAATTTATTCCATAAATTTAAGGTGACAAATCATCATTGACATGATTTTCATTGCCATCAACATCACAATCGTGATCACTCGTGTATGCATTTGCTTCATTTTATCCATCGTCCTCATACAATAGATTTTCCTGACCATGCATTACATTCTCTATCTCAGTCTCTTCATTGAGAATCAAAGTTTCTTCTTCAAATACAACTTTGTTGTCATCTTCAACTTCTTCTTCCAATGTTTCTTGTGAACTAGTACATTTCTTATCAAACATTGTACCAACATTTTCCATGAATTTCCTTTTCGAACGAGACTCTACTTGAATGACATATGACCATATTGGGCTTGTTACATCATCAATTATAAATGGTTAGGTAATTTGAATAGGGAAAACATATGGCTCGTAAATGTTTGATAAAACTTGGCATGTATTTGCACATATAAATCCATACTCATCACGTTGTATTGTGGACGTTTTGATCCATTTACATTTTAATAATATGGGACTAGTCTCACCATAATCAACTTGAATAATTTCTTGTATGAATCCAAGATAAAGTTTCTTTACAATGTAGTGATAAAATTCAACACTAACAATACAATCACAATTTTTCTTTCCCGTGTCCTTTTCTTCCACTATTAAATGACTACCATAGGATCACATACCACCGAAAGAAGTAGTTGATATATTTGGAGGTCATGAAATATCAATTTCCTCGATCGTTATATCATGTCCTTCTTGTCGTGCATCACTAATTGAATCAACAATCCAACCATCAAATTTTGGAAAAGAACCATCTCCAATATTCAAATCCTAATGTGTATGCATCCTTGTTCGAATATTTTCTCTGTATTTTCTACATAGGATATGAACATAAAAGATAGTAAGAATGAAAATAATTTAAATATTAAATGAAATTAAATAAATAAATTATGATGTAAATAATATTTCACCAACGGCACTTATCAAATAAGGATGTGTTTTGACGAACATAGGCATGTATCATAGTTCTTTCCTCATTTGATAGCTTGAAGCGACATCCATTTCTATCTAATACTTCACTTGCAACTCTCTCGTCTTCATCATCATCCCATACATGTTGATTGGAATTACTAAAATCCTTCATATATTCTATGAAAAATCTTATGGCCTCCTGCATTGAATATCCTTCACACATGCTACCTTATGGTTTTGCCTTATTACGAATAAACTTTTTCAGAACCTTCATATATTGGTCTATAGGGTACATCCATCTAGTTATTATTGGGCCACAATGCTCTAGTCCATGTTCTAGATGTATAAGAAGATGCATAGAAATATTGAATATTGTTGGTGCAAATTCCTGTTCCAATAAGAAAAGGACTTCAACAACCTCTTCCCTCAAATTATCAAAGTTTGAAGGATCTAACACATGCATACTCATTCTCTTCAATATTAGGCCCAACCTTATAATTTCCAATCCTGGCCCCTTTTCCAAACTTGATATGACTGCAATAGATACAATATCCTCAATTATGACATGATAGTCATGGGTCTTGAGGCCTCTTAAGTTATTATTGTCAATTTTCCTTCTAGCATTACTACTCACATATCCAATAGGAAAGTGAGTATGAGACATCAACGTTAAGAATTGTGCACGTTGTTCCTTTTTCCACACATAAGGAGCAATAGGTTTTCTATATTTTCTATCACCATATTTTTCAACCCAAAGATTTTGACAAATCATTAGTTCTTGTAGGTCTAGGTGTGATGACACTGTATCATATGCACTAAAAATAGTTTATATAATAACAAAAGCTATGTTTTTCTCAGTATGCATAAAGTCAACAATATGCCTAATGGTTATATGCTTAAAGTATGGCAACTTATAGAATATGCACAATTGTTTTACACCATTATCATTGAGTGGATCATTTTTAGTATCAAGAATGCCACCATTTTCAATAAATTGCATTCTTTTTTCTGCATTCTGAATAATGTAATCACTTGTTATTGTCGATGGTGCTTCACGATTATCTTCCTGACCATCGAAACGTGATTTTTTTCGATGATATGGATGCTCCATTTTAAGGTAATCATGATGTCCACAATAAATACACTTACACAAATTACTTGAGTGCCTCACAAAAGTATTAAAAACGCAAGCCGGAAATCCATGGTATCCATGAACATTGAGATTAGTCAATGTGCCCTATGAAGGAAGATCGTGTATTGTAAGAATTAAAGAAGATCTTAAAGTGAACGGGATTGAATCTTTGTCCCTTAAAATTTGAATTGCCTCAATTCCTTTCCACAATTCTGCTAGCTCATCAAATAATGGCTCTAAATAAACATCAATTGTATCTGAAGTCACACTTTTCTTTTCTGGTATAATCAATGACAACATCAAGAAAAATTATTTGGTTGCTAACCATGGAGGCAAGTTATAATTTATCAAAAACACTAGCCAAGTTTACCATTTAGTAATCTGATCTGAGAATGGGTTCACCCCATCTAGAGATAAATCCAACCTTATAATACGAGGATCTTGGGAAAAATTGATCCATTTTTTGTCAAATTCCATCCACATCTTAGAATCAACCATAGACCATTGTTTTCCATCAATTCTCTTATTTTTGGAATTCCATTGCATAAGCTTAGAAATGTCTCGACATCTATACATTCAAAGTAACTGTGGGATTACTAGAAAGTGGCAAAGAATATTTCTAGGCATTGAATTTGATCTCAACCGTAGTTTATACCTCGATTCTTTACATTTCAGAAATTCAGTCTCACTTGCATGATTTTTGTGAAATAATACACAACCATTAACACATGTGTGGATATTCTCATACCCTAAGCCTAGATTAATGATTTGGTCTTTACATGAACTCTATTTTTTTGTCAATGTGGAGTCAGGTGGTAACAACCGATGTAACAATGTCAATAATTCATCAACACTCTCATTTGTCCAACCATGCACTATTTGCAAATTAAGAATTAGAAGGATTGTTGTCAAACAAATTAACTTGTAAGTACCATACACAGGTTTTGAATAATCCTCCATCAATTTGTGCCAATCATCCTTGAAACCCTCATTCATCATTCTATCAAATTCAATCCCTTCATCTAAGATTGTTGCATGTTCATCTGCATTTTTTTCCTCTTCATCTACGTTTGGTGCCTCTACGTTTCTCATTATTTGCAATGGTATCCTATTTGGATAACTATTTTGAGGGAAAGGGCTTATACCACTATGACCGAATCTCAACATATGTTCAAAAATCACTTGTCTTCTTCTCATCTTCCCACTGAGACAATCATTACAAGGACATGCATATTTCTCCAATATCTTCTCATCGTCTATTTTCTCATCATGTGCATGGTATTCATTCATTGACAAAATTGGACATTCACTCATCTTCAATTTTTTGCATTCAATTATGACACCGGTATGTTAATATTACTTTCAACTCTTTTCATCTATCTCGTCTTGAATTGAAATTCAATATAAAAACTAATTCCTAGAGAGAAAAAGGCAAATTTTAAGACTAAAATAGATGTTAGAGTATACTTGTTTGATTACTAGGGTGTAGGAATAACATCTATTGTAGTACTATTTATTTCTTGGAAAATAATTTTGGTCATATGCTTGGGGATTACTCCCTTATGACCTTTCTTACATTCATTGGAATGTATGGTGTAAACATTCCACCTAAATCATTGCCTAGGTTTGTACCTGAAATCCTTATTTTGTTTAAGATAATTACACATATGGTTCAAGAAAGAAAATATGGTAAAGGAAATCAAAGAGTTGGATGTGGTGGAACCCTCCCAAGACCATAGATCTGATGTATATACTTAGAAAATTAGTAGTATATCTTATGTTTGGCATTCACATAATTGTGGAATTGATAACCTATATGAATGGACACAATCTAAACTTTCCTAGTTCTGAAAATGGGGGGTTTTCCATTTTTTCTTCTTTCCTAAAAAATGATGGCATTTTGAAATTATTTTCATTCCTCAATAGTAGCTCCACTCCAAACATATTTAAAACCTATGATCTCATTCAAATCCTTCCATACCTATAAAGTATATCGACATAACATGAATAAATGAACTTTTCTTTTGTTATATCAAGCTTTGTAGTAAAAAAATCTCTTTTTACATTCTTTTATTATGTTTTTAATTAACAACTTAGCACATGTAAGTGTAATATCCATCGATGGAGATTAACTAAATTATGCTACTATTTTGTGACAAATACCACCATTGTGGATGATAAACTTGCATGTTTCTTGAAATGCTTCTTAGGTGTGTAGCTCTTGTAAATTAAGAATCTCTTGTGAGATAGCTTACACACTTCCACATGAAGAAGATCCTGCTACTACAATAGACGTTATGAAAATTTTAATGGTTTATGGACTGGATCCTTTAATTCATTCTGCAAAAAAAAAAATTACATATAACGAAGGAAGTGAAGGAATCTTTTCAAAAGTTGTTAAAAGAAGTGGTAAGAATGAGTGCAATACCGCTTAATACAAACCTTTTGTTATCATATAAACTTGTCAGAGTCCTGTGGGTTTGTGGTTTCTACCTGAATCTATGTCCTTGCCCTATTTTTCTCTTTTTCGCAGACCATGTATTTAAATTTTTCCTTCAGTCGACAAAGTCGTTTTTGCTTGCCTCTTTTTGTTTGGGCACTCTTCTCCTTTACCTCTATCATAGATCCTTGTGTTTTCCTGAAACCTCAGCCAGTCGTCCAAGTATTTATTTACACAAGCCGCAGCCATGAGCACAAAGCGCAACACTTAGAGAAGTCTAATATGGACTCAAATCAAGCAAGTGAGCAGTTTCAGTTTTCAACGGAGGAGGTTCCATTCAAACTTCATATTTGCGAACCTCAGGCGATCGGGATCATAAATTTGCGTAAATTTTAATGTGACATAGAGGCCCGAAGTCGCGAGGTCAATCCTAACCGTTGGTGATGAGAAGGGTATGTGGTGAGAGATCAACATTTCGCTGACTCGCAGAGTGGAAAAATCAAAGGGCAAAGTCATGAGGACTCATGAAATGAAAACTCACAAGTTGATCTGAGTCATTGGATCAAGGAAAGTTATGGACCATTGATCTAAGGTGATCGTAGAATCGGAAATCAGAAGAAGGGAGGTGAGTAGTCTTTCAACTTCCCGAGACACGAAATCCTGATACGATGAAGATTATATTTGGATTGTGAATCTTATAGGGGCACGTGGCAGAAGATAAGTGAAATCATGATTTCGAAAGTCAAAGGTTTCAACATGGAGCAAGGCACAAGTTCCCGAAACATGAAATCGCGAAGCACCCAGGAGTTGGGCCCGTGGTCACAGCCTAAGACCAAAAAAGATGTGGGCCCAAGAAAAAGGTAAGCACCCAGCGCATGATTGGTGACTCGAGTTTTCAAGGAAGCAATCGCAGTCATCGGATGCATAACAGATCCAACCATCAATCTAAATAGGGTCATTTCACAATATCATGTATCAAGAGATTATAGTCATGCGATGTGAAAACCCCCAAAATGCGAAATCACGATGCGCCCAGGAGTTGGGCCCATGGTCACAGCCTGAGGTCATATGGAAAATGGGTCCAGAAGGAAAGGTTGGCGCCCATAGCGTAGAGCTAGCCAAGGTGGAGTTTAGAGGAAGAAATCATAGTCGTCGGATGCAAAGTAGATCCAACCGTCCATATGAGTCAGTCGATTTCACAATATCAAGTATCGGGAGTTTGTATTCAAGTGATGTGAAGGCCCCTGAAATGTGAAATCACGATGAACCCAGGAGTTGTGCCCATGGTCATGGACCAAGGTTGCATGCAGGAAACATTTGGTGAAGGAGAAGATAGCACCAGGATCTTTGGGAGCATGAAGAAAAGGGTGTGGATTTCATGATACCTACAACAAAAGACGAGGATGCATGTGTGAGTTAAAGAACGATACCATCATGGTTTCAATGTGTCGGGTTGAATCGAAGGGCTGATAGTAGTGCATGGTAGATCCCTAGGAGTTAAGCCTTGTCCTGATCCCGATGAAGGTAGTTAATGAAAAAAGGAGTGGTGGTTGAAACCTTGGCTCACTCCATAAATGGAAGGTATGGAAGGTTCGGCCGTGGGGACTGAACTGTCAGCCCATGGTACTCCTGGAAGAAGATTTTCCTGTAAAACCCATGTTGATATAAGCTCGCATCTGATATAATAATTCTTGCACAGTCTGACAGAGAAGACGAAGATGAAAATCATTGAATGCAGGGGCTCAATCATGCCCCTAGTAGTGGTGAATTGTTCTGAGTATAAATAGTTAGTTTTGATATTTTGCTAAAGGTCAACTGGTTGAGCAAGGCTCCCTATTTTCTAATGTTTTGATGCCAAAATTGTTCTCTAGTCATGTATCGAATTTGAGACTTTCAGATTAATAGAAGTTAGCCTCTTTTCATCTCTTTGTAAAAACTATGCTAAAACACTCAAGCATGGAGGATCCAATTGAGGGTTGTTATGCTGTTGTAATGTAGGTTTGATTGCAACGGTATCGTGACCAGTTTTAGTCAGCTTCCTTGTGATCTTTTCCCCTCTTACATTGAATGGCTTGGGCATGGAGGATCCAGTTAAGTTGTTGTAGCTGCATGGTGATGTAGGTTTGATCATTGTGTTGTTGTGATTGTGTTGTTCGGACATATTTCAGTGTTTGAAGCTTGAGATTAAGAGTAATCTTGAGCCTGATTTTTTCTTCTCCAAGATGCTTGAAGGCCTCATTCCCATAGAAGTCTTGTCCACCTTTATTACTTAGTCTTCCCTCTACTCATACTTAAACTCAATTCACTGACTGAAGTTAGTTATGTCCCTTACTTCCTTGTGCATTACTTGTCCAGTTTTGTGTTGATATCATTCATGTATTGAGTTTTCCCCATTTTCCCTCCACTCATATAAATCAAACATCCACCAAACATTCTAATGGGTACTAGGCTTATCCTCCTGCAATCTAAGGGTGACTTTCAGTGCTAACATTTATGGAATTGTTGTCGGGGATGAATTGAATATTTTCCTTGGGATAGAACGACATAGAGCTTCTGATTTTGAAGGTGCATCAGATATCAGAACCATTGAATATTGCACTTGCACCTGGTGACTCCACAATTTTAGTTGTGGCTGCCTCTAGCACAGTCAAAGCTCACCCAGATAATTTTTCTTGAGAAGGCTTTTAGCATCTTCTTTCTCAGCTTGAAAGTTCCCTAGGAGATTGACAACGATCAGATCTGGTCTTTGATGGTGAACAAAGACCAGACACATTTAGACCACATATCATTCACCTGGTGATTCCATGATTAAAGGATCCAGTGGCGACTCCACTATTTTGAAATGGAAAGGATTTTAGCTCAGAGGTTTGCTTTCTATGATTTTTCAAAAATAGTTGGTATCCCTAATCCACTACCTGGTAGAGATGAATGGGAAAGTAGCCTTCCTAAATTTCAAGGAGAAGAGTGGGTTGTACCAGCTAAACATTTGCTGAAATTTCATGTTTTTATTCATCGACTTCATATCATACATGAAGATGTTCAGATTAATCTTTTCAAGTATTCATTATAGGGGATTTCTCATGATTGGTGTTGATCTCTTCCCATTGCAAACATATGCTCTTTGACGAGTTTTCATGCATATTTCAATTCATTTTGTAAATATTATTTTTCAGATGAGTATCTTTATGAAAATTGTTGTGATGATTTTTCTTTGCTTTATAAAGATTCTGCTTGTCACAAATACCATATTTATGATGAAGTTGTTATTGTGGAAGAAAGAATTTTCCATGAAGAGCATGAGGTGTTGAATGATATTCATTATGATATAAATAACATAGAAACGTCTGGCATCATATCAAACGTGTCTGTTGTTTTAAGCATTCATGAAGATCAACATGTCTCTTCTGAATATCCCAATGTTGAAGAACAAGTGTATTCTGCAGAAGATTTTTCTCTTGACTATGAAGCTGAGATAGATGAAAAGCTAGCAGCAAAAGCTAGGGAAGATTCCTCTATGTTGTTTCCTAGTTTTTCATAGTCGAAGGCAGAGTTTGTTTGTTTCTCTTATAAAGGAAATGTAGAGGATATTCATGTCCTGGAAACTGATGTTTTTGGAAGTCCTACTTATGATAAAGAAGTTGTTTCAAATACTGACCAAGAACAACCAACTTTTGATGAATATACGAGAGAAGATGACGAAGAGAAGAGATTTTCCATGGTTACTATTTATGATGAGTATGAATCTGATCCTTGGGAGAGCTATGGAGGAGAAAAGGAGAAGCTAAATGTGCAGTTTATCTCATGTCCAAAGCCTGTAAGTGAGAAAATATCACCTGGGATTAGCCAACCTGCATCTGTCCTCCACCCACCTCTATACTCTGACAACATCAAACGATGAGTGAGCAGCAATGAAGGATAGAAGGTAATTTTTTACCTATTGAGATTTCCTGATTATAATTTTTTTGACCCTGTGGAGTTATATATGGAGCTATGTTCTCCAAAAGAATTGGAGCCTGCAAATTTATTCATCTTATCATCATTTGGGGGTATTGTCAGTGTTCCAAGGCATGTTTTCTTTATGCTGTCATACTTCCTTTACCTTTTGTGGATCATTTTTTGCAAAGAGAAGAATTATATTATCGAATAGTTTGGGTGGTTATGGTGGAAGTTTTCTTTCACCTAACTCTTTGTAAAATTTAGTTATCCTAGGACTGTACATAACTAAGCTCTTTCTGGAGCATGTGTGTCTGTTTTCCTTTTTATAAGTAGAATAGTGTACATGTCAGCCTTCGGAGAAATGTTTTGAGCTCAACTCCATAACCCAACAGCTAAGGCACTGGAACTACTTGTTCTTGGTAGCTCGCAGGGAGCATGCCATCCCCTATGGAGACAAATGTTATCATATACACTTGTCAGAGTCCTGTGGGTTTGTGGTTTCTACCCGATTCTATGTCCTTGCCCTATTTTTTTCTTTTTCGCAGGCCATGTCTTTAAATTTTCCCTTTAGTCGACAAAGTCATTTTTTCTTGCCCCTTTCTGTTTGGGCACTCATCTCCTTTACCTCTGTCATTGATCCTTTTTTTTTCTTGAACCCTCAGCTAGTGGTCCAAGTATTTAATTACATAGACCGCAGCCATGAGCACAAAGTGAAACACTTAGAGAAGTCTAATATGGACTCAAATCAAGTGAGCGAGCAGTTTCATTTTTTAGCAGAGGAGGTTGCATTCAAAGTTCATATTTGTGGCCCTCGGGCAATCAGGATCATAAAGTTTCATGAATTTTAACGTCAGATAGAGGTCCGAAGTGTTGGCATGTTTACAAGAAGAGCATGCTTGTCATTGATGGCAAGAACAACAACAACGATATCATGCTTACAATTATTGATGGCAAGAACAACAACGACGAAGGTATGGTTACAGGAAAGAATAGTAGTGATTTTAGTAGGATTACAGTTGGGAGACAACAATGGAAAATAGGCAGGAAAGGAATATCAACAGCAATGATGGCATGGAAAGATTAGAAGCATAACAATGAAGAGAAACAATGATCATTAGATCCCATTCAGAATTACCGATGATCGTCAAATCTGAATCCAGACAAGAGGAACGCAAAGATGGAGGACAGATCTCGGGCATTAGATCCGAGCGCAGGGACTGACCATCGTTGGATCCATCAGAACCTACACATTCGTTAAAGTGCTAGGAGAAGCGGGCTTACAAAATCCTGAAAGTTGGAGGACCGTCCATCTTCGGGCAGGACACGTGGTCACAGATCAACATTTCGCTGACTGGAAAGTCAAAGGAAGGAGGTGCCCTAACCTCTCAAAATCGCGAAATGAGAAACCATGACTTAATCTCCATTTCAGAGTTTTGAATATCAGGAGTTGGAGGTTTCAAGGAAACTCATGACAAGAATGATGAAACTGTGAAATGCGAAACCATGACATTTCGGAGTTTCAGATACTGGGAGTTGGAGGAGTCAAGGAAGCAACTCACGGTAGGAACTCACGATATGAGAAATCACGAAAAGATCTGGACCGTCGAATCATCAAGATTGTGGACCATTGATCTGACTTCATTTCAGAGTTTCGGATACCGGGAGTTGGAGGAGTCAAGAGTCGAGACTCTTCATCACAGGAGTCCCGAAGTTGCGAAATGCGAAACACTGAAATACCTTTAGATCATTTCGGGGTTCATGACTTGGAGTGTCAAAACACTTCATCACAGAAATGCCAAAACGCCGAAATACTTTCAGATCATTTCGGGGTTCATGACTTGGAGTGTCGAAACACTTCATCACAGAAATGTCGAAATGCCGAAATGCATTTTCGAATAAGGCTGTGGTCACAGCCAGTGGTCACATATGTTGAAGATGGAGGAAGGAGCTAGTGCAGCCAAGCTCCATTTCGGTGATCGCGACATGGAGCATCAAGATATCTCATCACAAGAATTGTCGAAATCACGAAATGCCGAAATGTGAAATTGTGACATGGAGTTTCAGAGATCGCAACATGGAGTGTCAAGATATCTCATCACAATAATTGTGGAAATCACAAAATGCCAAAATGCAAAATTGCAACATGGAGTTTTGGAGATCGCGACTTGGAGAGTCGAGATGCCTTGCAACAAGAATTCACGACATGTGAAATCGCGAAATGCCGAAATGCAAAATTGCGACATGGAGTTTCGGAGATCGCGACTTTGAGAGTCGAGATGCCTCGCAACAGGAATCTGCGACATGCGAAATCGCGAAATGCCAAAATGTGAAATGCGAAAGGAATTTTATTTAGGCCCGTGGTCACAGCCAGTGGGCATATGGATTAAGCGCGAGACCCATCATTTATAATCCAACGGTGCAGGTTAATCAAGAATATGATCGAAGGGTTATTGTTTCTCTTCATGAATAATTGTTCAGTTACGATTCAATTAGCGGAACCGAATCATGGTTCTTGGACTGTTGGCATTTCAGTTACTGAAGCGTTGTTCTAGGGATTTGAGGGGTAACTGAAGGGGTTGTAGTGTATAAAAGAAACACGCAGTGATTGTGCATGGTTGGTTGTTCTGAATGAAAAATGAGTTGAACTGTAAAGAAGGGAAAATTACAGTATGTGCAGTGTGAGACCAACAGTATGCACAGAGTGAGATAAAACTCATAGATGAGGAATAAATAGAAGAGAGATGCAATTTTGTTTTTGAGGCTTGAGAGAGAGAAACAGAGAAAAAATGGAGTGGCAGTGAACAACCCGATGAGGAGAACCATGGCATGGTGAAGAGCATGCAGAGTCATTGTGCATGGAGGACGAAGAAGGTGTGCATATAGTATAAATACACATAACATAGAAGAGATGGAGGCTGATGTTGAGAATGATTCAAGCATGTAGAAGGAGGCAGTGTGCAGCAGCTGAAATACACAAAAGAGGAATGGTGCATTGAATAGACATGGCGCACAGAGCATAAAAGCTAGAAGAACAGAAAGTGCAAGGCATGTGTGAAGGAAGACAGTGAGGTAGACAGAGCAGGCTAGTGTAGTAGAACAGTGATGAGATTGGTAAGCCATTGATGAACATTATATCACTGTAATAATTTTCAGTAGCAAAGATTGATATTTCAGGGTGGTAGGGAGGTGCTAGGGAGGATTGTTGTCCTTAGAGGTTCAAGTGGGTGCTTGAACATAGGGAGTTGTAGCTTCCATCTAGTTGCAACTAGAAAAGATAGGGTGGCAGGGTGGTGCAAGGGAAAACTGTTGTTCTCTGTTATACAGGTTGGTGCCTGTGTGACTGGAAGTTGGTGCTTCCATCCAGTCGGTGCTGGAACACTCAGGGAGTTGGTGCTTCCTTCTAGTGGGTGCTAGAGAAACCAGAGAGTTGGTGCTCTCAAAAAAGTTGGTGCTTTTATAAGTGGAAGTAGGTGCTTCCATCCAATTGGTTCTGGAACACTTAGGGAGTTGTTGCTTCCTTCTAGTGGGTGCTAGAGAAACCAGGGAGTTGGTGCTTCCTTCTAGTAGGTGCTAGAGAAAACAAAGAGTTGGTGCTCTCAGCAAGTTGCAGCTTGCAAAACAGAGGTTATAGCTTCACAATGAGTTGGAGCTCATATGTATGATAATGTACAGAATGTAAATATTACTTATCATACCAAGAAGAAGAGGTTTTTACCCTTTATGGTTTTCCTCAGGAAATATCTGTCTCTGTATATTTCATATGTGTGACTGATTTTGAATGTTCTATTGCTTACCTCCCTGCATTATTGTGATTGTCGTTAAGTTCTCTGCAAAGAGTTTAAAATAAGCATAATTGTTTAAGCACGGTAACAACTGATTCACCCCCCCCCCTCTTAGTTGTCCAACAATTTGTATCAGAGCCGACCCCTTTTATCTAAGGGTAGATCCTAGAGCTTAAACATGTCAATCCATGAAGGAAATTCAACCAATAAGGCCCCTCTGTTCAATGGAACAAACTTCGCCTTCTGGAAGGTTAGAACGAGAACATACCTAATGGCCTTAGGTGTTGATGTTTGGGATGTAGTAGAGACTGGATACATAAAGATTTTTGTGCTAGCTTCCAAGGATGATAAGTTAGAATTTATCTTTAATGCTAAGGGAATGAATTCTATCTTGAATGGACTTGCAAAAGATGAGTTTGTAAAGGTGATGCATCTTCAAACTGCCAAAGAAATGTGGGATAAAATTATTAGCAGCTATGAAGGAAATGAGAAAGTAAAAGAGGCCAAACTTCAAACATTTAGGTTGAAGATTGAACAACTAAAGATGAATGAAGATGAAACAATTAGCAAGTATTTTTTAAGATTTGAAGAACTTTTGAATGCCATGAAGGGTCTTGGTGAGAAGATTGAAGAATCAATTTTAGGTCAGAAGATTTTAAGATCTTTGCTTGATAAATTTAATCCAAAAGTCTCTGCAATAGAAGAACTAAATGATCTTAAAACTCTGTCCATTGATCAACTCCTAGGAACTTTAACTGCATATGAAATGAGAATCAACAAAGATAAATCCATTACTAAAGAAGCATCTTTTAAATCAAACAAGGATACTGATTCAGATTTAGATGATATTGAGGCAAAATTTGTGAGAAGGTTAAAGAAAGGATCAGGAAAATATCAAGACAAGATTCCCCTCAAATGTTTTAACTATGGTAAGATAGGTCACTTTGCAAATAAGTGTCCACACAAGAAGAAGGACCAAAACTCTGAAGGTGAATAGAAGTACAAATCCAAAATATTTCATAGAAAGAAAAGTTTATGTGTAAACAATGATGACTCCTCAGAAGACACCGATAGTGACTCTTCCTATGAAGATAAGGTAAATGAATTCATGCTTATGGAAAAAGAGGATTATGATAATAAAATCACAGGCAGTGATGATAATGATGAAGAAGATGTAGTCGATATGGAAGGAGAACTGATCAGTGCACTGGAAGAGATTGACAAACTCATAATTAAGAACAGAAAGAAAAAACAATTGCTGATACAGTTCAAGAAAGACAGTAAACAACCTGATGAAGACTTTGCCCTGCTAAAAGTGGAATTAGAAGAGGCAAATAAAATCGAGGACATTCTGAAACAACAGTTATCATAAAAGAATGCAAGATGTAAAGTTATGGAAGAAGAAGTAGTGAAAACTAGGAAAGACTTGGAGAAGTTTCAAGCCTTGTATCATCAGAATCTGTCAAGTATCAAAGCCTCAGAAGGATTAGCCATCATTCTGAATTAGCAAAGGAATCCAAAGTTGAAAATAGGTTTGGGTTATGAAGAGGGATCAAGTAGTGGTCATACAAGCAACAAAGACTTCATCAAGTTTGTCAAATCTACAACCAATGACAAAAACAAACCTGCAAAAACAAAGGAAGACAATCAACCGCCCAGGAGGAGTAAAGAAAAAGGTGCCAGGACTGAATCTGTAGAACAAATAAATAATGCACTCCCTGCTCAAGGAAATCATCAACATGGAAGAAATCGATTTGCTCAAAGAAGACAACCATTTTCCAGGTACAAAGAATTTTTCTATGGATATTGTTTTTACTGTTCTAACTTTGGTCACAAAGCTATAAATTGCTCCTTAAGACGTAGACATGAGAAATTAAGATTTCCAAGGAATAAATATCTACCACAACAAAGAATGATACAGCCAAGTAATAAACCATCACAGATTGCAAATTTCCAAATTAAGTCTAGAGACATGCAACTGAGGAGGTCAAGAAATAATAAACAATCAATGAGTAAACAATGCTGCAATAATAAATTTGACCTATTGAACAATGATATTGAATGTTGTAACTGTCACAACTTTGGCCACAAAGCTGCAAAATGCCATCTGGAGAATTACAAAGCAGATCCAAGGATAAAGTTCTTAGATAGAAAGGCCAGCACATGGAAAAGGAAAGATAGTGAAAAGTGTGGTCTAGCACTTTCAACTCAAAAATAAAAGGCCTCCGGGAATATAGATAGTGGATGTTCCAAACACATGACTGGAGACAAGGATAATCTTATGTCCATAAGTAAAAGAAAAATAGTAAATGTGATCCTTTAAAAAGATGAACCAGGTAAAATCAAGGATAGAGGTATGGTGATTTTGAGTAATGACAAAGGAGATGCCTAGTACGTTCTGCTTGTGGATGGTCTGAAACATAATTTGCTCAGTACAAGTCAAAAGTGTGACAAAGGCAGTGAAGAGGTGTTCACATCCAAAGCGTGTAAGGTAAATGTAAACTCAGGACAAGTGGTGAATAAAGGCATAAGGACAATTAATGATGTTGATATTGAATCCTCCCCTGCAAGTAAAGAAGAAGACATAGATACAATAAAAGAATGTTCAGTTAGCATCTATCCCATGGAAGAAGTAGAAGAAGAATCATGTCATAAGATGGAAGCTGAATTTTTGAAGGTTGATAAGTCAAACACCCAAAGGAAGTTCTTAAACAGCTCCATGACCCTGGATAAGCTCTTGGATAGTCAGATATCACCAAATGAAAAAGCTGGTATTGGATACAACAAGGAAGAAATCAATACTCCTAAGAAACTTGATACAGGTCCTTCGTCTGTGAAAAAGAAAAGCAGGTATGAGAGTGGTTGTAGCGGTTTTTTATTATGATTGAATATGGTCATAAAAGCCTTGGATTGTATGCATCATGGAAGAAAAATGAAATTGCAGTAATAGAGATCGATGAGAATCAACGGGGAGATCCAAGGGTTGTTTGAAAAGTACGAGCTACAATTACGCAGTGTGTCAGTAGGACAACAATATCTTCAACAACAACATTTTGTTTTACAAAATGATATACATGACATCTTGTAGAGATAACAAGAGGAAAGACCTTGTCAAGGAAAGTTAACCTTTTAGGAACAAAGGGGGAAAATAGTCAAAATCGGAGAGATAATAGTGACAGGGGGAGTCATCCAGTTATGACAAGAAAAGGTTGATGAAGGAGTCCCAGTAAGAGAGGTAGGCAATATTGAGTATTCTATAGAGGATACAGCGGAAGTTGAAGATGAACAGGTCCAAGAAT
This sequence comes from Picea engelmannii, assembly GCA_009831015.1. Taxonomy (NCBI): domain Eukaryota; kingdom Viridiplantae; phylum Streptophyta; class Pinopsida; order Pinales; family Pinaceae; genus Picea; species Picea engelmannii. Next base: position 169,399 of record ML778327.1, on the reverse strand, counting down.
CAGAAGGGGAAGACTCTGGTTTAGATACAAATATTCTACAGGACTCAAATAAGAAAATCAATCATGTCAGGGGGAGTTTGTGTTGGTTGAATATCTGATACCTATTAAACATACTGCAACAACTCAGGGGGGAGAATTTTTTCTTTGACATTGATGTCAAAGGATGAGAAAAGGAGTGGTCCAAACCGGATGCTACAGTTGGAGGCCCAAACAGATTAGCGCATTCGCTCAGGGTTGCCATCAATGCCAAAGGGGGAGATTGTTGGCATGTTTACAAGAAGAGTGTGCTTGTCATTGATGGAAAGAACAACAACAATGATAGCATGCTTACAATTATTGATGGCAAGAACAACAACGATGAAGGTATGGTTACAGGAAAGAATAATAGCGACATTGGCAGGATTACAGTTGGAAGACAACAATGGAAAATAGGCAGGCAAGGAAGATCAGCAGCGATGATGGCATGGAAAGATCAGAAGTGTAACAATGAAGAGCAACAGTGATCGTTGGATCCCATTCAGAATTCCCAATGATCGTCAGATCTGAATCCAGACAGGAGGAGCGCAAAGATGGAGGATAGATCTCAGGCATTAGATCCGAGTGCAGGGTCTGACCATCGTTGGATCCAGGATAACTTGCACGTTCTTTAAAGTGCTAGGAGAAGCAGGCTTACAAAATCCTGAAAGCAGGAGGACCGTCCATCTTCAGGCATGACACATGGTCATAGATCAACATTTCGCTGACTGGAAAGTGAAAGGAAGGAGGTGCCCTAACCTCTCGAAATCGTGAAATGAAAAACCATGACTTAATATCCATTTTGGAGTTTCGAATACCGGGAGTTGGAGGTGTCAAGGAAAATCATGACAAAAATGATGAAATCACGAAATGCGAAACCGCGACGTTTTGGATTTTTGGATGCCGGTAGTTGGAGGAGTCAAGGAAACAACTCACGGTAGGAACTCGTGATATGTGAAATCATGAAAATATCTAGACCATCGAATCATCAAGATTGTGGACCGTTGATTTGACTTCATTTTGAAGTTTTGGATACCAGGAGTTGGAGGAGTCAAGAGTCAAGACTCTTCATCACAGGAGTCTCGAAGTTGCGAAATGCAAAACGCTGAAATACCTTCAGATCATTTCGGGGATCGTGACTTGGAGTGTCGAAACACTTCATCACAGAAATGCTGAAATGCGAAATGACGAAATAATTTCAGATCATTTCTGGGTTCATGACTTGGAGTGTCGAAACACGTCATCACAAAAATGTTGAAATGCTGAAATGTGTTTTCGAATAAGGCCGTGGTCACAGCTAGTGGTCACATCTATGGAATATGGAGGAAGGAGCTAGTGCAACCAAGCTCCATTTCAGTGATCGTGACATGGAGTGTCAAGATATCTCATCACAAGAATTGTCCAAATCACAAAATGCCAATATGTGAAATTGCGACATGGAGTTTCGGAGATCGTGACATGGAGCGTCAATATATCTCATCACAAGAATTGTCGAAATGCGAAATTGCGACATGGAGTTTCGGAGATCGCAACTTGGAGAGTCGAGATGCCTCGTAACAGGAATTCGCAACATGCAAAATTGTGACATGGAGTTTCAGAGATCACAACTTGGAGAGTCGAGATGCCTCGCAACAAGAATTCGCGACATGCGAAATCGTGAAATGCCAAAATGCGAAATGCGAAAGGCATTTTATTTAGTCTCATGGTCACAGCCAGTGGGCATATGGAGTAAGCGCGAGACCCATCATTTATAATCCAACTGTGCAGGTTAATCAAGAATATGATCGAAGGGTTATTGTTTCTCTTCATGATTAATTGTTCAGCTACGATTCAGTTAGCAGAACCGAATCATGGTTCTTGGACGGTTGGCATTTCAGTTGCTGAAGCATTGTTATAGGGATTTGAGGGGTAACTGAAGGGGTTGTAGTGTATAAAAGAAACACGCAGTGACTATGCGTGGCTGGTTTTTCTGAATGAAAAATGAGTTGAACTGTAAAGAAGGGAAAATTACAGTATGCGTAGTGTGAGACCAACAGTATGCGCAGAGTGAGATAAAACTCAGAGATGAGTAACATATGAGGAATAAACAGAAGAGAGATACAATTTTCTTTTTGAGGCTTGAGTGAGCGAAGCAGAGAAAAAGTGGAGTGGCAATGAACAACCCGATGAGTAGAACCGTGGCACAGTGAAGAGCATGCAGAGGCACTATGCATGGAGGATGAAGAAGGTGCACAGATACTATAAATACACAGAACAGAGAAGAGATGGAGGTTGTTGTTGAGAGTGATTCAGGCATGTAGAAGGAGGTAGTGTGCAGTAGTTGAAATACACATAAGAGGAATGGTGCATTGAATGGACATGGCGCAGAGAGCATAAAAGGAAGAAGAACAGAAAGCGCAAGGCATGTGTGCAGGAAGACAGTGAGGCATACAGAGTAGGCCAGTGTAGCAGAACAGTGATGAGACTGGTAATCCATTGATTAACATTATATCACTGTAATAAGTTTCAGTAGCAAATATTGATATTTCAGGGTGGTAGGGAGGTGTTAGGGAGGATTGTTGTCCTCAGAGGTTCAAGTGGGTGCTTGAACAAAGGGAGTTGTAGCTTCCATCTGGTTGTAGCCAGAAAAGCTAGGGTGGCAAGGTGGTGCAAGGGAGAATTGTTTTTCTCTTTTATACGGGTTGGTGCCTGTGTGACTGGAAGTTGGTGCTTCCATCCAGTCGGTGCTAGAACACTCAGGGAGTTGGTGCTTCCTTCTAGTGGGTGCTAGAGAAACCAGAGAGTTGGTGCTCTCAAACAAGTTGGTGCTTGTATAAGTGGAAGTAGGTGCTTCCATCCAATTGGTGTTGGAACACTTAGGGAGTTGTTGCTTCCTTCTAGTGGGTGCTAGAGAAACCAAGGAGTTGGTGCTTCCTTCTAGTAGGTTCTAAAGAAAATAGAGAGTTGGTGCTCTCAGCAAGTTGCAGCTTGCAAAACATAGGTTGTAGCCTCACAATGAGTTGGAGCTCATATGTATGATAATGTACAGAATGTAAAGATTAATTATCATATCAAGAAGAAGAGGCTTTTACTCTTTATGGGTTTCCTCGGGAAATATCTGTCTTTGTATATTTCATATGTGTGACTGATGTTGAATGTTCTATTGCTTACCTCCCTGTATTATTGTGATTGTCATTAAGTGCTCTGCAAAGAGTTTAAAATAAGAATAATTGTTTAAGCATGGTAACAACTAATTCACCCCCCTCCCAGTTGTCCAACACGAAGTCACAAGGTCAATCCTAGTCGTTGGTTTTGGGAAGGGTACGTGGCGAGAGATCAACATTCTGTTGACTCACAGAGTGGAAAAGTCAAAGGTCAGAGTCGTGAGGACTCATGAAATTCGAACTTGCGAGTTGATTTGAGTCGTTGGATCAAGGAAAGTAATCAACCGTCGATATGAGGCAAGCGTAGAATCAAAAATCGGGAGAAGGGAGGTGAGTATTCTTTCAACTTCCCAAGACGCAAAATCTCGATATGATGAAGATTAGATCTAGACCATGGATCTTATAGGGGCACATGGTAGCAGATAAGAGAAATAGCGATTTCACGAGTCATAGGTTTCAACATGAAGCAACGCGCAAGTTCCCAAAATGCGAAATAGCGAAGCGCCCAGTAGTTGGGCCCGTGGTCACAGCCCGAGGCCACATAGGAGGTGGGCCCAAGAAAAAGGTAAGGACCCAGCACATGATTGGTGACTCAGATTTTCAAGGAAGCAATCATAGCCATCGGATGCATAATAGATCTGACCGTTGATCTGACTAGGGCCATTTCGCAATATCGGGTATTGGGAGATTGTAGTCATGCTATGTGAAAACCCCCAAAACATGAAATCTTGATGCGCCCAGGAGTTGGGCCCATAGTCACAGCCCAAAGTCATATGGAAAATGGGTCCAGGAGGAAATGTTGGCACCCATAGCGTAGAGTCAACCAAGGTGGAGTTTCGAGGAAGAAATTGCAGCCGTCGGATGCAAAGCAAATCCATTCATCCATCTAATTCAGTCGATTTCACAATATCAAGTATAAGGAGTTTTTAGTCAAGTGATGTGAAGGCCCCTGAAACGTGAAATCATGATGCGCCTAGGAGTTGGGCCCATGGTCATAGCCCGAGGTCACATGCAGGAAAAATGCGGTGAAGGAGAAGATGGTACCAGGAGATTTGGGAGCGTGAAGGAAAGGGTGTGGATTTCATGAGACCTACAAAAAAATCTGAGGATGCCTGTGTGAGTTAAAGAATGAGACCATCATGGTTTCAAGTTGTCAGATTGACTCGAAGGGCTACTAGCAGCGCATGGTATATCCCTAGGCGTTAAGCCTCGTCCTAATTCTGATGAAGGTAGTTAATGAAAAAAGGAGTGGTGGTTAAAACCTCGGCTGACTTCATAAATGGAAGGTATGGAAGGTCTGGCTATGGGGACTGAACCATCAGCCCGTGGTACTCCTGCGAGCATATTTTCCTACAAAACCCATGCTCATATGAGCTCGTGTCTGATAGAATAATGTCTGCACTGTCTGACAGAGAAGACATAGACGGAAATCCTTGAATGCAGGGGCTTGATCGTGCCCCTAATAGTGGTGAATTTTTATGAGTATAAATAGTTAGTTTTTATGTTTTGTTAAAGGTCAACTGGTTAAACAGGGATCCCTATTTTGTAATGTTTTGATGCCAGAAATGTTCTCTGGTTATGTATCGGATTTGATACTTTCAGATTAATAGAATTCAACCTCTTTTCATCTCTTTGTAAAAATTGTGCTAAAACACTCAGGCATGGAGGATCCATTCAAGGGTTGTTATGATGTTGTAATGTAGGTTTGATTGCAGTGGTATCGTGACCAGTTTTAGTCATCTTCCTTGTGATATTTTCCCCTCTTACATTGAATGTCTCGGGCATGGAGGATCTAGTCGAGTTGTTGTAGCTGCATGGTGATGTAGGTTTGATCATTGTGTTGTTGTGACTTTGTTTTTTGGACATATTTCAATGTCTGAAGCTTGAACTTAAGAGTGATCTTGAGCCTGAGTTTTTATTCTCTAATCTTCTTGAAGGCCTCATGCCTATAGCAGTCTTGTCCTCCTTTCTTACTAAGTCTTCCCTCTACTCATAATTAAACTCAGTTCAATGACTGAAGTTATTTATGGCCCTTACTTCCCTGTGCATTACTTGTCCAGTTCTGTGTTGATATCATTCCTGTATTGAGTTTTCCCCATTTTACCTCCACTCACATAAATCAAACATCCACCAAACATTCTGATGGGTACTTGGCTTATCCTCCCGCAATATGAGGGTGACTTTCAGTACTAAAACCTTCCAAATCTAGTTGTCAAGAATCCTACTCCAAAAGAAAAAGTGCCTCAGCCTCCAGCAAGAAAGAGTATGGGCCATGATGACATTGAAATGAAGAGAGGGGATTGGCTTTGTCCAAAGTAACTTCCCTTCTATTTCCTATTACTCATTTCTCTCTGGAGTTCCAACTTCCACTTTGGCATTATAATTGAATTCTATTTTTTATCATCATTCCATCCTATATTTATCATTCTTGGTGTCCTAAAATGGATTTTTAGGTGTGATTTTATGAACTTTGAAAAGAATCACAAATGCCTACGATTTGATTCAAATCATCCAAAAAGAAAGATAAATCTAGGGGAGTGGGAATGCTTAGGGTAAGACTTTCCATGTAGGATTCAAGTTGCAGTTTCATGTATTGAGAAATTATTTTTATTTGTTGTGTGAGATTGACTGATCTTATTGACTAATATGTCATATTTTCTTTCCATATGTGCTTATTGAAAACTATCTTAACATTTTTTATTTTTTTATTTTGAGTTGAAGGAAAAATGATTTGAAATGTACAATGTTGGAGGTGAAACTTTTTGAATTATCAAATAAATATTACATGCTATAACTGCAACCACAAGTGATGTGACGATGAGTACACATGAAGTCTTGAACAAGTTAATGATGGAAAATGGGCTGACAATTATCAACAATCTTGGCATCCAGACATAATATTGGAGCAACACTTTGACTTTCTTACCACTTCAAAAGCATGGAAAGATGACTTTGATGATATTAAATCAGATGGGGTAGAAGTTGTTATATTTTAAACTGTAGATAGATTTAGAGTTACATATGTCCCCGTAATGAATGGGGATAGCAGAAATAGAAAGGATGGTCACTTTGATGATGATTTTTGTTATTTTGATGACCTACGCATGCATGGTAATGAAAGGAGAAGGGACCAGAATGAGACTTCTAGTTAGAAAATGATCCGTCAGGATTTTTCGAATGACTTATGGTTGAGTTTTTTTTTAATTTGCATGAATTAATTGACCATTGGGAAACTTAACGAAAGAACGAGAAAAGAAAAGGAATTATACACCCATTTACATATACGCAGATCTGAAATGCAATGAAAAACAGCAAACCATAATACACAGGTTGATAACGGAGTTTAGCACAACTTTGCCTACGTCTCTGGGCCTTTTCTCTGTGAGGGAGGCTTCTTTATTTATATTCGAAAGCTCAATAGTACATCATTACAATGCCTAATGGCTTCAAGACTGATCTGGTCATGTTCGCCCAGATCTCTAGAACCATGCACAAAAAACGGCACGTGAAACGGACGTCCGGAGCTCTCAGAAACGGTCTGACAGCATCTCCTCCTCAACGACTTCTCTGCCTCAAACTGGCTTTGACTTGGCTTCTCCTCAGCATCTCTGCTCTGAATTTCTCTCAAAAGCTATCCCCATGGCCTCAAACTGGCCTTGGTTAAATAGTTGGGAAAGTAGTTTCCCATATCCAACTTCCTCCACGAATTTAGGCTCTAAAAATGCCCAATAACCCCCAAAAATGAGTTAATTACATTAAAAATGGCTTAAACATTAATTAAAACCAAAAGTGGTTAAAAACCCACTTTTATAACTATATAATATAGTTATATTTGGGCTTTAGCCCCTCTTTGTTGGGCGCGCGCTCCTTTTTAATGGTCATATGCTACCATGTGGCCACGCGCTAGCCCTTGGGCTATGCGCTGGCCCCCTCTGCTCTCGGCGCTTGGTCGCATGGCTTTGGCATAAAACCGCGGGCTATATGTTAAAGCCCCCCGCACAAATAAAAGGAGGTCATGTATAATACGGCGTATAAAACCGTGGGTCATAGTTTAAAAACCCCGTTCATATGTTTCAAATTAACACAACGGTTATATTACATCGCACGCGACCAAGGGTTGGGGCTAGGCCCCGGCCTGGTCACGGCCCAACCATACAAACGACCCATTTCAAATGCAATTTGTTTCATGTACATTACAACGTACAACCGGTGGTTCAACGGTTCGACGGGGCTTGCGAAGGCGTAACCGGTGGGGAGGTCCGGGGTTCGAATCCCCCGGACTCCAAAAATTTTGACATAGACCAAATTGACAAAAGCCGGGGTGCCACGTGGCAGCCCATGATTGGGCCATGTGGCACCCTTACATCCAACTGATGCATGCCACGTGTCAACCGATGATTCGTCCACATCAACCAACCAGGATATGTCTCGTGTCCATCATTGATTCGCCCACATCATCTGCCACGTCATCTCGCCGTATAGTCCAGTCATCATGCCACGTCAGCTGCTGACGTCACCCGTGCCACGTGTCACCCTTTCAGTGGTGACACGTGTCACCTCGGGATTGGTCCAGTCGTACACCAAAAATGCCAAATCTGCCTGACACGTGTCACTGCCTGAGGCTACCACGTGTCCTGTACGGACCTGCCACATGTCATCTCCTGGTGCTGCCACGTGTCCTGTATAGACCTTCCACGTGTCACTGTACGGACATGCCACGTGTCCTGTACTGACTGCACAGTCAGCAAAATTTTTTGCCTGTTTGACTTTTCGGACAGAATGCGATATCTTCTCCATACGGAATCTGTTTGACAAAGTAAATATACCACCAGAATCAGGAAGACGAGCTGGACGCAATGGTGTTGGTTTCGTTGGATTCCGAGCACTTTCATTTTTGAGCATTTTTCAAGCCTTGACAGGCTTCTGAATCCGATTTCGGATCAGAAAATAAATCATGGTAATGAAAGGATGAAAGACCATAATGGTACTCCAAGCTGGAAAACATGGGACAATGGTGGGGGTTTGGAAATTGGTGGGAGGAAATTTCCACCCAATAGTAGGTTGGATGCCTTCATTGATTTTGGTGAATTTTAAAAAGATGAATATCAAGATGTTGGTTCCTCTACCTTGAATGATACAATAAGAAATACAACATATAAAAGACACAAAATACCTTCTATAAATTCTAAAAAAAGTGAGATAGTTTACAATTTTGATGATGGTCATCTAGTTGGTTATCAAGGAAAGGCCTCTTATACTTTTAAGAGGACATTGTTATCTAGCCCAAGAAGAAGGCCCTGAAAAACTAATGATAGTTCTTCAAACTTAGATGATGATGATGATGAATCTTTTGAATTTGATGATGATGTGACAAATAGAAAAGGATTAAGAAATCAAGATCTGTAGGAAGAAGAGGACATGAAACAATGAACAAAAAATATCAAATGGATTATTTTGGGGGGTATCCTTATGAATTTGATGTTGAACTTCCAAATCTTTTAAGAGAAAAGTGCCTACTAAATTAAAGATTTATTAGTGGGGAGGTATGCTTCGAAGTTTCCATGATGTGAATTTGTAATGCAAACTTGATATGAAGAAACATTGAATCCCCTACTCCTTATGTTGCTTGTATGTTTTAATAATAATCCTAAGCCTCCTTATATTAACCACTTCCTTGATGAAATGGGATCTATTGAAAGAAGCCATAGTATCCAAAATAACTCCCTAGTGAAGTTCTATTACTTGAAAGTACTATTTATTTCTTGGAAGATAAGTATGGTCATCCTTAGTTGGTGCACTCAGAGTGCTTACAAGTCAAGACCCTTGGGTGGGTTGCAAATTTGTTTCAATTTGTTTGAGGAACTCATTAGGAAACTACAGGAAATACATGTGTTCCTCCTAGCTAATGCATATGATATGGACAAGAAGGACATATGGATTTTGGGCTAGAAAAGTGATATAGACATGAGATTGGGAGGCTTTTACGTAGTAGAATGGAACATCTATAGGAAGTGGGCAATTATCCAATGTATCTAAGACAAATCAAGTGCCTACTAAACAATGTATCCAAGAAAAACCAAGTGCCTACTAAATTAAAGATTTATTAGTGGGCAAGTATGCTCTAAAGTTTCTGTGATGTCAATTTGTAATGAAAACTTGCTATGAAGACACATTGAATCTCTTGCTCCTTATGTTTCTTGTAAGTTTTAATAAGAATCCTAAGACTCCTTATATCAACCACTTCCTTGATGAAATGGGATCTATTGACAGAAGCCATAGTAGCCCAAATAACTCCCTAGTGATGTTCTATTACCTAAAATTATTATTTATTTCTTAGAAAATAAGTGTGGTCATCCTTAGTTGGTGCAGTCAAAGTTCTTACAGATCAAGACCCTTGGGTGGGTTGCAAATTTGTTTCAAGATGTCCGAGGATATCATTAGGAAACTATAAGAAAGACATGTGTTCCTTTTAGCTTATGCATATGATATGGATAGGAAGGAAGATGGATTTTGGGCTGGAAAAGTGATATAGATTTGAGACTGGTAGGGATTTACGTAGTAGAATGGAACAACTACAAGAATAGTATAAACAAAGACTCCATCAAAGTCACAAATACCCAGGGGGACATAGTACAATGGTATGGGGGGGGAATAAAAAGAATAAATATTACTCATTAAAAAATGGATAAGATTCTACCTTCATAAACACCATCCATTATGATCTCAAGTTATGGTGGAGAATACTGGAAAATGCATGTTCCTCACAAAGGGAAGTTTTTTGTTTGGTTGGCCCTAAACAATATTATACTCATGTGGGAAAAAATGTAAAAGAGAGGTTAGTAGGGTCCTGGAAGATACTAAGTTTAGGCACTAACTTCTCTCACAATTCCCATTAGTTAGAAGGAATATTCAAAGTCCTATATCATCACCTTCCAGTCCCACATCATCACCTCAGGTTGTGGTTATTCCTACCCTCCAAGTGTTTATCCATTATGTGACCCAACCCGTAGTTCAATCCCCAATTCATCCTCTGAGTCAGAACCCTAATATTATTAATTTTAGGCCAAATAACCATAATCCCTTATTAGTATCTAGACTCAAATCCCTTATCCTATCACCTGTAAAACATCTAGGGGACCTGCCTAATGACTACCTCAAAATCTAGCCTAGTTCTAATGGAGAAAATGACCTCCCTTATTGTTGAAAACCATCTCACTCTCATAAAATACTACACTAATCATTTTTCTATAGAGGTTGATGATGTATTATCCATAATGTTTTCTCATTATGTATAAGGGGAAGATAGGGAATGGTTTCTAAAATTTCCTAACCACTTCATAATCGTTTTTGGACAGTTTATTGAGAAATTTATAAAGAAATTTCAAGACATTTATATCTCTATAAGATAGAAACACCCCAATGAATCATATTTATGGATCAATCTGATGATTCTCTTATTGAATTAAGCTTAGCATCCATGAGCTTTCTATGCATTCAGAAATATAACAAATACATAATACTGAGAAAAAAATTGACTAACCTGAGAAGGGGAAGACTCGGATTTAGGCTCTACTACTAAAGAAGCCCTTGCTCGCCTCTTCAAAATCCTCCAAGTTTTGTCCATTGCAATTTTATTATCCATTGCTACTACTAGTGGTACATATATAGTGTAATCCAAAAAACAAATTCAACGTTCGTCACTTAATAAAATCCCTTAACCCATTTATCACACCCCTTCCCACCAATTAATTGGTAATGAGTAGGATGAACTCCATTAATGAATGGATAAGTCAACCAGTGAATTATGCATATGTAAACCACTCGTAGAGATAAAATCAAGACCTTAACCCAATTTTCACGCACCCTCCCACCAATTAACTAGAAAGGAGGAGGATGAACTCCATTAATGGATGGAGAAGTCGGCCAGGGAATAGCACATATGTAAACCCCTCCTCTCTATGCCATGTCGGTCGATATGGGCTTCTGCTAATGGAATTAGCAATGTCGAACAATTATAGCAATGTTGACCAATTATCAATGAAGTGCATTATCATTACACATGGTTTGCAAATGCCATAGTTACTTACCGAGCGCATAAACTATCATAATGTTATTTTATTTACATGCGGTGGTGTGAAAAATATCCCACGTTATAATTATATTCCATGCCATCATTACCATACACTATAATAATTTTATTTTATATTATAAAGAACTTTCATTGGTTCATTTCTTGATATGGATTAATGAACAACCTATTTTCACACATATCTTATGAATAATGTTTACTATGCCTAAGCCCCTCAAATTAATCTCTCAATTTGTAATATAAATTCTAATAATTGACTATATGGAGTAGTTTCCCATGGTTGGATCTAGTTCAAAGTAAATAGTTCCTAAGGGAATTTTCAAGATGTTGATATAATCCATAGCTCTCTAGGACATCGTCATAATATCTAATTTGGTGTCAATTTCCTAAGCCCCCCAAATTAAATCTCTCAATGTGCAATATAAAGTCTAATAATTGACTATATGGAGTAGTTTCCTTCCATGGTTGGATCTAGTTCAAAGTAATTAGTTCCTTCCTAATCCCCCCAAATTAAATCTCTCAATGTGCAATATCAATTCTAATAGTTGACTATATGGAGTAGTTTCCCATGGTTGGATCTAGTTCGAAATAATTAGTTCCTAAGGTAATTTTCAATATTATAATATATAAGCCATAGCTCGCTAGGACATCGTCATGATAACTAATTTGGTGTCAATCCTTGAGCTGTGACACATGAGGGGATCTACAGTTTACTAAATTCTAACACTGCAGATGGATTCAGAGACCCCGTGGGGTCTCTGAATCCATCTGCAGTGTTAGAATTTAGTAAATTGTACAAATTCATTGTCAAAATTGTAATTTTCCATTGTCGGAGTGACAAAATTAAAAATGACCAAATAAAAGACCAATTGTTATGTGGTCATTTTTAGTCTAGTTATATCCTATGACCAAATTTGGTCATTTATCTTGGTGTTTTTTAGTTTATTTCTTATCCGATGACCAAAGTGGTCATTTATCTTGGTCTTTTTTAGTTAGCTCACTTAAAATTTATCAATTGTCATTTATCCCTTGAAAAAACTCTGGTGACCAAATTGTTTGGTCGCCTGGTCACTTATCTCTCATTATGTACTATTGTTTGTAAGCCTCATCATAGACTAGCCTCATTACATGTATCCTTTCAGTATTCCACTACTATAACTCAGGGCCTATTAATTTGTTTTTAAATCCTTCTTATTTCTACCGCTAGCCTATATATTATTTTTCATATCAGTTCCCCAAGGAATTCTCTCCAATCTTCTATGTATCTCGATCCATCATTTTCATTCCCTCACCATACTGCTCTCACCATGAGCCAAAAACCTATATACAACCCCTTCTCCAACACATTTTCTATAGTATGGTATAGTCATATAGAAGACAACTCAAAAACTAGATCACATAGATATCAATCCCTCTCTCACCAAATGGACTCATAGAACCAATTGACAACTTCTATAGCTAGTATGTAGACTTATTCTCAAACACAACATTGTCCTCTTTAAGCATTACAACACTAACTTCTTTATACCTCTCCACAAACTACATGATACATCTCTCAAGCTCACCAATCTACATAGATCTCTATTCTACATGATAACCTCTATGTTTGGCATAGTACATAGACACATATCTAACATGTCACCATTCTTATCTCTCATTCACATTCAACAACATTCACCAGTGTTTTCATAACCTTAGCTACATGGTAACATGGAAATCCAATTGCATGACAAATCCAGGGTGAGTATGCCCATGACAATGCCCTCCATTCAACTACAATAGGCTCAACCTCACATGCCATATAGTATCTAGGTAGTATCCTGACATTTAAGTAGATCACATTCTTTCTAGGCCAATCACACTCCTAGCATGGATTCCTTCCTTTATATATGAAATGCATTATAGATATTTTCCTTTGCAAACTTAGACTCATTTCTAACATGCCAAGACCCCACCACTTCACTCACTATTCAGGGTCATATTTCTCATCCAACCTCCAACTAATCCTAGTTTTTTATGGGTTACTGTATGCTTTGAGAAACTGGATTAATGGATCGATATAGGGAATCACTCATTCTCTTAGGTGAAAATAGTTATCATATATACCGACTCATTTCATATAACATTATCTCAAGCTAGGGCACATAGTCTCTCCACCAGAATTATTCCCTTTTCCCACTTGTTTCTACAACACCACACACACCTATAGACCTTTCATTGTGTCATTTTATGTCCTAATATATCCTCCTCAGTTAATGATGATGACACATAGAAATAACTTCCCACATCCAACACATCATCTTTCCAAAGAGACATAGGCACATCTTTATTTCTATTGACTAGGGTTTTACACCATCCACATAAGTAGTTTGGGTTATAATATGGATAGACATTTGATTCATTCTTTCTTGTTACCAATAATTCCAAGTAGGCCCTTCAAAGGACTTAGTGCAGAACTAGAGATTGTCTCTATTCCAACTCTTTATATCTCTATTGTTTGTCTCTTGTTGAGAAAAAATTATGTATTGTCCTTCTTTTGTATTCCAAATCCAGGTATATACATATATTTAGAGATGGACACTCTCACCAACTCTGATGCAGGAGCATCACCAACAAAGCATGAGTGGAGGACAACTAAGTGTCAGTGCACATTTTGAAGTGAATTTTAAAATTCAAAGTGGCATATTGTGTAAATATTTTGAAAGGATTGTAATTAAAGAACATATTTAATGTTTTGAGGTGGATGATTGCATGAGATCATTGGAGAATGTATTTTATTTTAATGAAGTTGAGTGCAGTACAGATTTGATGTGTTCGATCTTATCTGTCTGTCACATATATTTATTGTAATAAATTATGGTAGTTGAAATCTTTTATTTCGATAGGATGCTCTAGAATAGTTCAAGGGAAAATCTCGAAGAGCCCCTATTGTATAAAGCTTTGTATTGTTTCCCAGAAGAGGTTGTTGGTGGTTGATAGTTGAATTTGTTGGCACTCTAGTTGTTGATAGTTTTGAGCATTTTAGCTACTGAATCTATTGTATAGGTTGCGGAAGTTGTTGGCATTCTAGTTGTTGATAGTTGATGTAGAAGTTGTTGAAGCTTATCAGAGTGTATGAACATATGTATATAACAGTTGAATGAATATAACAGAGGATCATTATTCCAAATGTCTGGCTATGTTCTGTCTATCCGAGTGAATGAATGGTAGACTTTATCTTTATTTTCAATTCTTTGTTATTCCTTATTCTTGTCTTTATGGATGCATTTACATGGTTGAACGTATGAATATGTAAAGATTTAGATAAGTTTCAATTGTTTATCTTCTATGAGCAAGTGCAAGTGTGCATAGTGTCCACTAGGAGTGCATTGACTGAGTTTGTTTCGACTCAAAAGATCAGAAGAGAGAACGTGAATCTTATAGGTGCAAAAAGTGCATAGCATTCACAAGGTGTGCATGATAGAGTCTGTATCAACTCAGAAAGTTCAGTGGAGATAGTTTGAGAGTGTGGGTAGGAGGAACCTTACTCAATTTTGTATTGTTCAAAGGAAACAATAGAGCGTGGAATAATTGTTGCAATGAGTTCACAATCATCCTTCAAGAATCAAGATTGATGGAGGTTTGTCCACAAGGAGTGCAGGACAGAGTCTTCTGACTGAGAATCTCGAGAGGAGTATCATAAGTTGTCTACAAAGAAGTTAAGTTGTGGAGGAGGACCTGCTGCAATGCGTGCAAAGACGAAAATTTGACTAAGTGTCGAAGAGAGTACTCTAAGGAGGAAAAATTTCGAGGAGGAAGAAGCTCAGGAGGAGGAGCTGCGAGAAATATTCAAAGGGTGGTTTCCTTTAAGGTTTCTTAGAATTAACGAGTAATATCCTTCTAGGAGGGATTGGGATCATTCCAGACCGTCAGATCTGGGAAATTTACACAAAGAATTAGCCGTGAGGTATTTTCAACATTTCAGAGTTCAGAGTGTTTAAAAGTAGTTGAGATGTGGGATCGTCGAAGTCGCGAAGTCGCAAGGTGAATATTAACTGTTGGATGTGAGGAGACACATGGTAGAGGATTAGAAAATATGAAAGTTCGAGGTCTGGAGAAAGTGCGTGTATATTTTTTGAAATTCCATGAAGCTGCGAAACCTGAAGTACAGCTGGATTGTCAGATCCAGAGAGACACGTGGCAGAGATCCACAAATTTAGAGAAAAAAATTTCAGAAAGAAACAAGGTCAGAGGTGGAAAAAGTTACAAAGCCCAAAGTTGTGAAGGGGTTGTCCCGAGGTTATATCCCGTGGTCACATAGGAGAAATATTCTAGCGCAAACACTAGTGCTCACAAATCAGTGTTTCCAAGCATCAGAGAGTGGAGTTGCAGGTATTCCGAGCTTCCAGGTGACATCAATGGGACCTGTGTGTCTGTGTATCGATTGTTCAAGGTCTACCGAAGGCCCTAAGAGTTAATTCATCTCAGGATATTGAAGATACAAGACCAAGAGGTCGCAGAATCCCCAAGAGGGAAGGGGGATGCACCAAGTGGTATGAAATCTCATAGAATTGATTTA
Source organism: Picea engelmannii (assembly GCA_009831015.1). Lineage (NCBI taxonomy): Eukaryota > Viridiplantae > Streptophyta > Pinopsida > Pinales > Pinaceae > Picea > Picea engelmannii. The sequence continues at coordinate 153,594 of ML778327.1, read as the reverse complement.
TGTAGAGAGACGAGACAAAGAAGTAGGTTGATATCATCAAGCGATATCAGATACATCAACACAATGCCGCCTAGGAGATGTGCAGAGCCACCTGTAGAAAATAGATCTATGGAAATGGAAATGCGAGAACTCGGAGAAAGGTTGGATGCCATGGAAATAGTGAAAAGGAGAGAACTTGATGTTGGAGATGTTAGTGATGCAGAGAATGAAGAAGTGGAAGTTGAGGAAGATGTAGTAGAGGATGTTGTGGAAGAACGCTTGTTGAAAGCGGTTTTCAAGTTGGGAGCTATAGCAATGCTAGACATTCCAATGTATGAAGGTAATTTGGATGTTGAATAATTGCTTGACTGGATACGATCAATGGACAAGTACTTAAACTATGAATATGTCGATGAGGAGAAAAAGGTGAAACATGTTGTCATCGAGTTAAAAGGACATACAACACTGTGGTCGGATGAATTGCAGGCTGATAGGAGAAGAAAAGGCAAACAAAAGATTAAGAGTTGGGACAGAATGGTGGCCAAGATAAAGGCTAAATTCGTACCCAGGGACTATCATATAAATCCATTTAGGAGATTGTAGAACCCAAGGAAGAAATGAATGATTGTGAGGGAGTACACAGAGGAGTTCTACAAACTAAACATCAGGGTTAGACAAAGAGAGAGAGAGATGAAGACAAATTTTCCAGGTATATAAACGGCCTAAGATGTGAAATCTAGGATGAAATCAACATGATGAAATAAGGACAGTGGAGGATGTTTATCAAATTTCTCTGAAAGAAGAATAAAAGTTGACTAGAAAGAAGAGTCAACAAAGCCGAGGAAGAATTTTGAACAGGGGAAAATAAATTGCCCATGACAAGGCACAAAAGCCCAAAGGTGAGGTGGAGAAACCACATAGTCACTCTAAAAGAGGAGGAAGTTTCCGAGGAAGACAGAGTGGTGGTAGAAACTCATTTCCTAGAGGAAGAGGAAGAGTCAGAGGAGGAGAAGTAAAGTTTTATTCTTGTGGAAAGGTAGGACACATGTCTTGGGAATTCCCTGAGAGAAAGAAAGAAGTAGGTGAAGCTCGCATTTTAGAAGTGCAGAAGTGAGATGTTGAGGTAGAAGGCACAGAAGATGGGAAATCATTGATGATCAAGAAGTTTCTCTTAAAACCAGAGCCAGAAGTTGAAAATCCAATGCAGAGGAATAGTTTGTTTAGGACAACTTGCAAGACTAAAGGCAGAGTATGCAAGGTGATAATTGATAGTGAGAGAACTGATAATTTAGTATCCACGAAGATGGTGGAGAAACTGTAGCTGGAGACAACTGCACATCCAACACCGTATAAAGTCTCATGGTTGCAAAAAGGTCATCAGGTAATGATAACTAAACAATTCCTAGTTGAATTTAATATAGGACGATATAGAGACGAAATTATGTGTGATGTGATTCCCATGGATGGATGTATGTCATTTTTTTTGGGAAGACCATGGCAGTATGAAAAAAATGTCATTCATGATGGGAGGAAAAATACTTATACTTTGAAGAAGAATGGCAGGACACACATGTTGTTTCCGATTGAGGAAAATAAGGTAAAGGAAGAATCCAACACAAGCATACTTCTCATGAGTGGGAAGGAACTCCTGAGTGAAGTTAAGAAGGAATGAGATATGTAGTTCATTGTAGTGAGAAAGCTGAAAGTTATCCTTACAAGTACTTCTATGGAGAATATTCCTGAGGAAATTCAGGAGTTGTTGGAAAATTTTGTTGACATAGTAGTGGATGAGTTTCCAAGATAATTTCCACCTATCAGAAGCATTAGACATCACATTGGCTTAATACTAGGAGAAATCCTGTTGAAAAAAGTAGTGTATAGATTGACATCTCAAGAGAATGAGGAGGTAAAGAGAGAAGTTCAGGTTTTTTTAGACAAAGGTTTGGTCAAAGAATGATTTATTCCATGCGTAGTACCAACTGTGTTGAGTATGAAGAAGGATGGAGGATGGAGAATATGTACAGACTCAAGAGCCATAAACAAGATCACCATTAGGTACATATTTTCATTTCCAAGGATGGATGACTTAATGGATTGCTTAAGTGGAGCGAACTATTTTTCAAAGATAGATTTGAAAAGTGGATGTCACCAGATAAGGATGAGAGAAGGTGATGAGTGGAAAACAACCTTTAAGACAAATGAGGGATTGTATGAATGGCTTGTTATGTCATTTGGTTTAACAAATGCCCCGAGTAATGTTTTGAGGCTGATGAATGAAGTGTTGAAATATTTTATTGGTAAGTTTGTAATCGTATATCTGGATGATATACTGGTCTTCAGTGAAACTGTATAAGAGCATATGAGGCACTTAACATTAGTGATGAGGAGGTTGCAGCAGGAAAAGATGCTAATAAATTTAAAGAAATCCTCTTTTATGAAGACATAACTCATTTATTTGGGTTTTGTGATCTCTTCGAATGAATTGAAGATGGATCTCGAGAAGGTGAAATCAATCATAGAATGGTCATCACCAAGGAGTATATTTGAGGTGAGAAGCTTCCATGGATTAGCGAGTTTCTATTAGAAGTTCATCAGAAATTTCAATGAGATCGGTGCACAAATGATGGATACAGTGAAGAAAAGACATAAGTCTTTCAAATGGACATAAGAGGTTGAGAAAATCTTCAATATATTGAAGGAGAAGATAATAGAAAAACCAATTATGGTCTTGCCAGATTTCGGGAAGACATTTCAAGTGAGATGTGATGCGAGTGGAGTTGCAATTGGAGCAGTCTTGAGCTAATATAATAAGCATGTTGCATATTTCAGCGAGAAGTTGAACGATACTAAGAGAAAGTAATCCACAAATGATAAAGAGTTCTATACCATAATTCAAGCCTTGAAGAAATGGAGACACTATCTTGTACCAAAAGAATTTTTTTTTGTATAGCAATAATCAGGCTTTACAATTCATAACCAAACAAGAGAAGTTAAACCAGCCACATGCCAAATGGATATAGTTTATAAAAATTTTCACTTTTGTCATTAAACATATTTCTAGTAATGCTAACAAGGTTGTTGATGCATTGAGTAGGAGATGTCTAATTCAGAGTTTAGGATTTTTGTTGATACATCACCCTCAAACGGATGGACATATTGAGGTGGTGAATCAAAGTTTAGGAGATTTTTTGAGAAGTTTGGTCACTGGACATCATAGTCAATGGGATCATATTTTAGCACAAGCGGAGTTTGCATACAATGACTCAATGAACAGAAGTACCGAAAAGAGTCCATTTCATATAGTATATGGAATGAATCCGAGGGGAGTTTCAGAGTTAAGAGATCTAGAGCAGAGTGAATTCAGAAGCGTTGGAGTTGAATACTTCACTGCAGAAATGCAAAATCTTCATATTCAGATCAAAGAGCATTTGGAGAGTAGCAACAATGAATATAAACGCAAAGCTGATCAACATACGAGGAAACTTCAATTTGAAATTGGAGATCAAGTTCTATCACATATTAGGAAGGAGAGGTTCCTGAGGGGAATATATAATAAACTAAAGTTGAAGGAGATAGGACCGTGCAAAATCCTAAGAAAATTTGGTGATAATGCTTATGAGATAGAACTACCAGAAGATGTGGGTATATCACCCATATTCAACATTACAGACTTGTGTCCTTACAGGGAAGATGGAACCATAGGATCAGAAGATCATAAAGAGATCCAGTGGAAAAAGAATATGCCTATAGTAGAAAATTCATAGATGGAGCAGATCGTAGATTACCGAATTGGTAAGAAGACCAGGAGGAAAACATATTTTGAATATTTGGTAAAATGGAAGGGACACCCGATAGAGGATTCCAATTGGGTAAACAAAGCAAATATCAAGAAACATGGAAAGTCAGTGTAGGATCTCATGGACAGGAGTCCATGAACTTTTCAACCAGAGGAGTATGATGCAGAAGCATCACCAACAAAGAACAAGTGGAGGGAAACTAAGCGCCAGTGCACATTTTAAAGTGAATTTTAAAATTCAAAGTGGCATATCATGTAAATCTTTTGAAAGGGTTGTAATTAAAGAACATCTTTAATGTTTTGATGTGGATGATCTCATGAGGTCATTGGAGAATGTATTTTATTTTAATGAAGTTGAGTGCAGTACATATTCGATGTGTTCAATCTTATTTGTCTGTCACAAATATTTATTGTAATAAATTCTAGTAGTTGAAAGATTTTATTTCGATAGGATATCTATAGAATAGCTGGAGGGAAAAGCTCGAAGAGCCCCTCTTGTATAAATATTTTTATTGTTTCCCAGACGAGGTTGTTGGTGGTTGATAGTTGAACTTGTTGGTGTTGGAGTATAACCCTAACTTACATTAGTTTATACCTAGCTTAGACTCCTAGATATTGGTTAATACATTCATTTAGACTTTATTTCACCTAATTTTTCCACATAGAGAAGAAGGGCACCTCATCCCTAGATTTTACGGAAAACTGCTAATTTTAGATCAAGACTCGACTCCCGATTCTTGATTTTCTTGATTTATTCTTGATTTTCTTGATTTATTCATGATTTATTTCAACTCCCCCATGAAAAAACTCATCTATTATTGGGGAATGTGCACCTCCTCTTTTAGTGAGAGATTTATTCCTTAATTAATGATTTTTGTCGTTACTATTATTAGTAACTACTATTTCGGGTCAGTTAAGTGAGTTGGAACTGCTTCTCTTGTCAGTTAAGTGAGATTAAGTGAGATAATGTGCATCACTTGAATCTTGTGGACATTAATGAGTGTGTGACATGTATCTTTAGTGGTCTAGGTCGAACTATGTGGTCTCCCTTAGCTTATGACACCTATTTTAGCTATTTCTAGCCTTTTTTTAATAGAATTTCTATGTTGGAAATTATATATATTCACCTCCTCTCTTCTTTTTTAGTATGGTTGCTCATGTATATTCATTTTTTATTAATATAATTCTCTGATTTATGGAGAAAAAACTTTCTCTCATCTCTTCAATATCAGGAAATTTTTTGTGTTCAATTTAACTAGAATTCTAGATCTATCGGGGTTTCTGCAGGAATTCTACATGGTATTAGAGCTAGATTGAATCTAGTGGATTGTACACAGTTTTATTTGCAGGTATAGATCATCAGGAGGTGCAGAAAGCAGTAATGGATCATCTCTCTCATCCCACAAAACTCATTCTAAATCCTTTCAATTACTTCGAATGGAAGACAGAGATCTCTCTGCTCCTTCGAAGCAAAGAGCTTTACCAGGTAACAATGGGAATGGAGAAAGAACCGACTGTTGCAGTGGAGAAGATAAAGTATTTAAATAAATTAGATGAAGCAATTGGGATGATATGCCTATCAATTTCCATAGATCTCCTCTTTCATGTCAGTGGAGCCACTACTCTCGATGTGGTATGGACCACATTGGAAGGACTATTCAACAAGCAGGATGCAATGAGATTGCATCAACTGGAGAATGAACTCATATCCCTAAGTCCAATTCATTTCAGAAACCAGAAAGAATTATTCACCAAGTTCAAATCCCTCCTCGTTGAACTTAATGCATGTGGAGTCACGAAAGGGGAAGAACAACTCATCCTTTCAATTCTCTCGAAACTAGGCCCTGAATATTCCGTATTTGTGTCATCTTTTCAAGCATCTAAATTGACTCAGGAAAAATGGAAAATGCCTCCATTGAATGATTTCATTGCAGCATTGGCTCAAAATAAAGATAAGTTAGTCCAAATGGGTGTCATCAAGCATTCCAAGAACCAAGCATTTGCGGCTACTGATGCTCCAAAGAGCAGTGGAAAAGACAAGGAAAAAGGAACGGGTAAATTTCCTGAATCGAAGAAGGAGAGATTTGCACAATCTTCAGAGAACTCTTCTGACCCTAAGGGTAAGAAGAAGAAGGAAAGAACACTTTGTAGCTACTATTCCAAAGTTTTTCATCTCAAAGAAAATTGCATGAGGAAGACTATCAATGAGATGGCTAAGCAATTGCAGCAACACAATCTCACGGTGCCCGAAAATGCAAAGAAGAAAGATGATAACAGAATGGGAGGGAGAGCACAAGATGGTCATTCTTTAATGGCTGTCACATCCAATCCATCATATTGGATCCTTGATTTAGGTGCATAGAACCATATGGATGCATCAAAAGATGAATTTTCCTCCATCGAAGAAAGCACCAAATCCCTAATTTACTTGGGAGATGCCACACCCACAAAGGTGTGCAGAGAAGGAATTGTTGATCTTGAAGGGGGATGCTTCACAAATGTTCTTCATGTTTCCTTGTTGTCTGCAAATATTCTCTTGATATATCATATCACCCATTATGTCTCTGGAAGGAAGGTAGATTTCACTCCAGACTCCGCAGTGATTACCGACATTTCCACAGGCTCACAACTTGCACATGGAATTGCAGATCACGGTTCTCATTTGTATTTATTCTCCCACTTTGTTCCTAAATATATTAGCACTGTATTTTTGTCACAATATAATGATATCAGTAGGTTATGGCATGAAATATTTGGCCATATAAACTATAAGTACTTGCATCAACTCAACAAGGAAAACATGCTAGAAGGATTGCCAGCTATTAAATTCACAAGCGGTGTATGTCAAGGATGCATTCTTGGCAAGCATCCAGAGAAAAATTTTGACAAAGGGAAGGCACAGAGAGCTTCTTCAACTCTTGGGATGATTCACAGTGACATCACGGGCCCATTCCCACAGCCTTCAATCAGTAAGGCTCGATATGTACTCACCTTCATAGATGATTTCTCTTGCTTTACTTGGGTATTTGTTTTGAAATTAAAATCGGAAGTATTTGAATGCCTTATAGAATTTAAAGCACTTGCTGAGAATGAGTCCGGGTGTAAGATTAAGATACTTCATACTGATAATGGGGAGGATTATGTCAACAAATATGTGCAACAACTTTGTATTGATGCAGATATACAACTACAACACACAGTGCCATATACACCACAACAGAAAGGTGTTGCGAAGAGGAAATATCGGTCCTTAAAAGAGATGGCCAATTGTATGCTACAGTCGAAATAATTAGCTCCCAAGCTATCGGCTGAAGCTATTAATTGTGCAGCATACATTCAGAACCAAGCTCCTCACAAATCACTCAAAGGCACCACTCCTTTTGAATGTTGGACCGGTAAGAAACCGAAAGTGTCACACTTCTGTATTTTTGGTTCACGAGCATGGGCTCACATTCCAACATATAAGAGGAAGGATTTGGAGCCTCAAAGTGTTGAATTAATATTTTTTGGATATCCTGAAGGTGTCAAAGGATATATATTTTTGGACTCTCACACTAAAAAGTTCATTCTAGCTCGAAGTGTGAAGTTTGAAGAAGAATCATTGCATGATTTTTCAAAAGACCCTGCCGAGGAACCGTTTGTTGTCACTGATGAGGAGGAGTCAGAAACTTCTTCGAGAAATTTAGAGTAGTCATTAGAGAAGACTTTTGGGTATGATATAGAGGATGAGGATAAGGTCATGGCTGCTTCAACTCAGTTTCCAACTTGGGCAGATAAAACCTTGCAAGATGTGGGTGAACTAATCGGTGATCTTGCAGATACAAGAAGGACTAGATCACAGTTTTTTGGGGCTCCTCAAGCCCTAGCTGCCACAGAAACTTTGCTTCCCATACATTGCTATATTTCACTTGGTTCAGATCCAAAATCACACTCTGAGGCTACAGGAAACCCACTCTGGGAGGCTACCATGGATGAAGAGTACTCTACTCTTATGGACAACAACACATGAGACTTGGTTCCACTTCCGAAAGGAAGAAAGCTTATTCGATGTCGATGGATATATCGAACAAATATTGTTGCATATGGTGATATCAGCAAGTACAAATCTTGACTTGTCGCAAAAGGATACTCACAGGTACATGGCATAGAATACATAGAGACATTTGCACCTGTTGCAAAAATGGACTCCATTCGACTAGTTTTGGCCATTGTCGCTTCTCGCAGATGGGAAGTTCATCACATGCATTAAATCCGTAAGCTGATTTGTGACAAAGTAATTTCACTACAGTACTGCCCCACAAAGCAGCAGGTTGCAGACATCTTCACCAAGTCCTTCACTGAAAAGAAATTTTTAGAATTGAGAGTTATGCTTGGAGTGGTGGAGACAACTTAGTAGGTTACTTTTGGCCACTCAGCATTTTTTTTCCTCTTTTGGGGGCGGGTTCCCACGAGGTTTTACCTCTTTCCTCTTTTCATGAGGAGTTATTTTATGTAATCAGTACCTAAAATGGCCAAGTTGTCGGGACTCAAATGTTTTTGTCATTACAGTTAGGCTTAAGGGGGGGTGTTGGAGTATAACCCTAACTTACATTAGTTTATACCTATCTTAGACTCCTAGATCTTGGTTAATACATTCATTTACACTTTATTTCACCTAATTTTTCCACATAGAGAAGAAGGGCGCCTCATCCCTAGATTTTAGGGAAAACTGCTAATTTTAGATCAAGACTCAACTCTTGGTTCTTGATTTTCTTGATTTATTCATGATTTATTTCAACTCCCCCATGAAAAAACTCATCTATTATTAGGGAATGCGCACCTCCTCTTTGAGTGAGATATTTATTCCTTAATTAATGATTTTTGTCGTTACTATCATTAGTAACTACTATTTCGGGTCAGTTAAGTGAGTTGGAACTGCTTCTCTTGTCAGTTAAGTGAGATTAAGTGAGCTAATGCGCATAACTTGACTCTTGTGGAAATTAATGAGTGTGTGACATGTATATTTAGTGGTCTAGGTCATACTAGATGGTCTCCCTTAGCTTATGACACCTATTTTAGCTATTTCTAGCTTTTTTTTACTAGAATTTCTATGTTGGAAAATTTATATATTCACCTCCTCTCTTCTTTTTGAGTATGGTTTCTCATGTATATTTATTTTTTATTAATATAATTCTCTGATTTATGGAGAAAAAACTTTCTCTCATCTCTTGAATATCAACAAATTGTTTGTATTCAATTTAACTAGAATTCTAGATCTATCAGGGTTTCTGCAGGAATTCTACAGTTGGCACTCTAGTTGTTGATAGTTGTTAGCATTTTAGTTGTTGAATCTATTGTATAGGCTGCAAAAGTTGGTATTCTAGTCATTAATAGTTGTTGTAGAAGTTGTTGAAGCTTATCAAAGTGTATGAACACATGTATATAACAGTTGAATGAATATAACAGAGGAGAATTATTCCAAATGTCTAGTGTTGTTGTGTCTATCTAAGTGAATGAATGGTAGACTTTATGTTTATTTGCAATTCTATATTATTCCTTGTTCTTGTGTTTATGGATGCATTTACATGGTTGAATGTATGAATCTGTAAATATTTAGATAAGTTTCAATTGTTTCTCTTCTACGAGCAAGTGCAAGTGTGCATAGTGTCCGCTAGGAGTGCATTGACAGTGTTTGTTTTGAATCAGAAGCTCAGAAGAGAGAACGTGAAACGTATAGGTGCAAAAAGTGCATAGCAACCGCAAGGTGTGTGTGATAGAGTTCGTAGTGACTCATAAAGTTAAGTGGAGATAGTTTGAGAGTGCGGGTAGGAGGAACCTCACTCAATTTTGTATTGTTCATAGGAAGCAATAGAGCATGCAAGAACTGTTGGAAGGAGTGCACAGTCATCCTTCAAGAGTCAATATTGAAGGATTTTTGTCCGCAAGGAATGTGCGACATAGTCTTCTGACTTAGAAGCTCGAGAGGAGTAGCGGAAGTTGTCTACATAGAAGTTAAGTTGTGGATAAGGACCTGTTGCAAGGGGTGCACATACGGAAATTTGAATAAGTGTCGAATAGAGCACTCTAAGGAGCCAAAAGTTCAAGGAGGAAGAAGCTCGAGAGGAGGAGTTGTCAGAAATATTCAAAGGGCGAAGTCCTTTAAGGTTTCCCAGAATTAACAAGTCAGATCCATCCAGGAGGGATTAGGATCACTCCAGACCATCAGATCTGGGAAAGTTACACAGAGAATTAGTCATGAGGTATTTTTGGCATTTCAGAGTTTGAAGTGTTGAAAAGTAGTTGAGAAGCGGGATCTTCGAAGTCACGAAGTCGCGAGGCAAATTTTAACCATTGGTTGCGAGGAGACACGTGGAAGGGAATTATAAAATCTGGGAGTTAGAGGTCCGAAGGAGTTGCGTGTGGAGTTTTTGAAATTTCGTGAAGCCACGAAACCCGAAGTACAGTAGGACCAGCAGATCCAGGGAGACACATGGTAGAGATCCGCGAATTTGGAGAAAAGTGTTTCTGAAAGAAACAAGGGTAGAGGTGGCAAGAGTTACAAATCCTGAAGTTGCAAAGGGGTTGGCCCGAGGTTATAGCCGATGGTCACATAGGAGAAAGAATCTAGCGTGAATGCTAGTGCTCACAAATCGGTGTTTCCAAGCACCAGAGAGAGGAGTTGCAGGTAGTTCGATCTTGCAAGTGACATCAAGGGGACCTGTGTGTGTGTATCGATTGTTCAGGATCTATTGAAGGCTCGAAGAGATAATTCAGCTCAGGATATTGAAGATCCAAGATCGGAGGGTTACAGAATCCCTAGGAGGGAAGGGGGATGCACCAAAATCTCTTTGTTCTATCACCATCAAACAATTCATTCTCAGGTTTCCAACAACATCTCTTTAGGATTACTCTTGATTCACAACAACCTATCATCCTCAACACTGCATCTCACATCTAGGACACCTAGATTCATTTCCAACACTTGTAGGCAACATCTTGTGTGGTTTCATTCTTAAACATGGAGGAAAGTGGAGATTATTTCCAGCTAAACCAAGAGGAATAGATGTAGATATCCTAGGAAATATCCCCATGGAAGACGCACCACTTAGATCTACAATGTATAGATTAGAAAATGATGAAGGAAACCACGATGTCCTCCCAAGGAAGATCCACCAATCTATTCAACAACATTCAACCCTTAAAGGGCATGTTCCTAATTTCTAGAATCTTATTTATTGTGTGTGTTATGGAAAAACATGTAATTGCATATTTCCAACCTTTAAGCTATGTTCAGGATTTTTTTATCATTTTTTTATTAATCTCTGGGCTATGTGCCTCTTAAATGGACCCAATGTATTCTTACATAAAGGATAATGTATTCTTATATATAGGATAATTAACCAACATAATAAACTTTGAATAAAGTAAGCCATTTTTTCCATTAAAGCTCATATATTATCTTATTATTTTTTTTCTTGTTTATAAACAAGAACAAGACTAACAAGATAATATATGAGCCTTAAGGAAAAATGGTTTAGTTTAAATGGGTTAATTTCTCATAAGGATAGTGAAATTCACCTCTAATAGGATTTTTTAGTTGATAAGTTTAGATTTACATAGGTATATCACATCTATTATATTATTATAGGAGATGAGCCTCCTCACTCAATTACCATGACTCTAAGGTTGGTAGAGAAATAATATGGTGGGAATAGATCTCCACCCCTTATGGTTATCTTGTCTCTCCCCAATGGAAGTTTCCTTCAAACCCCTATATGCACCTTCATTTCAAGTCCATGTATCCATATGCATCCAAAATAATGGTTTCTTAAGAAACTCCATGTATCTTTCATAACAAAATCGACCAAACAAACTATCAAATCATCACATCTCATGTAACATCCCTCCCGAGCATAGTAGTGGGGCTATGTGATATCTTGGGATTATAACACCCCATTTAACAATGTACCAACTTAATGAATTTACAAATGGATGGTTGCATTTAAACTCTTATGCATGATGATATGTTGCACATGGAATTACCATCAGTTATATAGTGTAGTGTTGTTGCCATCAATTATATACTATAGTTGTGTTGGTCATAGACAATACATAGTAGTGTTGTTGCCATCAATTATATACTATAGTGTTTTGATGGATGTTGAATATTGTTTATGAATCATTATACTCATGATGACATGTCACATATGTATTTTATGAAAGGACTAACGATAACGCCATTTTATACTTTGTTTATTATACTTATTTTGATCATAATTGTTTCAATACTTATTTTGGTCTATTTGTTGTTAACAAACATTCAACATTCATCGAGCTATATTTTATTTTATGTTAGATTGAGGCCATCATAATTATTTTTTGTTTACCATGATAGTAATGTTACGTTGGTGGGATGAAATATAAGTTTTTGAAATGATACATTAATCTTGATAACTTTATGTTGATTAGTGAAAATGTAATTATGTTGTTTTAATTATCATGCATATAAAATTTATAGAAATAATGATGTTATTTTAAAATTTATAGAAATAATGATGTTATTTTAAAAGACATTTCAGTTGCAAAAATGTTGATCTTACGACTCACATTGATTTAGGTCAAATATTGGAAGATACTTGAATTAACATTCATACTGTTGTGGAACCATAATTTAAGACTTTAAGGAAGGACTTCAATTAAATGAGGTAAACCTAATTTAAGGTTTTAGGACCTTTATCATGTAGGGAAAAGAAAAATAATGGTTTATTTTGAAAACATGTATTTTAATGTATAATTAGTGTTTAAGGCCCAAAAGGGTTGGGATTAGATTCACGATTGTGTATCATATGATTTGAGTAAAATTACCTTAATTTTAATTTCATGCTAAAACTATTTATGGCTTTTGATTAGTTTTTATGGTAGTTTAGATGAAGATTATGAGAACTAGTTGGTTTAGGTTGGAAGTTAAGTTGTCATTATGTTTTTTCTACTGTAAAAATAAAGTATTATTGTTATGAGACTTGGTTTTATATGTTGATTTTCTCGATCTTTTCCTTGGGGAGGGGGAAGTTTGTCACCTAGTCTACTAAGTGATTGGAGAAATTGAAGACTTTTCAAATCTATATTTGATTGGGTAAAATTGGATTTGGGTTATACTTAGAGCCCACAAGTGGCAATCATTATCATGGCTCGTTTTATAACAATGCCACTATTGGAGGTGTTGTACTAGAACCCGATTGGGTAGGGTTATTTCCCATTGGAGCCCTATGAGGAGGTGTCTTGGGTACTAGAGGCCTCTCCAAAACATAGTATCTTATAATCAAATTGAAAATGTATAGTTATTTTCATTTTTTGTGTAGAGTTTTTTTGTTGAAGAAAAATATAGCTGAGTGAACCACTAAGTTTTCGCAATGCCATTTGGGGTTTTACACAAAGGGTATCACTTGTTCTTATTGTTTGCAATGGTTGTGAGGAAAGAAATCCTTAGAATATGATTTACCTTGTAGTTATCGTCAAACTTTAATATTAGTTAGTACCAATTGATTGGACATTTTCAAGAAGAATTTAGATACAAATAAATATTAATGTATTTAGTTGATTTTTATTGCTAATAAAAAAATATTTGTTTAAAAAAATTACAAATATAAGATAGTTACATGTTATTTATAGTTAAGAAAAATGTTTTACAAGTGAAAATCCACCTAGCTTATTCATACTAAGTTTGGCTATAACAAAATAAAACCAACATGTGATATCCTCCTCTCCAAGCGTATTTCCATTCAAAATAATGTGTAATATCCCTCTCATTATTGATATTATCATCCAAACCAAATATGTGGAAGCCTCCTCAAAATTTATGTTGTCATCCAACCCATGTGGGTCCATTATATGATTGTTAGTTCATAATAACATATACATGGGTCCATTATATGATTGTTAGTTCATAATAACATATACATATTTGTCATTATCATCTCCATGAGGATCACTTATATCAAACACATATAAATTAGACACATGCATCTAACATCCCCACAAGGATAACATACATTGAATTGCATACAATCATGCAAGAATAATAATGCAACATCCCCTACATGGAATTACATAGATAAAATATGATGCATATAATGATCTACACTTTATTAAACATCTTTATCGTCATAAATAAACTATGAATATTGAAGTCACACATTGGCAACAATGGTATCTCGAAATAATATAAACATAAGATGATCATGATTGCATATTTCATACCATTAGTCTAAGGATGACTACTTACTCACACAAGTCTTGTCATTGTCATTTGATATGCATAAATTAGGCCAATCAATCCTAGTCAAAGGAATAATCAGTTTAATCAACAATAGAAAGCTTTGAATAAAGATTAGACAAAGATTTAAAATCTAAGTATCTATAGAATATCCCTTTGATTTCTCATCATAACCTAATAACATGCATTCATGCCTCTTTCCATCTAGTTTAAAACCATGTTACTCCTTTGGTATATGCACATACATTGTGCTCCTAAACACACAATTTTTTTTTATCATAAGCTTGCACCCACTCCATGCTTTTTTATCCAATGTAGTATTCCATATAATTTAGTTAGGACTTTATTGAAAAATCCAACTATGCAATTGCAATATTATGCTAATTCTTTATACCAACATTCTTATGTAGTATTCCATATAATTTAGTTAGGACTTTATTGAAAAATCCAACTATGCAATTGCAATATTATGCTAATTCTTTATACCAACATTCTTATGAAGCAAAATACAATGCAATGTGTTTTGAATGACCGGGTAATTGCAATATTATGCTAATTTTTTATATCAACATTCTTATGAAGCAAAATACAATGCAATATGCCTTGAATGACCTAGTTCTTGCACTATGTTCCTCTATTCTATTCATGTATATATCATGTTCCTTATAATAATTCTCAAATTCCCTAGAATTATAATATTTGTCATTGATACATATGAAGGATTTTAATGTCTTTCCACTTTGTTTCTTGAGTAAGGATTTGAAATTGAAAAAATACTTAAATCCTTTTGATTTATATGCTAGAAAATACATTTATACCTTTTTATTATAGTAATCCATGAAGGTCATGAAGTACAGTTTGTTGGGCATACCAGCCACACTAAGAGGGGGTGAATTAGTGTGTGGACTTTTATAACTTTCCTCACTTCAAGTTAGAAATTATTTCAAAATATAATTTTACACATCATTATTGTAAGATTGTATGTAGTCATTCACCAATGAAATCCATCAATAATTAAGAGAAATCAATTCATAAGCACAATGAACACAAGAGACACCATATGTATGTATAATCTTTTGTATTATTTTATATATGTGACTACAATCATGGGGGTTTTATCAGAATCAACTGAAGTAAAGAGCACCAACTCCAAGGCGAGCACCAACTCTCAAGCAAGACTCAGCTTGTCGATAGAATGCAATCTATCCAATTAGAATTGATCTAGTAGTACAACCAACCCAAATACAAGTCATCTAGTTATTGTATCTTACTCCAGCTCATGATAAGAGGTCTACAACAAATTCTCATCACCATAATTCATCTTCCCTTGAATTTCTCCCTTCTTCACTTCATCTTCTCTCTAAAATTCACACATTCTTCACTTCATCTTCTCTCTGAAATTCACACCTTGATTGTGCCGAAGGATCACCATTCTAGAAATCACCGATCTCAAGTGAAAATCCATTTATTCACCCACTTACTCACTTCAAATCAACCAAACATAGTTTTATTTATACTCTTTCATGCTCAATTCTAGTTTAGTTTTAGGGTCGCCTTGTGACACAAGTTACAACTAACTTGACCACTTACAACAACTTTGGGACCAATGCATAACCACCATTGACCATCATTCTAGGTCTTTAAATTTAAACCTAGCATACCACCTATCATCGGAAAGGGCACGATGAGTTATAACCTTCATATGATTTCAACAACCATCTAACCTATTTTTCATAAATCGATCACAGGTATGGATCGATTTCTTTTGTCTCTGCAAATGTTGCAGAAATCAAATTTTGTAGAGGTGCTTCCTTCAAACCATTTACATGTGACCATTTGTGCAAAACCATAAGCTTATTAATTTAAGAGATGTTCCCAACACCTCATGGCTTGTGTGTTTGTAACCCATGACCGGGGGCTGGAACCTAGTCCTCTAGACTTCGGCCTTCGGGAGATTTTTCTCTTAGAATCATCCAATCTTCTGAAGTTTCAAATTCATGAAGTGGTTACCTCTAGCAACGTTTGATATGCTGGTTTGTGTGATTCCTGGAACCAAATCAATGGTCTAGATCCAATCCTTACTTATCCTTTTGCTTCTTAATCCAACGGCTATGATTTAATCAAAGGTTGAGATGGATGACCATTATTTATTTCAGGATTTCGGGACTCTAGGGCTTCGGAGGTCCGAGTATTTGCTGCTCCAATTTTCACCGGAGTTGGTCAATGATGAAGTGGTCAACATGGAAGTGCTTACGCTATATTTCCACTACGTTTTGATCTAACGGTCATGTGATAACCTAGAGGATATTAGATCTACAAACAACATTAAGTTCGGCCTTCGGCGCTTTGGGTAGGAGTTGGTAGTAGGAACTAAAAATCCCCAAAGGACATACTCCCAGAGTGACATAGCTTGTTGACGTCAATGTTGATGTGGCACTAGATGAGTGCCTGCCACATGTCACCTAGATTCATGACTTACATAACCTCAAGTGCCAACTAGACCTAGACACTTGTCACCATCTAATTGTGCCACATGTCCTTGTTGACGTGGATCTCCTGATGTGTCACATGTCCTCCTGCTAGATCTAATAGTCATAGGTTCATCCGAATCCTTGATCCAACGGTTGTGATCAACTCTAGATCAATGGTCTAGATTCATTTCGACCCTTGGGACTTCAGGTTATTCACTTTTTTCCCACTTCACAATTCTCCCG
Source organism: Picea engelmannii (assembly GCA_009831015.1). Classification (NCBI taxonomy): domain Eukaryota; kingdom Viridiplantae; phylum Streptophyta; class Pinopsida; order Pinales; family Pinaceae; genus Picea; species Picea engelmannii. The sequence continues at coordinate 136,853 of ML778327.1, read as the reverse complement.
TAGTGAGATTCCCCAAAGAATAAACCTCGAGTAACTTGACTTCATCTAACGATCCTTCTTTAACCCAAAAATATTAACGCGATCCAACAGTTGTCAGGAATTCAACTATTCAGTATCTCAATACTTTGTTCTTTCTTATCCTATCCTTCCACTTTACTCGATCCAACGATCAGGATATTTCCCAAAGTGTTCCTTAGATCAGACGGATGGTGTTTCTTCGTGAATTCGGGCTTTGGGAATTTTGGTTCAATTCGAACTCCTTTTCACCGAAGTGGTTAGGGTTGAAGTTCACCACCATATTTCTTGGCATGCTACGAATATGTCAATGACTCATGGGATTTCGTGATCCGACGGTCGATGAGAGTTCGTGACTATGGGGCATCAACCTTCGGGTAAACTTACCTATTATTGGCTTCTCTTCGCTGGAGTGGTCAGCATCGGAGTTGGCTAGCATCGGAGTTGGTTGTTGCTATGCAACCCTGATCTGACAGTTGAGGTTTCTTTATCCCGATCTGATGGTTGGGATTTAATTTCTCCCAGCTTCTGGCTTCATCTCAATCTGATGGTCTTGGAATGTCCCAAATCTTCAACAGACGACCACGATTATACTCTTCTTTATGAAAGTTTCCTCTATGATCCGATGGTAGGAATTTTCCTGAAAACTACATCATCGAACATGATTCCTCCTCGATTCAATGGTTGTGATTTCTCCCAAAATAAGAATGACAGCTCATGTGAATCATCTCTTCTAAGCTTCGATTTTATACTAGATTCTTCTGCACCCTGTTGACATCATTGACAATATGTCCAACACAGTTCACCACCAAAATTGAATGTTAACTCATGGGTTCATAATAGTCGATCTGTACCAACTCTAAAATTGACTTAGTGCATCACACTTTTCCTTTGGGAAATTGTCTACATATATATTTGCCTATAATACATGCTTGATAAATTTCAAAAGAATTTGATTTATTCAACAACTAAAAACACTAAAAAATTAAGATGACCATATTTTAAGTTCCATAATATGTTACTCTCAACCATTATTTTCATGAGCCATTTGTCTCCCATATTTCTATCTAGTCTATATAGGCTATCTTATGATAACTTTGCACTGTTACTTCAAATTTTTCCTTTTTTTCTTTGATTGGGCATCTCCTAATCATTCTCCACTTCCAAATTCATCTTTTCATGAAAGTCACAAATAATAGGCTCTTTTGTAAATAAATAGTATACAACACATTCTTCACATCTCATCCATTCTTCACATCTCATCCATCTCTAGTGCTCAACAAAATATGAATATCTCATTCACCTTTAATCTTGAAAGTTCTAACACCACCAAATTTATTGTGGCATATTATTACATATTCATTGCATGGTTTTCACTCAATAAACCTATGGCATAATATGTGCATTCATGGATTATTAATCAATATCCCAAATTTCAATTTTACCTCCCAAAATTTAAATATTAATACCCCTCCCAATACATCTTTCTCAATAAGCTAACCCTCATTTTTCACAAAATATTGCAATTATCATTTTTTTCACAACATTTCTTATACCCTCATTATTTCTATCCCTATTATGTTGGCCATAATATTTTACATATGCATCCAATATATATTTTAAAATATGTTTTCAATCATATGTTATTTAATTATTTAGTCAGAAGCATCAAACATGTTTCTTGGGAATCAAAAGACCATTTCATTTGTACATCCCTCTATCATGAAATTTGCGGTCATTTTCATTGCTTGTTAAAAATTTCTATAAGGTACACGGAGTCGAGATATATCACCCTACTCTTTCATGAGATGATTCACTTCCATAAAAATAACTCACAAAGGTAGAGTATTTTAACTCTCCCCCTATCTCCCCAACAAAAAAAGTTGGTTGGTTGAACCCCCTCAATATGTATACTCTTAATTTAGTTTAAAAAATATCATTACTCATTTAATACCATGTAATATATTGAATTATGTTTTAACTATTTTTAAACCCCCAATATGAACCCATGTGGTATGGTATTGGTATGATATTGGTTTTCTAGTGAATCCCCCATGATGTTAATACATATTGAATTGATCTCTTCTACAAGTCACGTGTCACACCTAAGTCACACCTAAAACAATGCAACATGCATAATTGATAGTGTCAATAGACACTAATGACGTTAACAATGTGCCTTTCACCTTGCACTTCTTTGGATAATTTTTTTTTGCATAGTTTTTTTGAATGCTTCTTACCTTGTAATTGATTGCACTTGAAAAAATCACACACCTAATGTCCTTTCTTATTGCATTGAAATTTTTTTTGTTGATTTTATGTAAACTCTATGAACTTTCATCAAAACATCAGTTTGCACTAATTTCTTCAACGCCTTCATAATGAGTTCTTAATTAAACTTGTGTTGGTCAAATTCCATCATATGTCGGTCCTCCTGTAAGAGCACCCCGCTAAAGGTATCCAAAATCATCCCAACAAACTTTTATATGACATTCAAACTTTTCACTTGTCGTGAATGGTTAAAAGACTTAAGTCCAACCAATTGTGATAATAATAATGCACTAGGGCGAGCAAGCTATGTGGTGCGACGCGACGGGTGTAGGGAGAGCGTGGCTCCTGGGGTGGTGGTGGAGGGTCATTCCCTGCAGCCCTGAGCATGGGCTTTGTGGAAGACGGAGAAGTAGGACACAACAGTGGCTACCTCCTGTTTGGGGTCGTGCTTCTCCATGCATATTCCAAAAACCAAGCTGTAATTCCATATGTGCGGTGGGTTTTATCATCGGAGCATTGGTGGAGGGTTTTGGGTTATGTTGCAGTGGGTTTTTGTCATCTCGTTGGATTTTATGGCTCCCCATGACCTCTTCCTCCTTGGCTAGAAGAGGTATTGGACCAGATCTTTGAGGTCCACATTGGGGGGTGCAGTGTTCTATTTATCACTTTGAGGTCTTATGGGGGTGAGCGATGTTGGATAAACACTTTGAGGTTCTTTGGGGGCTAGCGGCATCTGTTTTGGTTCCTTTCACTTTTTTTGTTGGGGTTTTTATCCCTGTTTTACTACCCATTTTGCAGCCTGTGTGCTGGGTATGGTGACTTTCTGGTTCTTTGGGGGATGTAGTAGTTTATGGTTATGAGCTTGAGCTTTGCACTTGTTACAGCTATGATTTTTGTATGGTTTTGGAGATATAAAAAATTATATTTTCAGTAATATAATTGAGCTAATTTTCTATTGAAAAAAAACAATTGTGATAATAATAATGCACCCATATTAAATACTTTGTGATATTTTCACTCTCACCTATCTTTAGTGAAAATAATTGATAGTGAAAATATGACCCTATTCACTATCACTAATTATGCAAATACATGACCCTTTCATTATTCTACAATGTGGTTCAAGTTTAAATCATGTGGTGCAAATAGATTTTACAATGTTGGTTCAAGTTTAAATCATGTGGTGCAAATAGATTTTACAATGTTAAATCATGCTATAGTGTTATGGTTTTGAAGAACAATGTATTTTTTTTTATCGATGAATTGAACTTATACTATGCATTATCAATTAGTGCTTTATCAATTGGTACTTGGTACTTTGCTACCAACTAGATTAGGAACAACATTTTTTAGTTTAGAAGTTTTAATTTATTTTTTCATTAGTATACACTAAATACAAAACTTCAACATGGTACAACTTTTACCATCTATATTGATGTACACATGGAGACAACTCCATGTCCTTTATTATAATACCCTTTTACACATGGAGACAACTCCATGTCCTTTAGTATATCAAATTTCTAAAACCGTGTGATAAAAAATACCTTGGCCTTGCTACCATGTCATAGATTCTAGTGATCTAATACATAACATAGGCACGCCAAAACTTTAGAGGAAAAGACTTATTATTATTATTGTATTATGCATTGTGATAAACAAACCCAATTTACTAGTTCTAGAGAATTTCAAGACTCAAACACATATGTGATTTGCTATAATAACACACGAATTATGTACACTTATTATAATTGCAATCTATGTTCTATTATTTATAATAAACATCTATTATTTAAAAATGTTTTAATTATTTAATTTTAAATTTATTTATAAAATAGTGTTTTTAATAAAATAAAAAATGGCATTGTTTCACATGGGTATGATTAATTGGTTTTATTTCGAAATATGGCAAATTTAATTAGTCATTCATATCACTGTTAAGAATGAAATTTTATGGAAATTAGTGGAAATTGATGGTGGGGAGAAGGTGATGGCGGGAGGACAAGGTTAGAGGGCTAGGGTTGGGAGCAAGCTCTTAGTGTGTGCATTAGGAAGGATGTGGGAATACATGTTTGAAGGTAAGATTGATCAGACTATAATGGTGACATGAGATTTGAATGTGGCGGTTGACACAACCAAAGATCAAGGGAGAATAAAGTTGTTTAAGGAGGTGGTGGCGGGGGGGTCCAGCAAGCTATCAGGGGACATGATGATGGCCGGGACAGAGAACAGTCTACCCATATCTAACCAACCCGACATAACAACGGGAATTTGCAGCAAAGCCAAAAGATGACTACAGAATGGTTGTCTGGCCAAGACCATGGAGAACCCTCAGTACGAGGTCACCTCCACATGGATTGGGGACTACATATAGTACATGAAGGATCGCACTATCATCAGCAAATTCATGGGAATTTGGCCCTTAGAAAAATCCCTTATGGTATGGGTAAATTAAGATGGAAATTCAAAGGAGAAATGTATCTTAAGCTAGGATCCAAAGGCTTTTTCACAGTAATTTTTTCATGTACTAAAGACAGAGATAAAATATTTAATGAGGGGGCTTATTTTTTCAACTCGGCTAGACTGCATCTTAGATATTGTATGAAACAATTCTCACCGAAGAAAAAATACTACACAACATCCCCTATATGGATTAGATTATACTCCTTACCTCAAGAGTTTTGGCATTCAGAAGCCTTGGAAGGAATCGGAAATACTCTTGAATATTTTGTTAAACTTTCAGAGATCACCAAGACTGCAAGATATGTCATGTCCTATGCAATGATTTGTGTGTATATGAATGTGGTAAGAGATTTACCAAAATCAATATTCATTTCCTAACAAGACATATAATGGATCCATACCATATACTATGAACATATCCCATTCAGATGCAGAAGTATCCATGAACATGGACACCTATTCAGCCATTTCCCATAGAACGTAGCATCAACAAAAAACAAGGGTAAGGAGGAGGTCGACGTGGATGGATTTGTAAATATTCCCAGACAAAGGAAGGCATGTCATAAAGGAAATAAACCCACATGGGAAGCCTCTAAGAAGGGCTCAAACAATTTCCAGGCACTAGAAACAAAAGATAACAAGGTAGAAAATAAAGAAGGGGAGAGACAAGCAACAAAGAATCACAATGAGACAGAAAAAGGAGAAAAAGGAGTAGACATCTAGCAAGAAGAGATACAAAAATGTCAACATTCAGAAATGAGAGTGGTAATCTCTCTAGCAATGAAAGGTGATATTAGTATGCAATATATGGAGGAAAACGAAGGCTCACTTGAGGAAATGGAGTGTGAGGACACTCCCTAAAGTATGGAACTCGATGATATGGAGGTATACTTCAAATCCATCATAGTAGTACATGGTGAGAAGGAGATCAATAATATGCAAGTGGGACAATTATGAAAACTCCAATGGGATTTAATCAAAGGGAAAGGAAAATGACACATCCAAGTGTTGAGGTGAGGAATGGAACGTCCTCACTGAAGCATTTTCGAATCTCACTAGGATAAGGTGAGATAGGATGGAATGTTACACTGGGTTTATAGCCTAGGAAAAAATATCAATCATCCCTCAAGAAATATGTTCTTGGAAATGATGGTATTATCAAATTGTGTGTTTCTTTTTTTTAATGTAAAAATGTTTATATGTGAATAATTTTAAATGAAAATGAATGAATTAAAAAATACATGCAATATGAAAAATCAGTAACACACGTCTCAATTGAGAATAAACTATATTTTTGTTTACAATAGATTTTATGAGTTACAGCCAAAATGCCTCTTTTCAAACCCATGCGAGGGTGAGGACCAAGATCAGACTTAGAAGTCTAAGATGGAGTTTAACAATCATACAAAGATAAATGGTGTCTGAAAGAAAATTACCAAGTCTAAAATACATTGGATCAACCAAGTGACAATCCCACCAAGCCTTCATTCTACAAAATAATGTTAATCATAACTATAAATTAATTCATAAATTATAATAAAACTACACAGATTACCAAGAGAAATGAATCACCTTTTGAAGCATGTCAAATATCAATGCTTCTTAGTCCTTTATTATTTTCCACCTTTAGAGATATCATGTTGTCAACAAGAGGATTTAGTCCTTTAAGGAACTCGGAAATGAAAGACGAAAATGCAGATATTTCAACATGAAACAAGAGAAAACCTTATCATAAGTTTTTCTCTCTAATTTCTCATGTCTTCTTTGTCCTTCTATTCTTCCTTTTATTCTCTAAAAGGTATTTCCTCAAGTAGTTGAACTACTTTTAGTTGCTAAAGTTAAATAACTTTAGCTAATGAATAGGACAAGTAACTTTATGATAAGGATTAAAAAAAATTGTAAGCTAGATGATTATATTACCTTCAAAAAACAGGTGTCCATACATAAGTCATGCAAACTGGTTCCTGGGCTACCAAAAAAGGAAACCAGCACCAACATTAGGTCCTAGATATCTCCAAATGTTCGCCTTGAAGGATTAAAATAAACATACCCAAATGTTCACCACAAAGGCCCAAAACTAACATGCCTAAGTCTACTAAAATATTACAAAGCATTCCTAGAAACCAAAAGATCCTGAGAACTGTAAGAACTAGTGAAAGATAAGTAAAACAAAAAAAAATAAGATGAGTCATACTCCAGGCTTCCCATTTATGTCGTCACTGCGAGGGGGGGACTTCCATGCTAGAGCGAAGGCATAAGGTTGACGACACACTGGACAATGCTTCTCAACTGGCTGTCCTAAGAGCGAGTCATAAAGTGCCTCTAGACTTCGTTCCATGAGCTCCTGATGGACATGTTGCTTTGCAATGTCCCTTCAGATATCAAATATTAGTTGAAGTTATTCCTTAGAAAACATTTTGGGATGGTATTCTTCTGTACACCTTCGGACATTATCCTCTTGGGTTATCTGAGCCGAAAGGATGGGCTCTTCCAGAGGAATAGGAGCATCCACATTGTTCATATTTGGAGCCAGATGTATCTCTTCCTCCACAATAGTGTAACCCAAAACTTCATATTTGTGATGTTTGACCATTGAATCATTTGTTTCGACCGAAGAGAAAGAGGGACTAAAGACACTAGAAGAAAGAGGGAGATCAACAGTGATGAGAGAGGTTGTAGTTAGAGCCCAAGCCTTTTTTAGGCCTCCCTCTTTCCCTAGACATGATGCAAGGGGGAACCAGAGAATATAGAGAAAGAACCAGAAGGGACCAGAGATGGAGAGGAGGCAAAAGGGTATAGAAGAAGACTTAACTCTATTATCATAAGAGGAAGGGAAGAACACCTTAGACTGAACTGAAAAACATGAGGATTCTCTCCCATGGGTTGGAGACATAAGGATCACCATTAATGTAACATAGACAACTCTATAATATTTAGTACCAAAATGTGCAGAACACACCAACCAAGAGATCCAAGCAATAAAGATTGGCATGAGTTGAAATCCGCAGAGGGACGATCTAGTATAAATGTGTTTCCTTGGAGATGGAGCGAAAGGATGGCAGGTAGTGTTGGTGAAAAGATGTCTTAATTTCATTGTGCATGAGGTGGCACCCCATCAGGGGTTTATGATAATGATAATTAATAAAAAATATAATAACTAAATAGGTGGGGTCCCCCTCTATTATGCGTCCTTTATTTTAATAATCAATTTAGCTTTTCCTTGTTGCTCCATAATTTGATCATCAAATATAAAAATTTATCAGCATCATATAACATATCATAAACATGCATTTAAAACACTATGGCATAAATCACTTGTATCTCCCATAAATATAACATGATATTTTAAAGTTTCAAAAAATAAATATCATGGTTTTGTCATCTGTCAAAATAGTGTCAGAGTCAAATATCATAATAAACACAATCAAAACAACCGAAGGAATTTTTTTCCAAAAAACTCTTCTCTTTCTCTAATGAATTCCTCATACTGAGACTTCTTTTATTCCAATGAGGCTACCTCTAGATGCATATCCTCTACACTTATATTCCCATTGTATGTTGATTTTATCTTTGAATGAGTAGAGGAAAAGGATTTTTCCATACTGGTAGAAGTAATAGGTTTCTTTCCTTTGTCAATTTGGGATCCATGTGGTGTAGTATTGTAATCCTTTGTAAGGGGAGGAGGAGACATAGACTCATGTGTAGCAACAATATTAACTTGTAATACTAGGTGAACCGAATGTGAATGAAAATATGCATTAGTAGAAACAATATGGAATGGAGGAAGAGAGGGGTTAATGGGCCATCGATTGGCACCAAAATAAGTATTGGTAGTTAAATTACCCCATTCATCATTATTAGGATTCATAGATGATTATAGAACATTAAATATACTAGGGTGACGTTGCAAGATAACATTAGGGGGTGCTTGGGTTGTGGCAAGGAATGTTGTCCACCAAGATTCAAATGCCCAATTTGGATTAGTTATTGGAATTATTCAAATCAACATTAAAGTGAATAGAAAACCTTAGTTTTTTGTGCCCCCCAAGCTGCCAAAAAGTGTTAGGCCCACTACCTCTTCTTCCTTTATTTCCTCCTTTGTTGCTACCTCTACAGAAGAAGATCATATATATCATCATAGTCCAATTAGTACAAGTATAAAATACAGTAATATAAAAAAACTAAGACTATTTTTAATCATGATTAGATTGGCTCTGAGAATCACAAAATCATGCAACACGTGGGATTTGAAGGGGAAAAAAATGAAACATAGACAAAAATACATCATCCATCAACCACATCCATATGTCATATCCATAAGCCATTTGTCTCAAAACATGCATACAAATCATCACATAGAAATTAATCTTTAAACCATTATGCAACCAAGCATTCCATAAGTACTTCCAAGCCATATCACATCACTCATATATGTTGTAACAAAAATATTCCTTCAAACAATCATTTTGATCATACATCCATAATGTATTCTTTTCATATTCATTTATCTTAATTATATAGACAGGATAAGAACGGAACATGAATTTTCATGAATGGGATTTGAGGGATATTGCTTATGTAAAGTGAAATTAATGAGGATAATGAATCTATATAAAAATTCAAATGTCATCAACCAAAGACTATCTTTTCCACCTCAACTTAACCAACTCAAAAGCAAACATTTGAAATCTTCCAATAAATAATTATTACATCCAACCCATATTGTTTTTCTTGAAACGTTCTCTTTTATCAAAATTGATATCTTTCATCAACCAAAGACTGTCTTTTCCATATTGTTTTGCTTGAAACATTCTCTTTTATCAAAATTGATATATTTCCTCAACCAAAGACTAATTTTTCCACCTCAACTTAACCAACTCAAAACCAAACATTTGAAATATGCCAATAAATAATTATTACATCCAACCCATATTGTTTTGTTTGAAACGTTCTCTTTTATCAAAGTTGATATCTTTCCTTTGTTATGTTGAAAAGGGAGAGAAATGTGGAAAATGGATTTTATTTGATTGGGAATAAAAGGGAATAATTTATGTAAAATGAAACACATGAAGGAGAAAAGCACTAACATATTTGGGTCATTTTGTGACGGCTATTTCGACGTGCTTGTGATGTTATGTCGTTGACATTGCGACGAATAAAGATTCTTTGAAACGTCTTTTTATGTCACGTGGAAATTGCGATGAACTTGAACAAACGTCGCAATAGAGACATCATAGGGAATTGCGACAAAAAAATAAATATCGTTGCCAATACGACAATATAGGAAAACTATGTGAAACCAACATTTTGTCTCATTTGTGACGCCCATTGTGACACCAACTTTCATGGTTTATATAGCAAAATTGTTGCAATGATTTAATCGGTCGTCGCACTGGCGATGACAACTTTTCGACAACTTTTTCGTTGTTTACATAGAAAAACCATCGCATCAATTAAAGCTGTCGTCATGTGTGTGACGACAACTTTTCATTGTTTATATAACAAAATTGTTGCATCAATTGAAGTTGTTGTCACACGTGCGACGAAAACTTATCATTTTTATATAGCAAAACTGTCGCAACAATTGAAATTGTCATTGCACGTACGATGACAACGTTTCATTTTTATATAGCAAAATTGTCACAACAATTGAAGTTTTCACCGCACGTGCGAAAACAACTTTTTGTTTTTATATAGCACAACTGTCACAACAATTGAAGTTGTCGTCTCACAAGCGACGACAACTTTTTGTTTTTATATAGCACAAATGTCGCAACAATTGAAGTTGTCGTCGCACAGGAGACGACATCTTCTCGTTGTTTATACAACAAAACTGTCACAGCAATTAAGGTTTGCATCGCAATTGCGATGACCGATGTTTATTTAAA
>ML778327.1:111795-126166 GCA_009831015.1 Picea engelmannii | reverse complement strand
TTAATATTACCATAATCATTTTTTAATTGATATGTGCTCCATTACTAATAATTTAACAGACAATTAATGAAGTCGAAGCACTAGGACTACTCTGAGCTGCTAAACCTAGAATATGATTCCCTCTCTGTCAAATCCATGAAGAATCTACTGACCATCTGCTCCTCAATTGCCCCTTTACAAAAGAAGTCTGGCAGCATGCCTTGCCAAGAGGGATCCCTTCTGACCAAATCCCTCCTGACATACCCACTCTGCTAAAAACCTGGGCCACCCTCTATCCTTTCCCTCTCAAAGCCAACCCTCAAATCAAGTAATGTTGGATGTTCCTCCCTAAATTCATCCTTCAGAAAATTTGGCTCAAAAGAAACTCCAAAATCTTCAGAAATCTGACCACTTTACCCGACATCGTTTCTGCCAAAGCCAAATCCCTACTGGGAGACTGTCTCTCCTACCTTTGGCCTTGCATCAACTCCCTTTCTCTCAACTCCCATGATAAAGATTGGATTCATAGCCTCACTCCAGACCTCAAATCCCCTCCTCCTCTCACTAAGGATCATGAAATTTGGTGAACTACAAAAATTAGACTACTCTTGGGGGCTTGGAGTCGAATCAAATAATATAGCATAATATCTAAGCCTTTGGCAAGGACTTATCCAAGCTCAGAAGCTAGAAATCAAAGAAATAACGGTGATAGGTGACTCCCGGATTTTAATCCAAGCTATGGTCGACTCCCAGATTTTAATCCAAGCTGTCACCAACACCTTTCCTACTCAAATGAATCTACGCCACATTCTCAAAAAAATCATGCGGCTCTCCCGCTCCTTCCAAAAAATTGACTTCTTTCATGTGCTCCATCATCTCAATGCCAAATTTGACCAAGCTGCCAAAGCTGTCATCCACTTGAGCATGGGTCAGCTCTCCCTAAATGGAACTTTGGTTTTCATCCCTCTCCCTTAGAGACACCCAGTGAGTGCTCATTTGGTCATCTCGAGGCAAGTGGCCTTCATTTCCTCCCGACGTCATACTTGTGGCAGCCCTCCTCTGCCTCCCTTGTATGTCCCTTCTCCCGTGCAATGGTACTTATCTACACTGTTCGCATCCCCTCCCCTCCCCCTACCCATCCTTCGCCTCACATCCCTCATGCACCTTCGCATAGATCTCGTATCCCTCCAGCATGGCACTCGTGCAAGCCCCCCCTCCTCCCATGGAAATGCATGAATGATATACCGTTAAATTCAGGAAGGTGGTGAACTACTCTTGCTCATCTTCCCTTCCCAATTTTGTCTGGTTTCTCACCTGGCTTGAGCTCCCATTCTTTCCCCTGGTTAGTCTCTACCCATTTTCCTCGGCCAGGCCTCCCTCTTGGTCTTTGTCCACCGCTCTCGCAATGGAGTCCAGTTCCAACTCATCCACCCCCCCTGATCCCTCGCCCTCCCTGGAACTCGAAATGTGTAGGCTGAAATGAATGCTTAGTGTGCATAGAGGATTCCTGCTTCGTCTTGATGGGGAAGGAGGTCGGAGGTTTGAAATGATGTAGGAAGATCTAATCCAGATAAGGGAGGAAGTGATAGAAGCTCTCACCTACACAAATCAGCAAGCTAACAACAAAATTGTTGATATGGAACCAAGAATTGAAAAGATGGAAATTCAAGATGCAGGACAGAGCCACTAGACAGATGCAAGGTGGAAGGTGACCACTAGTGCAAGCTCCTCCATCCCAGGTCAGAAGGTTTAATCTCGAATTCCTCTTTCTTGGAATTAGTTATTTTTGTATCTTTGGTTCTCTTCTTTGTAAGTTGGAGTATAGGCCCTTATGCAACTCAAACAATCGCGTTGTAAGTCGGTTCTTATTCTGAGTTTAGTTATATTTTGGACTCTCGACTGTTAAGGGAATTCTAGGAATTTATAGCATGGCAACCCCTTTTGTAATCTCAAATATCCCACACTGATAGTAGGGATGAATTATGTAAGTTGTCTCTACAGTGATTATACCACTGGTTTTAATATATAAACCCCTTTCTTGTGTAAAAAAAATATACATTACCATAATAGACTTAAGACTAGTCTATTATATGAAAGTTCACAATCATTCACATGATAAGTTTAAAAGGCATAGTTAAAATATGTTTCTCTCTTTCATATGGTAGCTAACAACAAGAGAAAATATGTATTATACCATGTCATACATAACACTATTGCACACTTGCTATATGATAATTTCATACCTTCTCATTATGAAGAGTTACATACAACCCACTCAAAACTATCATTCAAAGTAAACAACATAGCATAACCTTCAATATGAAGACAACTAGTTAAAAATGGTATTATCCAAAGCATAACAAGTACAATTTCATGTTCAACAATTAAACATGTCCATGCATTCATATCAATAGACATGCATTCAAATTAATGGACATATACAATCCTATTCATGAATAATAACTTTACTCTGCATAAATAAGAGGTCTACTCAGTCAATGCATACATGACACTCAAGTGTGGTTACAACTAAGTCTTGTTAACAATACAAATATACCACCAAAGATTATTGGTTTAACATCAATCAAACTCATTCATAGTATCCCTAAGACAAATTCCTCTTACCATGCATCTACAACACCGTGGATGAAAGGTATATTCACTTTTAAACATGAAAATCCTTCGGAACAAGGTTAATACATTTAAACCCATATACACTAAATAAAGGTAAGGATCATCAATCTATCAACCTATTAACCTTCTAGGTAAACAACCCATCAATCAATAGGTCATTGAACATGTGAATCAATATTCATAACATTTGTACATGTCAAAACCTCCAAAGGGTGGACACCATTAAGTCTTGATGCTAATACCAATGAATGATCAAATATAAGCACTTACATCAATATTAGACATCTTCATACTGGTTACAAAATAATCTCTAATCAACAACTTCATATAGTTATGAATATGAAGGAAAAAAATAGTTTTACTTATTCAAGAATAATCAGTTATGTTAATATGGCATCAAAAACACTATCAGTCACTATGATTTAGCCCATACAGGTCCTTGTTGCCCACCTCTAGTATTAATATTTTAGGCTGCAATTTTAATATTAATATTAATATTACCATTTTAATGTTAATATTACCATATCCTCCAAGTGGAACATGGTTTCTCCTATAATTCCTTGGATAATGGGGATAGGTCTCAATGCCTTGATAATGTGCATGAGAGGACAATAAATTCTTTAGGCTCTAAATGAATCTTTTGGGGACCTACAAGGGCCATGGACAATGCAACAAACCACAAAGCATGCCCTATATAAGATATCATTATCATTAGAATGGTATGTGGATGACATTAGAAGGTTTTATGCATTAGGGATGGGTACTAGAGCCTTGATCATGGTTGGGTCAGAAGTCGAGGAAGTTAAGACCTAAGTTAATATTCTTGATCTAATAGGCCATGATCAAGGCCTTAAACTACAACATAGTTCGTTTAAAGTGAATCGTTGTCATATAAGTAGGATATGGGTATAATAATGAGTTTTTTCATAGTAGGAATGGGTCTCAAGGACTTTACGATAACAAAGGGAGGAAAATAAGGGCCTTATTCCATAAATGGATTTGTAAGGCTCAATATCCATGAACATCACTTTCAACATAATCCCTTTAGAGGAAATATTTGGCCTCCAAGTTGAATATGTGTACCATTATGAAATATTTTGCATTAGGGACATGTGCATTAAGTAATTATCCATGGTCAAGTGAGGAAAATAAGGCCCTTGGGCCATTTATGAATCCTTTAGGGATTAAGGGACATAATCAATGCCCTAAACTACATAACATGTTGTCTATAGGGAATCATGAACCTTTGAGTGAGATATGTATATTGTTATAATATTTTGTGTATCAAAGATGGCTATGAAGGATTTAACCATGGTTGGGGGATAAATCCAAGGAATTATGCCTTGAAAAAATTTTATTGGGTTAATAGGCCATGATTAAAGCCATGAACTACAACATGAAGCATTTAAAGGGGATCTTTTGCATACGGGTTGGATGAAGTTTCCATTAGGATTTTTGTGTAGTAGGGATTTATGTTGGGGCCTTGACCATGATTAGGTGATGAAAATAGGGTCCTTAATCCATAAAGTGTGATCAAGGCCTTTAACTACAACATCATCCCTTTAAAGGGGATATTTTTCATATGAATGAGAAAGGGTTTCCATTAGGATTTTTTGTGTAGCCAGGATGGGTCTTCGAGCCCTGACCATGATTAGGGGATGAAAATAAGGTCCTTAATCCATAAATGAGTGTAATTAGTCTTATGGGACATGGAATATTCTTCAAACAACTAAAAAAAAAACTTTTAGAAATTAACTTTGTGCTTGAGCGCGATATTGGTACGTTTAGGAGGCTTTACATAAAATATATAGATCTCACAGATTTGGCTATAAATGAAGGTTCTAGGGCCCTAGTCCATGAAAAAGGACTCAAACCACCATACAAACTCAAATCATTGGCTTCTTGGTGGGATATAGGCATCATTAAGAGAATTTGCATACCAGGCATGGGTCTCAAGGCTTTGAGCATGGTCAATGAAGGAAAACAAGGGTTGTATGATCTAAATTAGTATTTTAGGGATTATAATATTTAACATATGAATGGGATTTTGGAAATATTAGAAAACTTTAGATGCATTGGATTGATTTGGAGAATGTGACTATGGTCATGCGAGAAAATAAAGGGTCTTAAGATATAAATGAAACTTTTAATGCTCATGAACCATGCACATGTCCTTGAACCACTACAAAGTTTCTTTCAAGGGGATATTTGGCCTCCAATTGGGATATATGTGACGTTAGGTGGTTTCATGCACCAAGGATAGGTCTAGGGGTCATAACCATGACAAGGAGAGAAAATAAAGGGACTCAAGTCCTATATAAATATTTTAAGGATAGTGTCCATGAACATGGACTCAAATCACCACATAGGGCTTCTAAAAAGGATCTTTGATCTCAAAATGGGATATGGGTGCCTATAGTAATTTTTTCATACTAAGGATGGATATTGGTGTCTTGACCATGGTAAAGTAGTGAAAATAAGAGACATATCAACTAAATGAATATTTGAGGGCTCATGGGATAAAATGGGGTCTTAAACCATTACATGCATCCTTTGAAGGGGATATTTAGCCACCAAGTGGGATACATATGCAATTAGGAGAATTTTTTGACCAAGGATGGGATTCAAGGTCTTATCCATGTTAGGATAAAGACACATTTGACCAATTTTATACTAAATAACTCCTAAGTGTCGAAATATCCTAACACCCCCCCTTAAGAACAACCTAGGATATGTTTGAAGGATTTACAAAGGTGACACAATATGATAAAGAAGGAGGCATTAGAGCATATCCCCCCTTAATGACAACTTATTAAACACCTAACATAGATCAAAGTTTGGAAAACTTCACTTCTGTAAGAGACTTTGTGAAAATGTCACTTCTATAATGATTAAAGGATTAAACTATGATAAGATAGAAGGATTTACAATAAGAAATTGAAGTCTTAATCTATTATTCTATTTATTTATTGTGCAAGGAGAAGGTAAAGATTCTTACAAATAGGTCATTCATAATTTTGATTGGTTTGGACACTAACAACATTTTCATCACTCATAATGATAGTACAAAATCCATAGGTGGGACATACAACCATGAACCCTAGAAATATTCTTTAGGCACTAGTGATTATCCTTGGATCATGGTTAAGTCCTTGATATACATACCTAGTGTGCCAAACCTATTAATAACATCCATATTATATTTTGGTGTAAATATTCCATTTATGCAAAATTACTATTAATCCCAGTACTGGAAGAGAGTTCCTTATCTATCGCAAGATGAATCAGATTCTTGTAATGCTTTGGGTTGAGAAGGTTAGGTAAGAATGTGAGTAGAAAGGTTGGGATGAGAAATATATAATCTTATTTCTTGGTTTTTTCACCATGGTGGCCTCATAGCCTATGTTGGTGGTGCTATCTACACTAGATGGTTGTGGTTCAATGTAAATTTTCTCTTACATGACCAATCTCTTTGACCAATTTTTGTTAAAAGATAAGTCTCATTTTTTGTTTATGAATATGCAAAATTACTATTACTCCCAGTCATAAAAAAATTATTTGTTATGCATGTTATGTGTCATTCTTTTTTCTGGTTTTGAATTTAAGTATACAAGGAAATGAAGGAAAATTTCATGACGCAAGAGAAGAAAATGATTTATACCTTTTCACAAATGTCTTTTGGATCGTGGAGGTGACCACCCTTAAAACCTGCATTTTTCAAAGACATTAAAAGGTTAAATGATGGAATAATAGTTAAACATCTATGAGTAAATAACCATGTACAGTCTAAGGGATTTTTAGCCTTTGGAATACATTGTGAAAGAAGATTAGATATGGAGTCTACCGAATAAAATATCATCCCATGCTTGAGCACCCCATGCATAATCAAAATCCATCTTAACCATATGTATCTAGTGCATCATATTTTAGGAATTCATACTTTGTTGCAGTCATCTTACATCAGCATGGCAATATCATCTCAACGTTGGAGAATGGATGTATGCAGTTTCAAGTGCCTTGGTGGTTCTCAACTGTCACCAAGTCAGCAAAACCATTTTTATCTTACCAACTATTATCCACGAGGAAGATTGTATTGAAAATCTAATGATAAGACCCCAGAAGAACTCCATCCTTAGTCACTAGGTTTCTTGCAGACACCTGCAACTGGTTTAAGAAAATCATTCCTATATTTACTTATTTAACTACCAGGGAAATATTTCCATGTTACCAGAAAACCTATCCCGTTGGATACTGGAAAATTGGATTATTTGTTCACTAATTTGCAATCAACAACTCTCGTGAAAGATGTAGTAGTCATTCACCTAGCCAATGAATTTGAATGGAAATTTAATGGATATGATTGGAGCACTTCCTATTGTTTTATATATTAGGAGGGATTATAGATTAGTATGTATCCTCTGCAAACCTTTAAGACTAGACAAAAACTTGGGGAATCACCATGGAAATTTCATATGTATGGAAAACATACACACTAAATGACCTAGATCCAAACAGGCTCACATGACTCCTATATAGCTAGAAAATTTGAGCAAGGAATATGGAGCTGACAAAGGTGAAGGTTCTCACCAAGCTTGTCAGCCACGAGACCTTTGCAAATAATTTTGAACCAGAATTATTTTGGGAAAGAATCTCCAAAAACCAATAGAGGTAATGGCTGTAAAGAAACCATCTGACTCTGCATGTAAATATGAAGTCAATATTCACGTATGAATCAAGCCTGGAACAACAGCTCAGAAGAAACAAATATAGGAGTTGTAATCATAGAAATTCATCCACACCTCAAACAATAACAAGAAAAGGGTTTTCAGGTAGAAGACAATGATGATGATGGATGAGGGTAAAAGTTAATCACCTAAGGCCATTGTTTAGAAAAAATGGCCCTAATGCTTGAGACTAAGAAATAAAGAAATTATATTAATGTCCACAATATACCAGCAACACCAAGAAAAGCTACACAAAATTAAGTAAGAACTACAACTTATAGTTTCGTGCTTTTCATCGATTTGGTCACATGTAATTAAGCTTTCCCAAAATGCAACCCTGATTATTACTCGAATACTAGTTCTTTGMTAAATACAATTTCAATTCCCAATGATCATATTTCCCCCTTCCCACCTATAAATAGGAATACAWAAMACTGGAATTTCTATGGACCACTCCCCCTCCAAATTCTTCCTTACTACCATCTTAATATGTCAGTGCAATATTTTCCACGAAACAGACAGTGGGACATTTTTCTTCCTACACAAATCCAATAAGGTTATTACCCTCCTATGCAGAAATGCCTTCTTATACCTCTTTGTTCTGGATTTCACATTGTAAAAAAGGGATGCCTACTTCATAAAATAAAGTTTAAGAACTTTGTTATCAAAGGTTGACATATCCACAAACTATGCTAACTGGATGCATAGAATGAAAACGTCTTGTATGCTATTTCCATCTTCACCTCTATATCAGAGATGGGTTCTAAAATTTATTTTGGGACTCTAAAGTGGACTGGTAGTGACTAATATCTCCTATTTAACATAAAACACCATGTCCATGACACAATGAAATTAATGGTAATGTTCTTTGTCATGTGAGACACAATGAAACATGTCACAAGACTTTCAAAGTTGCATATATCATGTCACAAGATTTTGGAAGTTGCATCATTAAGAGAAGTTGAAGTTATCATTAAGTGTATAACAAAATTACATTCACATATATATACAAGCCATAGAAATATCCTTGTGCATATTATCAGCTATATAATGTACATCTAACTGTCTTATAAAATTATTACATGACATCATGAATTTCTTTTAGTCTTCTTTTTTGCTTTCCAGTTCTTAAGCAAATCATCAATGTCCATGTCTTCGTTTACTGGGTGCTCTTCAGAAGATGACGTCGTTTCAGTCCTTTCACGCCGAATACATCTGGTATCATACCCATGGCATGGATGCTGCTGTGAGGGGCCATCACCTAAAAAAATAAAAAAATATTAAATTTATATGGCCAATTTTTAAATATCATTGAAGTAGTTCATTAATATTATAAAAAACTCTACAATGTAATTATTTACCCGGTCCTCTAGTCTACACCATTGGAATGGCTTCCGGCCTATTCACCTGATATTCAGGTCAAGGATGATCATCTATGACATTCTCTTCCATTGAATGTCAAAATTTATAAGTACACAATTATTAAGTATATGATTAAAATATAGACATTTTATCATCGTGGGCCTCATTCACAGGAACATCTTGGGGATGCACCTCACTGGGATGGGGTTGTTGGGGAGCACCATGATCTTCTGGCTTCGTTTCACTATCAACTCTTTATTGTTCAATACTAATGATATGGTTGATAGTGTTGTTCCCCTGATTAAAACAAAGTAAGACATTAAATTATGGATGATATCAAACATTTACGTATTTTATAAGTAACAAAAGGTTAATGTGGACTGGTTTTTATTTACCTTATCTAGCAAATTGGATCCTGGGGTCTGCCCCATGATTTTCCTATGATAAACCATGGCTTTATAACTGTACTTGTAACCAAGTTGGAGGTCTTCATCCATGGTTTCAGTTCCAAAGTCGTCACCCTGCATTGCATAAGGGTATGGTTTTTTAATTTTTTTGGCTGCAATTACCTTAAAGTTGTAAGGTGATACAAATAATATTATTAAGATGTTTGGGTACTTATGATTCGTGACTGTAACCTCAAGTAGCCGCCTTGGCCTAGCTTGTGTTTGCCATGTTTGGAAATCCTTGCTTTGGTTTCCTTCGAAGTGTCAGGCAACCTATCATCAAAATTTTCAAGTATGTTATATATAACCACACTTTTATTTAGATATAAAGAAAAATAAAGATAGTATTGAATTCAAAAAATTGTAATTTACCTTGGTGTACCAGTTATTTGTTCTCCTGATTTTCTCAAAATCTTCTATTTTGCATCATCAATGATCGCCTTCCACTCTCTCTCTGGAATTGAGGGAGGACGCTCATACCTAGGATTTCTTGCCAAGCTTCGTCTATAAACACCTCAGGTATATTTTAAATATTCACCCGCTGTAGATGTGACCTCTTTTGTATTGAACGTGTCTACACCAAAGAGGCCTTCAAGATAATCCAGAAGTTCCTTTTTGAGGTTGGAATTCTGGCAATTTCACCTCATGCGTAAGGTTTCCCCAAAAATAGACAAGGCCTTGCTCTCTACGTGCCTATAAAAAAGGTCGTTTCCTACACACAAAAAGATGTGATCATTAATTTAAAACTATTAATCTAGATTATTTCTGTATGAGAACAACATTAAACGATTAAAATATGAATTAAAACTACCTAGGAATCTTGATTGTTTTAATGGAAATCCATTATCGTCGACCAAAAATGTGCACAGAAGGGTCTCCGTGTTTGTGACACGTCTAGCTCCAAGAAATGCAACCATCTCAACCACATCACTATGATCCTCATCTTTGCCACCCTCTCTAGACTTTGATCGAGGTGTGGATGCATGTCAGTGTGTGTCATTTCTCCTATCTAAATGAGGTGTGGAAGATGGAGAAGTAAATATTTCTCTAGAAACTATATGACCGCCTGCATCAGGACTCTGTAGCGTCTCTATAGCGCCACTACTACCAACCCCGTGTTGAACAGGCTCCAAATATTCCTTTATAAAAAAGAAAATGTTTTTTCGTGGGATAATGTAAAAGTTAAAGAACAAAGTATCATAATTGAACATATGAGTGCATTAAACAAACAAAATAAAAATTATGGTTATTACCTTATATGTGTTAAGTTGTGACATAAGGAGCTTGATCCTTTCTTTGACGTCTGGAGTTTGTTATGGATGATCTAACAAGCTAAATAGTTCCTTGTTAGCTTTAATGATATTTTTTTTTTATGAGAGCATCGGATTTACACAAGAATAAAACCCCTCCTCATCGGTGGAATCATGATCCACATGGCCTGCTGACCACATATAATTTCAGAAAAAAACAATGTTATTTCAATAAAATTATATAAGCAAAGAATAAAAACAACGTAAAATGAAAGTGGAAATTGATAATAATTTACATGTTTTGTGGTTGGCCCTTTTCCACGATCATCCTGCCACATTATAATATAATTAGAACCCCCAAATATTTAAAAAATTGTTAATGATAACAAAAAAACAATGTTAACGATAATATTTACAACAATGTTAAAGATAATAAAAAAATATAATGTAATAAATAGAGGTTTATTAAAGAGGTGTTGCATAAGAACCTGCACATTATTAGTCAATGTGTCTATTCGATTCAAATGGTAATCCACTAATAACTCTTACCCGGGAGCTATTTTTTTTATTGCGCACAAGACTACTCGATTCTCTTCACGTCCCTCAAATATGCAATTCGTTTGTTTGTTTGTTGTCCCAGGTCATGTGTTGTTTATAAACCCTGCGATATTGCCAAAAGATTTAGGCCTTCCATCAATATAGATAGTCACTCCCTTATTTTTATCTTTGTTTATTAGTTGTATATAATTTGTGGCAAGTGCATATCTCCGCATACTTCGCATATACCGGACCAGTCGTATCCAATCATTATAATTGTAACATGGTCCGACATATTCCATCAATTCAGTTACTATATTGTATTTTACAATTATTCCATCCATGGAAAATATCCCCAAGCCATGCAAGGAGGATGGTGCAATGTGATATGTCCTATTGTTGACAACGAAGTCAACATCTATAGGAGGTAGTTCCTTAGGTACCCATTGCTTCACCATATGCTTATACCTAAGTGGAACATCTATGTCTCCTATGTTCTCATCATCATAAGAGCCTGATCATCCTTCGGCAAGAAAAAAATTCATGCATCTACAAAATTTTATTCTGAATTTTTCACCTCTGGTCCTTGTTTTCTTATCATATCTACTAGATGTAGTCACATTTCCGGCCTCTATTTGTACTAAGCTTTCCTCACTCGACGAAGAAATATCTGACAGGTACCTGTTTGGTTGTACCTTTAGTAGCATGTGCACGTGTTTTTAGTTAGTAGTCCATCATCATATTCACAATTCTAAATAAAAAATTTATATCAGATCCATAGGAATTGAGCAGATTTGTCATTTCAAATATTTCCAATGAAAGAACTTTCTTAGAAACATGGTACCTAAACTTAATCCTAATGCATAATATTTTAGGTTTGGATGCCTTGGTGGGCCTAGGGTTCCATGGCTTAAGTTCATTAGACACTTGACACTTGCTAGAAGCATATTGCATCAGATTTTTGCCTGCATGAGGAATACAACCACATCCACTCTCATGTTTCTCCATGGTAGGATGCATCAAGTCCACAAAGGTACGAGTCTATCATAGTTGGATATGATGTGGACTAATGATTAAATGTCTGACGAGATCTATATCGATAATCCTTAAACATGGTTGGCTCATTAAACACAAGGTCCAATTAAATTCCACCACATGGAAATGCAACATCAACATGAATGAACTTGGAAGGACTAGTGGTGGCTCTAGAATGTGCCACATGGGACCACTACACATTTTAAAAGCTAAGTTAGAAGACACCCTTATCAAAACAATTCCAAGTATTTTGGAGAATTGGACTCAAACAAGATTTCACTAGGCTCTAATAATACTTCAGATCCATAGGAATTGAGCAGATTTGTCATTTCAAATATCTCCAATGCAAGAACTTTCTTAGAAACATGGTACCTAGACTTAAGCCTAATGCATAATATTTTAGGTTTGGATGCCTTGGTGGGCCTGGGGTTCCATGGCTTAAGTTTGTTAGACACTTGACACTTGCTATAAGCATACTGCATCAGATTTTTGCATGCATGAGGAATAGGGAAACCAAAAGAATTTAAGGATACAATGAGTTGTTATGAGAAAGAGTCCAAGATCTCAAAATCTCAATATAATGACTCATGGAATAATCATGCATGTACAAGGGGATTAAAGAAAATAAGATTGAGAGAACACCAAGTGACCACATTAATACAACCACATCCACTCTCATGTTTCTCCATGGTAGGATGCACCAAGTCCACAAAGGTACGAGTCTATGATAGTTGGATATAATGTGGACTAATGATCAAATATCTAACAAGATCTGTCTCAGGAATCCTTATAGGATCCATGTCTTTTGTTCTAACACCTCCCATATAAGAAGAGCCATGTCTTGTGTACTAACACCTCCCATATAAGAAGAGCTATGCATAATATTTTAGGTTTGGATGCCTTGGTGGGCCTGGGGTTCCATGGCTTAAGTTTGTTAGACACTTGACACTTTCTAGAAGCATATTACATCAGATTTTTTCTTACATAATAGTATAACACCACAATAACACAGAAATGATATCAAAATAACACCAGAAATAACACTTTGAATCAGAGAGCAATGTTCACGGGCCTCTTCGAGGGGGAAACCTCCAGTCGAGCAGAGCTCTATTACAATAATATCCAATCTAGGGTTCTCATACCCTCTACTCCTATTTATACTAAATATGTCTATCAAAAGAATCATCTATAGGAAGATCCTTCTAGAAGAGGAAGCTTCTATTAGGTCTTCTTACATTCAACTTATTCTACTTTATTGCAAAGCCTTATTAACATTGACCTTTATTACATCCGAATATATTGTTCTACCTACATGTGGGGTTAGGTCCCTAATACAAAGAATCCTAATTTGTGTGCATATATGCTTGTAAAATGTGTGGAAGTTGTTGAAAACGATTAAAATTCTTATGGGAAAGATGACTGATGGATATATGGATTTTCTATCCCACATTGTGGTGCCTAAAAGGTGATTAAGGACCTCCTAGCACTGGATGCATGCTATGGTAAATCAATCCCTCTTACACTTCATTCACTTGGTTTATTTGGGGTAAGATATGTTCCTTATTTATTGAATGAGTATGTAGGGGTATTGTGGGATGCATCTCATTCCCAAAATTTAGGAAATGTAGTAGATGATAATGAAAGCACAACGGAAACAATATCTAAATAGAGGAAGGTCATCTCTTTAGTTGATAAAATTAGGGAAAGTAAGATAAACAATAGGACTAGTGTAGTAAAGTTAATGAATGAGAGGATGGATGTGGAAATAGACTAAGTAGGTATAAATAAAAACACCCCACTAGTGTATGCAAAAGCAACGTTGATAAGAAATTTTTGTAACCAATAAAATGGGGAAAGAAACCTTGATTTACTGGATGGAAAAACTATGGAAGAGTAAGCAATGGATGTATTAAAGTTTTATCTGATGGAAAGAGCATTTTTTAGCTTTTTATTCAAGACAATATTGTATAGGGATGATATTGGGAGAGGTTTATGGCGAATCCTAAATTTGACACTTTAAGAGTTAAAGAAAATTTGACTATTATTTTAGCTAAACTACCTTATCTCATCATGGAACTATAGGATTAAGAATTTTCTATGACATAAGTAATAGGTCAATGGATTATATTACAATGGATGATAGAATAAAATGCATGGAAATCTCATCACTGGTTATGGGAAAACAATTCATAGAGTTAGACCTTGGGGATGTTCTCTCAGATGGCATTAAGATTGTGTCAGGTGGAATGGAGCCCATATATTTGATGGACTACATAAACATCCCTTTCAGATGGAGTTTTGTAGAACCAATGGCCATTTAAAATATTCCTGTCTAAAGAGGGGTTAGAATGACATGATAGATGATATGAGCCAAATGTTAAGCCATTCTAGGTATGGTAGTTAT
>ML778327.1:98551-108873 GCA_009831015.1 Picea engelmannii | reverse complement strand
GTTGTTAAAGGTTATTGGGTTATGTAATCTAGGTTATTAACATAAAATAATAATTGACATTTAAAAAACTAATATTTGTTAAAAACTTTAATCAAAGGTTTTATTTGTTTAGTTATTTTAAGTTATTATGGAGAACCATGTGAGAAAAAGGAGATCTTGATTGAAAATGAGGCATGTTAGGCATGTTTTGGGTCTCTACTTATGATGCCAAAATGATCATACTAGTGTTTTAATATGTTGTCTCATTTGGGATGCTATCAAAGTTGTTTGTTATATATATGTTAAAGTAGTAATTAATATGACAATCTCTCTTTTAATGTTATAATAAACATAATAATATATTATTTTAGATGTTAGTGTGATGTAAATACAATCCTAGTTATGGCTGAAACGATGTCTATAATTAATAATGAGAATTAAACAAAATAAAAAACATTTCAACAAGACATTGTGTCAGAAATTTTGCTTAGTTGTTTCTTTGGTAATATTTCCTTTGAAATCTTGTAATGATTGTCCAAGTTTAGGTTCTATTATCACTCTAGGAAACTTTGTTAGGTTGTATCTCAGAGATGCCTGGTAACTTAATTACTTTTGCAATGTTTTTCTCAATAAGGGGTAATATTTGGATCAAGATGAATATCTAGCTCACTAGATTGTATCCTCAAGACAGTCTAGGTATAATCAAACAGTACAAGGCCTTCAAGAGTAATTATTAGATACATTGTGAATCAAATGGATAAAGAAACCAATCTATCGACCAGAACATACACAAAACAATATATATGATGGGTCAGTAAAATAGCAATGAATGATTATGATCCTTGCTTAATAATCAAAGGTAATATGACAGTCACCATAGAATATTAAACAGAGACAGAGAATACCATTCAACTCATAAGCATAGAATAGAGATGAAAAGGAAGTCTGACAATAACAATGAAGGAAACTTGCAAGATGAATATATTTAAGAAAATGTTTGTATCACAATAGCAGTATGGATTAGAACCCAAAATTGAACCCTTGGCTCCTCAAATGTTTTTGGCTTTATAGCCTTTACAAACAGTATCTAGATCCTAGGATACTGGATCGAATTTACCAAAAATAGAAAGTCAATAACTAACCCAAGAAAATAGGCAGAGATCCTATAAAATAGGTCAATTCCCTATCTTAGGTAATATTCATGTCCTTCAAACTCTTCAGCAGATGTAGTAAGCCTTCTGAGGCTGATGGATCTTCATAAGATATGAGAGAAGTCAAAAATGCCACCTGTTGGCAACAAAACTGTTTTTTCCCAGAAAATAGCTAACCAATTTGGCCTTTTTGCCTTGTTGGGCATCTCCAAAATAGAAACAGACTCTTGATAAGGATGTCTTTAATTATTATCTATTGATTGGAACTATTCCTGAGGCATTTGGATAAGAAAAACTTGCATCTGTGCAAAAACACTACCTTTCTGCCCTGTCAATGCTTTTGGTGGTTAGAATAGACAAAATCTGGGTCAGTTAGCTACCGAAAGCTCAGCTTTTGGTGGCTAATGAATAGTTGAAATGTTCGCCTAAACCACCGAAAGTTTTGTCTTAGTGAAAATTAACAAAATTGCACAATACCTTTTGTCTTAACTTTAAACACCTTATGGCTGATGGACGGAAGCCTCTGCATCTTGATCGATTTTTGGAATGGATATAGGATTGTTGGCTGCCTCTGGATCATTCAGATGAATGGCTGCATCTGCTAAGGTTTCAAGATTAGCAGGTGTTTAAGGTTGAGGTCTTGAGGACCTAGCTTGCAACCTCAATGACCTGACCTTTTTCTTCAAATGCATAGATACTCTCCACAAGTTGTTGTAGTCTTTTACAATCTTCTTCTTCTTTTTCTTTTATTTTATACTTTCATGTGCCAATATTTCTAAGGTTGCACTGGTTTCTGCAAAATTCTTTGATAGAATTTCATGTCTGGTTTTAATCACCCTCTCTAGCACTTCCTATTGCTCTATCTTCTCTCTGAGTTTTTTAATCTTCTTTGATCTATTTTTCTTTGACTTGCTAGATGATGCCTCTTCAGCTTGCATTTCATGCTCCTCTTTGGGTGTAGGTGATGGAATATCTCCATACCTCGTTGTGAATAAATTTACATACACTGTATTTTCATGCCCTGTGGTAGCTAGATCTTCATGCCCTGTGGTAGATAGATCTTCATGCCCTATTTCAACCTGGTGCTCTTCATGCCCTATTTCAAATTGTTGCTCTTCATGACCTGTTTCAAACTGGTGCTCTTCCTTCTCTGATTCTGTATAGGGGAGATTAAGAACCTTCTTGTTTACTGGGGACTCTACTGCCTTCTCTGCCTCCTTGATAAACTCCAGTTTTTTCTTAGTCCTTCTGGGCTTAGAGGACAGAGAGGGTTGATCAACTGCAACTGGAGAGATGGATCTCCTCTTCCTCTTTCCACTTATGGGAGTAGAAGACTTCCTTGAAGAATGACTCTTCTTATATTCTGGTTGTACATCAGTCTGAAATTCATTCCAAAACAAGAATTAATTCCATTCTTTGTTCCTTCTCTGCAGCAGCTCACAAACCAAAATCTTAATCAAACCATGATGAGATAATTGGCCTGCAACTTTTCTTGGATTTGTCTTGACTTGATGAGCCATCTTAGTCAAGCTTCTGTGGAGGTAATAGGGTAGATTGAGTGGGCTTCTACCAGTGAAATGGTTCATGAGTTTAAAATGGTATATCATCACCCTATTGTATCTACCTTCACAAGTTATATAAACAAGAATGGATTTTAATAAATGTTGTCATTTCTCTTCAAGAAAAAACATAGGAATGTCTTTCTTCCATACCAAACACTTGTGCTCTGGTTTCAAGTAGGACCAAAATTCAATATCCTTTGTGACAGTGGTTTTGAACCAGTTTTATCATGTCCTAGAAAGCTCTGTCACGTCAGCTATGAGGGATTCATCCACTTGGAATTCATCTTAACCGATGACTTCTTTTCTTCCATCAAAAGTTAGAGCAAAAGATTCTGCCACCTGCTGGTGAGAGATCTGCAATTTTTTACAAAAATTGTAGCAACCTGCGTCCCTGAAAAGTTGGCATACCTCCGGGTGAGATTCCATGTAACTAATATCATAAGCTCCTTCCTCGGAGCTGGTCCTCCTTTATTCATTTGTTTAAATGTTCCTATACACTTGCAATTGGAAAATTGGGCTTGGAGAAAAACTACACAGCATAGAATTAGGAGTGTTTGGCTCGGCTGCGACATGGACGAGAAGTATGGGGTATGCATTAAGGAGTGGCGATGATTAAAAGGGATGCAAAAGAGAGGCTTAAGATTTGAAATAATCATGATTGTTAACTAATTGATGGGAAGTAAACAGCCACGTGATTTGATGAAACAACAACTTGAAAAGATTCGATATATCATGCAGAAATGAGATCCAAGTCTCTAAATGGTTTTCCTCCTGTATTTTTGGTGGCCAATTGCAATTATAAAACCTCAATATCGATGGTTCAAGCATGTGAAAGGACGTGCTAACTCATTCCAAGCTCCTGCAATTTCGGTGGCTAAAATAGCCCCGAATTTCTCATTTAAGCTATCGAAAGTTAAGGCTTTCAGTGGCTTAGAAGCACTTTTGGAGAAGCACTTAACCACCGAAACCTGTGATTTGACCTTTTTGAAATAAAAACCAAAATCAATGTTTTTCAAACTTTATTACAAACATAAGGCTCTCAAAAATGAACCTTAAAAATTTTAGAAAAGTATTTTTCAATCAGTTCCTATCACCTAAATGAACGAAACTGACTGTGTTATTTTAGGAGATAACAAGTTCCATTAAAAAAAAGCACACAAATCTATTATGATGGATGGGACAGGACTTGTAACCAACATTTTGATGACTAAACTCATACCATTGATATTGGTGGACTAAATGGATTAGCTTGCAAATGGGACATTGTTGATTGTGACCTAATATTTTTGGTATCCTCCATTGATCAGAATTAAACAACTTATAGCTTTCGTGAAAACCAATTGTGATATTTTTATAATCTGAACTTTGTTCCTTTGGTAAGAGGTGTTATGAAGTTTATGGGGTTTTGTTTTGTTGGTTAGAAGTGTCATTCCCTTACCATGCTTTATATCATTAATTTCTTGAGGTGCAAGCTAAGTATAAGTTTGTTATAAGTTTTAGGGATTAGGAGTTGTAGTGGTTATGTCTTATATTATGGGTTTTAATGTACCATGGAAGTGGTTATTTTTGTTGGGATTCATATGGGTTAGGAATGATATGGGCTATAGGGTTATGGATCAAAGGGTATAGGAATCCACTATTATTTTAGTTAGATGCAATAGAAGGTGTAAGGATTAAAGATTATATGTCTTTATAGATACCAAGGGTTCTATTAGTTGTTAATGGGATATGGGTTATTGAGATTATAGATGGTAGGGGATAGGGAGGTTATATTAGGGTTTATAAGCTTAAGACTCTAGTGGCCCTGGAGGTTTAAATTTTGTTGAAGACCTTGATTACATATATAGAATCCAACAAAAAAACCATTTGGTCAAAAGAAGTGTTACCATTGCTAGGTTTATGAGGATGACCATGTTGAACTCTATAGGTGAAGAAGCCAAAAACAATCTTAGGAAAGATAAATACATTTAATACATGAGAAGGAATAAATCATCAGAGATTTTACAACCCAATGATTCAGAGCCACAAAGAAAACCATGGAGTAGGCCACCTTTACCTTTGAATACTAGTCCAGTGACTTCATTTCCATCTAACAAGAGTACCACTAGTGATAGTGTGAAAC
This sequence comes from Picea engelmannii, assembly GCA_009831015.1. Classification (NCBI taxonomy): domain Eukaryota; kingdom Viridiplantae; phylum Streptophyta; class Pinopsida; order Pinales; family Pinaceae; genus Picea; species Picea engelmannii. The sequence goes on along the minus strand of ML778327.1, from coordinate 104,059 downwards.
TAAATGTCAATGTAGTCAATGTTTTAGCTAAGATAGCAGTTCTAGTTCCCCTTTCAAAGCTAATCAAGATTCCCTCACAAATGGACAAGGTGAAGAAGTATCTTAATCTAGAAGCAATATAAGACCAACCCTTAACTTTGAAATCCATTCATCAAGATAGGAAAAACATGAGCCATGCACCTTTCTTCATAACCTTGGTACTAAATGAAATTATTCTTCATCAATGTATGTTGGATTATAGGGCCTCAACCAATGTAATTTCATTGCAATTCATGAACCAATTAGGTCTAAAGACTACAACACCATATTGGAACGTATGTGGTGTGGATAGAGAGAAATAAAGGTATGTGGTCTTATCAAGGATCCAAAGGTCAGTCGAGCTGCATATTCAGACATCTTTGTATTGATGGATGTAATAGTCGTAGATGTACCAAATGATTGGGGAATGTTATTGTCTAAAAATTGGGCTACATGTTTAGGCGGTAATATTTGAATGGATTTATCTTATGCAACCATCCCAATTTGTGAGGGTACTTATGTCACACTTCATAGGGAACTAGTGATGAGATACCAAGTTGAATATCAATGATTAAAATCAATTGGGGAATCTAATCTCATTATATTAAAAGTAAAACAAGCATATGTTCTTAAGAATTAAAGGTTAAAAATGCAGAAATGCAATATCGGATACCATGGAACTATTTGATGTTTTCGCAATCAAAGTAGTTCCTAGAGAGAAAAATTGGGTTGTTCCTGCACTAGTATGAAATATATATCTACTTTTGATCAATCCCTAGGATGACCAAAATATGAAAAAACACTACTCTAGATTAAAAGACAGACATTGAACATCTCAATTTGATACTTTGCAAGCTAGCTGGACCTTCAGTCAAATACAAATATGAAACTTGGAATCATTAACATATCTATTAGAACATATGAAAAATAAGGTTTATGGTTTCCATGATTAATTGATGATGGAAGAAAGTGGGTGTGTCAATCAAATTTGAGTCTATAAAATCTCCCATATCGTTAAGGCATGTGAATAGTCTATCCATGACAAATTTCAGTGCTTACAGAAACTATTAGAAAAAATTTCAAGGTTAGCCCCATTCGCAGGTCCATGTTGTTGGTGTCTAGTCCTCACACAATTTTCGTTCCTCCTTCATCGTTCCTCGTTCCTCATTCCTTGACAATGGTGTAGTCCCCAAGATCCATTATTTTTGTACAAAATTACATACTAATGGCATAAAATTATCGACGAACTTTTTTCGTCGATAGTATAGAAAATTCGTCGGAAGATTATTTACATTTGTCTCTCTTGCGACAATATCAAATGATGTTTGGATTCATTTCATATTTGGTTTATCAACTTGAAATCTCAATTTGATACTTTTCAAGCTAGCTGGACCTTCAGTCAAATACAGATATGAAACTTGGAATCATNCAAGCTAGCTGGACCTTCAGTCAAATACAAATATGAAACTTGGAATCATTAACATATTTACTAGAACATATGAAAAATAGGGTTTATGGTTTCCATAATGAATTTATGATAGAAGAAATTGGGTGTGTCGGTCAAATTTGAGTCCAAAAACCCTCTCATTTCGTTAAGGAATGTGAATAGTCTATCCATGACAAATTTCAGTGCTTACAGAAACTGTTTGAAAAAGTTTCAATGTTGGCCCCATTCGCAGGTCCATGTTGTCAGTGTCTAGTCCTCGTGCAATTTTCATTCCTCCTTCATCGTTCCTCGTTCCTCGTTCCTCATTCCTTGACCATGGTGCAGTCTCCAAGATCCATTGTTTTGTACAAAATTACATACTGATGGCATAAAATTATCGACGAACGTTTTTCATCGATAGTATAGCAAATTCGTCGCAAGATTATTTACATTTGCCTCTCTTGCGATGATATCAAATGATGCTTGGATTCATTTCATATTTGGTTTATCAACTTGAAATCTCAATTTGATACTTTTTACACTAGTTGGACCTTTAGTCAAATACAAATATGAAACTTGGAATCATTAACATATCTACTAGAACATATGAAAAATAGGGTTTATGGTTTCCATGATGAATTGATGATGGAAGAAAGTGGGTGTGTCACTCAAATTTGAGTCCAGAAACCCCCCCATATAATTAAGGCATGCCAATATTCTATCCATGACAAATTTCTGTGCATACAGAAACTTTTTAAAAAAAATTCAATGTTGTCCCCATTCGCAAGTCCATGTTGTCGATGTCTAGTCCTCGTGCAATTTTCATTCCTCATTCATCGTTCCTCATTACTCATTCCTTGACCATGGTGTAGTCCCCAAGATCCATTATTTTTGTACAAAATTACATACTAATGGCATAAAATTATCGACGAACTTTTTTCGTCGATAGTATAGCAATTTCGTCGCAAGATTATTTACATTTGTCTCTCTTGCGACGATATCAAATGATTCTTGGATTCATTTCATATTTGGTTTATCAACTTGAAATCTCAATTTGATACTTTTCAAGCTATTTGGACCTTCAGTCAAATACAAATATGAAAATTGAAATCATTAACATATCTACTAGAACATATGAAAAATAGGGTTTATGGTTTCCATGATGAATTGATGATGGAAGAAAGTGGGTGTGTCACTCAAATTTGAGTCCAAAAACCCTCCCATATTGTTAATTCATGTGAATAGTCTATCCATGACAAATTTCAGTGCTTATAGAAAATTTTTGAAAAAATTTCAACATTGGCCCCATTCGCAGGTCCATGTTGTCGGTGTTTAGTGCTCATGCAATTTTGGTTGCTCCTTCATCATTCCTCGTTCCTCATTCCTTGATCATGGTGTAGTCCCCAAGATCCATTATTTTTGTACAAAATTACATACTAATGGCATAAAATTATCGACAAACGTTTTTCGTCGATAATATAGCAAATTCGTCGCAAGATTATTTACATTCGTCTCTCTTGCGACGATATCAAATGATGCTTGGATTCATTTCATATTTGGTTTATAAACTTGAAATATCAATTTTATACTTTTCACACTAGCTGGACCTTCAGTCAAATACAAGTATGAAACTTGGAATCATTAACATGTCTACTAGAACATATGAAAAATAGGGTTTATGGTTTCCATGATGAATTGATGATGGAAGAAAGTGGGTGTGTCACTCAAATTTGAGTCCAGAAACCATCCCATATTGTTAAGGCATGCCAATAGTCTATCCATGACAATTTTCAGTGCATACAAAAACTGTTTGAAAAAATTTCAACGTTGGCCCCATTCGCAGGTCCATGTTGCTAGTGTCTAGTCCTGATGCAATTTTCGTTCCTCGTTCCTTGACCATGGTGTATTCCCCAAGATCCATTATTTTTGAACAAAATTATATACTAATGGCATAAAATTATCAACGAACTTTTTTCGTCGATAGTATAGCAAATGTGTCACAAGATTATTTACATTCGTCTCTCTTGCGAAGATATCAAATGATGCTTGGATTCATTTCATATTTGGTTTATCAACTTGAAATCTCAATTTGATACTTTGCAAGCTAGCTAGATGGTCAGTCAAATACAAATATGAAACATGGAATCATTAACATATCTACTAGAACATATGAAAAATAGGGTTTATGGTTTCCATGATGAATTGATGGTGGAAAAAAGTGGGTGTGTCACTCAAATTTGAGTCTAGAAACCCTTCCATATAATTAAGGCATGCCAATAGTCTATCCATGACAAATTTCAGTGCTTATAGAAACTGTTTGAAAACATTTCAACATTGGCCCCATTCGCAGGTCCATGTTGCCGGTGTCTAGTCCTCGTGCAATTTTTGCTCCTCATTCCTCATTCCTTGAGCATGTTTTAGTCCCCAAGATCCATTATTTTTGTACAAAATTACATACTAATGGCATAAAATTATCGACGAATGTTTTTTGTCGATAATATAGAAAATTCATCGCAAGATTATTTACATTCGTCTCTCTTGCGACGATATCAAATGGTGCTTGGATTCATTTCATTTTTGGTTTATCAACTTGAAATCTCAATTTGATACTTTGCACACTAATTGGACCTTCATTCAAATACAAATATGAAACTTGGAATCATTAACATATCTACTAGAACATATGAAAAATAGGGTTTATGGTTTCCATGATGAATTGATGATGGAAGAAAGTGGGTGTCACTCAAATTTGAGTCTATAAACCCTCCCATATCATTAAGGCATGCCAATAGTCTATCCATGACAAATTTCAGTGCATACAGAAACTGTTTGAAAAAATTTCAACGTTGGCCCCATTCGTAGGTCCATGTTGTCGGTGTCTAGTCCTCGTGCAATTTTCATTCCTCATTCATCATTCCTTGTTCCTCATTCCTAGACCATGGTGTAGTCCCCAACATCCATTATTTTTGAACAAAATTACATACTAATGGCATAAAATTATCAACGAACTTTTTTCGTCGATAGTATAGCAAATTCATCGCAAGATTATTTACATTCGTCTCTCTTGCGACGATATCAAATGATGCTTGGATTCATTTCATATTTCGTTTATCAACTTGAAATCTCAATTTGATACTTTTCAAGCTATTTGGACCTTCAGTCAAATACAAATATGAAACTTGGAATCATTAACATATCTACTAGAACATATGAAAAATAGGGTTTATGGTTTCCATGATGAATCGATGATGGAATAAAGTGAGTGTGTCACTCAAATTTGAGTCTAGAAACCCTCTCATATAGTTAAGGCATGTGAATAGTCTATCCATGACAAATTTCAGTGCTTATAGAAACTGTTTGAAAATATTTCAACATTGGCCCCATTCGCAGGTCCATGTTGTCGGTGTCTAGTCCTCATGCAATTTTTGTTCCTCCTTCATCATTCCTCATTCCTAATTCCTTGACCATGGTGTAGTCCCCAAGATCCATTATTGTTTTACAAAATTACATACTAATGGCATAAAATTATCGATAATATAGCAAATTCATCGCAAGATTATTTACATTCGTCTCTCTTGTGATGATATCAAATGATTCTTGGATTCATTTCATATTTGGTTTATCAACTTGAAATCTCAATTTGATACTTTTCACACTATTTGGACCTTCAGTCAAATACAAATATGAAATTTGGAATCATTAACATATCTACTAGAACATATGAAAAATAGGGTTTATGGTTTCCATGATGAATTGATGATGGAAGAAAGTGGGTGTGTCACTCAAATTTGAGTCCAGAAACCCTCCCATATTGTTAAGGCATGCCAATAGTCTATCCATGACAAATTTTAGTGCCTACATAAGTATTTTGTCATTTTTCAACGACTATGTAACGAATCTCAATTTTAAGAAGATTCAAATAGGTAACAATATTGATAAAATCTTATACAATCATGATGGTATAAAAATGAAAAAGCTTCTCTTGGTTTCAAGAATAATTTATCCTCTACTGAACAAGGCCAACCACGTGAAGGTGTAAGCTCACATGGCCCCTCCCCCCCCCC
>ML778327.1:88094-98501 GCA_009831015.1 Picea engelmannii | reverse complement strand
GTAATTAACCCATGACATTAAAAGTAAATTATTTTAAGAGAATAATGCATACAAATTAAAATATTATATAGTCACGTACCTAATCCAACCTCAACATTTGTGTAATCATCCTTATTCTCTATCTTTATCTTCTTCATCGAACTTGACATCTGTATCATCATCTGGTTCTGAAACGATGTTGAAAGGATTGATGATATCATCGTCATCATCAATGTCATTTTCAAGCATATTTTCATCGACATCATCATCAGGAATTTCAATATTGTCTCCTATGTCTAGATCATGATCTTCTTCGTCTTCTTCATCTTTCGACCCTCCATGATCTTCTGGCTCTATCTGATATTCTATCGAATCATCTTTTTTTATCTTCAATATCATCTTCTTCCTATAAATGAGTATACTTAATTGGCCTTCCTCTTAGATCATATCTAACAAAAAATGACCAATCCCTTTCACCTGGAACATTCGAGTAAAAGACCTGTTCACATTGGCTTGGAAAAACATAGCGATCATGTCCTCTTTCAAACATCATTGTTTTAATCATTGGAAATCCATTGGCATGTTGAATAACATTTCTTTCCTCATCACGTTCATGCATTCGTAACCTATACCATTTGACATCAAACAGAACTAATTTGAAGGAATTAAATTCACACTCAAGTATATCATTTAGATACCCATAGTATCTATTTTAAGACTCTTGGGGATGTCTGTCACTCCTAGAGGAAACATTAGTAACCTGGAATACTGCAGTTATCCCACTATCATAAGTTTTCCTTGTTTCATACAATTGTTTGATGCGAAATTTACGACCATTGCAGCACATAGCCTTGTGGTGTTTCAATTGAAATATGTCAGATATGTAAAAGATGCATTGTCAATTAATAATTTAACATATATTTATATAACTTCGAAAGTATCTGAAAAATATAGTACACATGTAGTCACATTAGTATAATATAAAATAACTGAATAAAATGGGTGAAATTTCTTACCTTTCCATCTTTCAAACCATATGCTAGATCAATTTCCCTCTGTGTAACATTGGAATCTTCATTACGATGAGCTTCTCTAACCAATTCAAACAGTCGTTGCCATGATAACCTATCTCCATTATGTTGTTTACATCTTTCAATCCATACATTCATCCGATCAATATTGTTTGCAATGTATAAATGCAGTGCATCCCACTCTAGAGAAACTGAATCAAAAAAACATAATTCACCAATATTGAATATTAGTTATAACGTACAATATGAAGGGAATTATAAATATTTATAATTTATGAAATAAATCATATTAATATATTAATGAGTATGATCATATGCACAAAAACAAAAATGTATATGTATTATTATTATAAATTTTCACAATTATTAATATATTACCTCTCATTTTTTTCATTCTACCTTTCCCCAACAGATGCTCCTGATATTCAATTTTTTTGATGGAGTTCACATCCCAAATGCGATCCACTACATGCATAATTGGTGTTGCTAATTTAGGAAGATATTGACTAATATACACCATTGATTGATATACCATATATCCCTCCACCATATAACCCTCATGATGTGCTCTTTGTCTAACCAACGCCTTAATGATTTCAAGTGCCTCTCCGCCATCCACATTGACCTTGTGTGAACAAGTCCACAAATTTCAATCTCCTCAACTTGGTGTATGAGGTAGTGTTCTTATGCATTGAAAAATTTAGGAGGTATATACTTTTTCATTTCACACATTAGACGAGGAATTTCTCTCTTCCAATACTTTATATCATCTAAACCCATCTACATGAGATTGTGACACAAGAAAATAGCATGTTTGAACATAACATAATATAATATATTACATTAAATTACAAGTAAAACACGTGTCATTAAGTACAACAATAATTTGAAAGAACATTTTGCATATAAATAAAAACTATGTCTTACCTCATGTATTTTCCAAGATCATATATAACTTGTTTGACGTTGTTGTTAAAGTCATTTGGGAGAGATAGCGGTAGAACATACTGTAACAACAAAATGAATCATTATTTGTTTCGACCAAAGTAGAAAAGAAAAAAAAAAAGATATATAAGGCCAATATATATAAATATGTATACCAAAATTATTACCTTAATGAAGGTATGCCAATCATGTTTTTTTACCCCACCAAATTTGCCTTTCTTGGTTAAGATATTTTTTATGTTTGAAGCAAAACCCATGGGAAATTTAATTCTTTGAATGACCTCTTTTACATCATTTCTTTGTTGCTTTGTTAATAACCATGGAAGGTTATTTCGTTCTAGTACTCCATCTGATCTATTGGAATATCAAATCACACTTCGCATTGCATGATTGGCTTCCTGAATGTCAGTACAAATTTTGACAATTTTGTCTTTGTCCCTCCTACCATATATGATTCGCCATAACGTTTCAGCCACATTCTTCCCGATATGCATTGTATCAAACAAATGAGCTATTTTTAGCTCCTCATAGTAGGGAAACCTCATGAATTGAGCGGGCTAAGATTTCATTCCTCGTGGAAGCCCATTATTAATACCTTCATGATGATTGCGGCCTTCATGAATCATAAAAGAAATCACAAAAATAATCATCAAATATGGTAAAATAAATTCAATGATTAAAATAAACATTCAAAACATTACACGATCTATGATACATTATGAAATTGAGTACCTTGACGATTTATATTATATTCCAACCTCCATAGGTGAGGTGTCATTCTTCATGGTTTTAAACCAGCCTCTTCTTTCCCATTGAAAAGATGTTTTTCAGTAGTACGATACCTATGGTTCTTAGGAAGAAGGTGCCTATACTCATCAAACACCATATTTCCTAAACTTTTTGAATGGCGATACTTCATCTTAGGGCCACAAACTGGACATGCAAATTTACCCTTTGTTTGAAGACCTGCAACAAATGGATTAATGTCAATTATACAATGAGATTATTTAAAAAGTAAACATACACCATGATAACATTAAAATATTGTATAGCATTAAAGAGCAATAATAGAATGCTTATACATACAAAAAAATGTGTTAGTCTAGGGGCATCATGAATTGTCCATAAAAGTATTCCATGGAATTTAAATTTCTTCTCCCCGATTGGTTTACATATGTCGTACATTGTGATGCCAACCCATAACTTTAGTAGCTCGTCGATAAGAGGCTCGATATAGACATTCATATCTTTAACCTGGTACTTACCTAATTGTTTGAAATTACACATAATTACTAAAGGAATGATATCATGTAATATATATAATTAAATAAATAAACAAAAGATATTATCCAAAAATTGAAACAAATGAAAATGTTAAATTCAAATAATTAATGTAAACAAATACCTGGAACAATCATTGTCAACATTATGTGCTCCCTCTTTATTGACATCCAAGGAGGAATGTTATTGTTGATAACAAAAATAGGCCACATTGAGTAAATAGATCTAAGCTCTCTGAATGGATTAACACAATCAATTGCCAATGAAAGCCTAACATTACAAGGTTCATCTTTGAAATATACCCATTTTTCCTCAATTTCCCTAAATGCAGAACCATCGGCAGGCATTCGAAGAACACCATCTTCACTTATGTTACGTGCATGGTAATCCATAAATTGTGCTATGCTTTCACACCTGAACAATCACTACAAACATGGAATTATGGGAATATGTCGAAGAAACTTTCGAGGCACCCTTTTTGTTACTTGATCGGTTCGATATCTACTTATAAGACATTGCGGACATTCGGTTTTCGAAGCATGTTGTCCATAATATATAATATGGTCATTAGGACATGCATCTATAGTTTGATAATCCATTCCAATGTATTTCATAATGGCATGCAAACCTCGAATGTGCGAGGTAAAATATTTGACAATGGTAACAAAAATTCACCTCACAATCTACAACATAACAAACAACTAGTTAATGTGAGAATATTAATCGTAAAAAATGCATTCTTATTTTACACATTAATGAACACTAGAAACAAATATAAAAAAATCAACATTTATGTACAGTATGAGATGAAACATATTACATACCTTAGTATCTATTTCATACAAGTGTTCGACAAATTATTCATAACCTTTAATTTCACCAACAACAATGTAGCGGAGATAAGATTTTCTCTTTATCCTTCATAAACTCATTTATTTTCCTTTTTCTAATAGAGGTTCATCATAAATACCATCATTTTCCCCATCCTCATCCGACTCCGAAAACAAATCTTGGATCATTTGATTTGTCCCATCATCTTCTTCCGTGGGATCATTAACTTGATTTTTCCCATCATCTTCTTCCATGAGATCCTCATTTGCTTGGTCATGATGATGTTCCTCAGCTTGTACAACATCATTTCTACTAATACTTGGTGCATTATTCTGTGGAAAGTTAGAGGGCAACTCTAACTTTATAATTACAAACAATCATGTAAAATTAGTGTATACTATAACAAACATTCAAACAATATATATGCATATATATAATTTTATATAAAATTGAAAAAATAAAAAAAATGATAATGAATATATAGTTAATTACCATGGGACGATATTCATTCGATCCGCCATCAATGTGACCATATTTCCTACAATGTTTTGTAGTTGTTTCTATTAAAATTCTTATGGGACGTCTGAGGAAACATTTTTTACAAGGTAAATAACATCTACCATCACCCTTTTCACCCTCTTTACTTTTTTCCCCACCTCTAACAACATTCTGTGACATTTTTCCGCACAAAAATACCCTTTCAGAACCGTCGTTGTTATAGCAAGATTTTCGCAACATCTTTAAATCGTTAAATATTTATAGGTCAATTTTAGGTCACTATCATCGCAATTGCGACGATAGTGACCTAAAAATATATTTTTTTCCACCTATTTATTTTAGGTCATTTTCAACGGTAAATTTTGACTAAATTATTATGGTCAACTTTCGTTGCAAGAGTGACGGACAATCTACAGGCGTCGCGTATGAGATGAACATTGATCATAATAATTTAGTCAAACTGTAGGCATCGATATTGTGATGAATACAGGGTATATTTAGAAAAGATGAACTTTTTCTCTTGCATGTTGTGATGAAAGAGTACTTTCGTCGCAAGTGGTCGTCGCAATTTTTTCAATATGTAGTAGTGAAGTGATATCCAAATAAAAACCTTTAAAAATTCAATCATTATATAATCATTGTGAAATCATTCCTTATTGGCCTCAATTATTTCCAATTGATAATGTTGTTACAGAATAACCATAAACTCAAAAGTATAAACCATGAGAGATAGGTTTATGAATATTGTCAAACCAAAAATAAGAAGCATACACCAACCTTATCATCACAACTTTGTATCAAACATTCCATACTATGAGCCAATAATCAAATGGAACGAATCATATCAATATTATATGAATGTATAGCTTGATAAACCAAATCGAACCTAGAAAAATGGTTCAACTTAAACCATAATGGATCAAAGAAATGAAAAAAAAAAACATAACTCAAAAATCACCATGTACCTCTATATGAAAGACCCATGTTTGAATCTGTGGTTGGGTTTTAATTTTGCAACTTAGGATTTTGAAACTATCAAAATCAAACTTAGTTTGATTAGAAGATTCAGGTTGACAGTGGAATCCAATATTTCAATCCCAATTGAAAAGAGAAGTTGGTCAATATGCATGAGAAACATTTATTCGCATCCATAATTTAGAATGCATAAGATTGTACATGGTTCAAATGACCCAAATTCAAGCTTATTACTAGATTAGGGTTCATATGCATCACCTCTTTTAAATCAATAAATCCAGGAGTGAGGAAAAACATTTGACTGTATGTAAGAAAAACTTTATAAACCTTTATCAATCATCGTATCAGTGTCTCAAATTCACCACTGACCACATTGAAATACCACAAAACATAAGTCATGTATCAGAACAATGACTTGGGTGGAACCAAGACTATGCAAGCAATTCAAACTAAGTGATTTTGATTCTTGGTTCATCTCTTTACATCAGGGATGATTTTAAGGATGGAAATTTATTTTAAAATGTAGAAACCTTGGTGAATCTTACTAGTCCTTTATATGCCAACTATAAATCTTTGGCGATATCTTTATAAAAATATTCAAATTTCTAAGGATTTTATATAGTTTTTATAAATTTTTGGAGATTTTTAAGGTAAAATAATTTTATCCTATAAAATTTGGGCGAATCATTTTTAAAATAGCGAATCTCAGTTTTGGAAAAACCATGGAAAATTAGCCCATGAGTGAAATTTAGCACCTAAAATCATCTATGCTTTACATAGGAAACTTTTATACATACTGAAACAAAAACCTTGGACACCTCCAAGTGTAAAATGTTGCATTTGGGTTCGACCCATATCAAAACAAGCAGAACTCAGTTATGAGTCAAACCATGATTGTATAAAAGGAATAGATAATTCTCAAAATGACCAAGGAAGCTAACAAGAAAAAGAGAACTCGAGTTCAAGTCTAACATGCATGCAAACGAGGAGCTATCCACAATCCTTTTTTCCTTTGAAAAATAATATGGAAAATGTGAGTATGGAAGATGCAAATAGATCTATCACCATTTTTCTGTAAACAAACATTTTTTTGTAAACACACATTTTTCTTACTTCTTCTTTCAATAAACAGTAGATAAGGGGAAAAGGAGACATTCACGCACACAAATATGTAACCAGAGCCGAATCTAATCATATTTTAAGACAAATTCATTGTATCAGATGTAAAATTAACTATGTTTTCATACCTTTTCTATCGAAGATTTAAACCAGTGATGGAGGGCCAAGTTCATTATGGAAACTTCCAGGTGCGAGGTTTTGGACCAGAAGAGCTTAGAACCCATTTTCTCAACTTGCAACCAAAGAAAATGACCCAAAACCAAGGTAGAAAGGGGTGATAGTGCGCATGAATATGGAGTAAATTCCCATGTCCTGTCGCCTTCAATGCATTTCCAACTCAATGATGTCTTCAACCCAAAAATCCATGCCAAGTCATCAATCTATAACCCTCATAGCATGTGATCCTTCCATTATATCAAATCAAATAAACATTGGGGCTACTACTCATTGTTTAAAAAAAAACCATATCATGAACTATATACCACATGAAATATGTTTTTATCCACTCAACACTATATCATATGTGAAATATATTAACGATGACCACTGTATATTATATGTGAGCTTCAAATATCAAATATGAACCATATAGAAACTTCATACATCATGTATTGAGCGCTTTGTATGTGATTTTTTCACTTGTGCTTTTTCAATATAAAATTCCAATCATAACCCAAAAGTTTTAACACCATATAAAGCCAATGTGACTCATATATGAGTTGAGAACAATATCAGGCCCATAGATTAAAATTCCATACAATATGTCACCTCTAAATAAGTGCTTTATTCATGAAACCTAATTTTTTATAACACTTTACACCATGAAACCAAAGACTATGATACCAATGATTCTCTTTGTGATGCTCATGTACCAAATTCTATGAGTACTAGAACTCATAGAAAAACCAAAACTTTTTCCAATAAATAATGTAACTTGCACTAGATATGTTTGCATAATATTGTAGATGGAGCAAAGTTTGTGGGACTCAACAATTAGATTTGTGGTTTTAAATATATGTGTTGATTTTTTGCAGTTACATTTAAATGTTTTGAATAAAAATTCTTCTAGAGATCATCAAAATTACGATGGGGTTAGATGTTTGTTCACACCCATGAAAGTAAATATTTTCAATATAAACCATACACATAGAAAAATGACCATGAACCATTCAACATAATACAGCATTCCTGAGTGATGCATCATTTTAAACATAATCTCATGCTTAGGAAAAGCTTGAAAACCAACACGTTTTAATTTTCTCCTTGGGGACCCCACCTATTATCTATATAATATAATCATAGGCTTCACAATACTTTGCGAGATTTAAAAAAAAGGTGACGATATTTTGAGTCAACATCAAGAGAATATGGCCTCGTCATCAGGGAACCTGGACATCAAAACTAACCCATTGAAGACCCCGAAAAAAATCAAGGTGGGAGTAAAAAAAAAGGGGGTGCAAGCCCCATAAGAAGATCTTGAAAGAAACAAGGGCTCTACTCATTGACTTGGGTCAAGTAGTGGGTCTCCCATATAAGTATTTCCAAAAAAAACCCAAATTTTAATGATGAATATCTTCTTTTGGAATATGATGGGTCTAAATGCACTTTCCAATCATAGAATACTCAAGAAAAAAATAGCACAAGAAAAAGAAGACTTTGTTACGTTGCAAGAAGCTAATTGTGACAGCAACACATTGAGGAGAATATAAAATAAAATATGGAAAAATTGTGAGGTAGAATGTATCAAAATTGAGGGGGCCTCAAGGGGACTCACTATTCTTTGGGACCCCAGCATCGTGAAGTTAGATCTGGTTTCACAGACAAAAAAAATTCTCATGATCCACTTTAAAAAATTGGGACCCGACAGCCAGGGATACGTATCAAACAACGCTTATGGTCCCTTGACACCATCGGCCAAAATGGATTTCCTCAAGGAAATCTCACAACTGGGTCTACTCATGAAATATCAGTAATGGATTATCAGGGGGACTTCAATATAATAATGTCCCTGGAAGATAAGAAAGGTGAAGTGTGTAAGCTAGACTCAGAGAACCTATATTTCAAGGAGATAATAGTTCAGTTACAACATATAGATGTTTCATCGAAGGGGGAATGGTACACATGGAGCAATAGGAGAGGAGGATCAAATCACATAGCATATAAATTGGATAGATTCTTGGTTTTGAAAACCTTATCTCAATCAAAATAAGCTGTCTTAGTAGACATCCAACCATTATATGGATCAGATCACTGGCCTATATCCCTAAGATGGGAAAATAGCATGACACCTCCACCCAAACCTTTTAGATTTGAAAATTTATGGTTACAACACCCTGAATTCACACATAAAGTAGTAGAGGAAGGAGATATAAGATATATATGGAACAAATATGTATAAATTTCAGCAGCGATTGAAACACACCAAAATTTCCTCAAGAAATGGAACAATTAGGTATTCAGGAACATCATTGAAGAAAAAATAAGGTTGGAAGAAGATATGGAAAGAATCCAGGAATAATTAATACAATATGGGAACTCCCTGGAACTCAAGGTAAAGGAGGAAAAAATTCTCCTACATCTGAATGAAAGAGACAAGAAAGAGGAGATCCTATACCACCATAAATCTCGTATCTGATGGATCTCGGAGGGGGACAAGAACACAAAAAAATTTCACAATTCCCTTCTATGGAGAAGAAGCCAAGACCGCATTGATACTCCAAAGTCCTGAGGGGGTGTAATAATGGAAAACAATGAGGATATAGAAAAATAACTGGTGCAACATTTTAGCAACCTATTATCTGAACCCGATATCGACAAGGTGGAGGCCACACAAAGTATAAAGAAGTCTATACCAATCATGGTCTCTCCTGAACACAATCACACCCTAATGCAAAAGGTGACCATGGAGGATGAAGAGAAGATCGTCAAGGAAATGTAAAAAGGGAAGGCTTCAGGACCAGTTGGATTCACCATGAAATTTTTCCAAGCATTTTGGAACATCATATGCAGAGACATATGGACAGTGGTAGAGTAATCCCACTCATCTAGATATGTCTTGTTGTTAAGAAAAAAATATCAAATTAGCATAAAAACCTCAGAATAAGTAATCAATGTCTTGAAAAAGAGATAAATTTAGATAATAAGCCTCTTCAAGGGGGAAACCTCCTTATACATCATATGAATTCACAAATACAATATGATTCCAAATGAAAAGGTCTCATTGGTATATATAGGAGACTAGGAGGTACAATTACAACTAATGGACCCAAGCCGGTAGAAATAAAATAAAAATACTAATGTAATATGACCCAATTAAGGGGTAATGTGACACAATTTAGGGATTAACATGTCCCTCCCATTCAGATAATTGTTTTCCTCAACGCTTGGGTAGTTTTGGATGCATTTTTGTATAAAATACTCATCTTCCCACGTGGAATATTCAACAGGTAGTTTCTTCCACTTAATGAGATACTCTGAAATTGATCTATTCCTCAGCTGGAAAAATCGTGTGTCAGTGATAGCTTCAGGATCCAATATGATTTTTCCTTCCTCATCAAGTTATGGATGTTGGATTACTGAGAGGGGGGGTGAATCAGTAATAGAGCAATTTAATCCCTTTTAACCATATAATCCAAGTGTTATATCAATGAAGCATTATTATCCAATAAATGCAGAGTAAATAAGAAATGAACAAATGAACAATCATACACATACACAGTACACCAGTGTTTTACGTGGAAACCCAAAT
>ML778327.1:58577-78615 GCA_009831015.1 Picea engelmannii | reverse complement strand
AGAAACGCCAAAGAAGACTTTCACAGGGCGAGATAATGCATTCAACTGGATCTTTTAGTAATTTAAAGGATGGATAGAAGAAATAGATAAGAAAAATAACTTCGACTAACAAGCAGTTAATAATTTCTTAATCGAAGATATCATAAGACAAACATTAAAATCTTTAGAATCGAAAATAGGGTATCAAAGATAAATACTACAACTTTACGTTATTCTTAAAGATTAGTTCTAGAAAACAAAATGATTACCAAGAAAGAAAAACATTCAACTTAGGAAGTTAACATCACCAGTGAACATGCGCAAGAATCCTGTAAAAGTGCCTCCTCTTTATTAATGGCAGATCTCCTCAAAATATTACAATTTGATAGCGATAGGGTGTGCGAATCAACAACCCTCAATACTTCCAAAAGTGAAGTATTTATAATCTCAAAATACAAATGTTCCCGTCATAAATGATCGGGATGTTCTCATTCTATTTTTAGTCTAACTACTTTAACTAATCAAAAACTGTTTGATGACTCAGTACAACTGCATGCGGTATTTCTGGGGTAGGCCGTTGGTGAGGTGCCATCACAACCTCTTCTGACTGGACAGGTGACTGGATAGTGACAGCTCATCTGCTAATCTAGTAGATCACAAAGTTCTTCCCATCTGAGATGATTTGGCATTGTGACTTTAAGTAATCTCCGATACACTTCATCCATGTCTGTATACTTAGCAAATGTAGGCTTAATGATGAATATGTGTTTAATATCGTGTTGGATACTAATATCCAACTGCAGGGCATCCATGAATGCTTTGCCTGTGATGCTCCCTTGTATCCCTGCAAACTTGGAACTGTCCTTAGACACTTCAGTCAACCTCTTCTTGTAATCAGGGAGTGTCATTAGTTTGTCATTAATGACCTTCAGACCAGGTAGGCCTTTCCTTTGGAGAACATCTATCTTATTGAAAAACTTTTGTACTCCTTGATCCATGACTTGAATCTTTTCCTCAAGCTGAAGCAATATACTTCTCTTGGTTAAAACCCTTTTTACGTCAAGTATAGTCTCTGTTCAGTCCTCAATTTTTAATCCTTCAAGTTCCTCTCTGGTCTTGGAATTCAGGAACCTGATGATCTCATTTGCTTGTGCTGGCATGTCTCCCAGCTCCACTCTGATTTTATCAACGGCCTGTTTGCTCCTCTGGAGCAACTCATTTTGTTCGAACATGATTTGAATCATTGGACAGATTTCATTGATGGACTTAGTAATGTCTGTCCATACAATCTCTTTGACCTCAGCCAAAGTCTTCCCTGCCATTGTTTTCTTTTGAAGTTGTTGTAGCTCTTTCCTGAGATGCTCTGTTACCTTCTTTTCTTTGGATAGGCTTGTCTGAAAGGAAGTTTTGAGCTCTTGGAGGTTCTCCACTTCTTTCTTAAGCATGTTGATCTCTGTCTCTTGTAGGTTCATTTTCTCCATGGACTTGGCAAGGTCTGTTGTTCCTTCTGGTAGTGACACTGGTGTTGCAGAGGGGATTGATGTCACTATTTTTGTGCTTACTCCTGAGAGAGGAATAGCACTCAATGGAATGACTTCCATTGGTTTCATCTGTTCTTTCTCTTTCAATAATTTTTCCAGCTCAGCTTCCATTTCCTTGAGCTGAGAATTCTGCTCCATGAGCAACTTTAGCATCTCATCCTTCTCACCTTCTTTCTCCGCTATCTCCTTCGCCTGAGAGTCCTCTGTGGGCGGGAGCTTCAGCTGTTTTCTTAAGGATGCGATGTCAGCATTTTTCTTTTTAATCATCTCTTCTGTATCTTTCACATTTGAAGGATCGTAGCCGATCTTTAAAACTAGCTCCTCCAAGGTCTTAATTCTATTGTCCTTCGCAAAAGATGATATATTTTCCAGCTTAAGCTGCGTCTGAGCATTATTCAATGATACATGAAATTTTGCTGCAGAAGCTGAAGCGTGTGCCAATGTGTGAAAAACCATCTCCCCTGTTTGTTTGTGCAGATCCATCTGATCTGCTGGATGCACGTCCTTCACTTGGAATTCGAAGGTGGCTCTTTTGTAATCTGAGATCACCTTGGCATCCGGTACCTGTGCTTGGAGGTAAGCCATGTGCATCCTACCTTTTTCTGTGTCAAATTCCGAAAAAATCCTATCTGAGTTGTGGATGACTGCTTCCGAAACTGGGCATAAGTATTGCTAGTGAGAGTCTGGTTCTTCTTCTTGATCAAATCATATTTTTCAAAAATGCCTAACTTGGGCCCGGTATTTCTCTACTGAGTATCCAGGGGAGAATCTGTGGATTTCTTTGGTATTGTTGTTGTGATTTCCTTATGCTGGCTCGAACCGAAAGATGTAATGACCGGCTTGACCCCTGTGGTGGCTACTGTGGTAGGTGGGGCTTCTTATTCTACCGTCGTGCCCGGAGTTGAAACTGTCTTTGACTTTTTGGTGTGCATCTGGAACTCCTCTGATGACACCTCTGTTACAAGAGACGACGACTCCTGTCGGGGCCTCTTATCCTTGGGGACCTGAGGTGTGGTAGTGGGAGGTACACTCGTCGAGGGCACCTGTTTTTCTACCTCAACTTGTTGTTCCACGTCCATCAAAGTATCAGGCACCCATACTGTCTGATTTGCAAATTTCTTGATCTCTGGCTTGGGCTCATGAGCATACAGGACATTCTTATTTTTCACCCTCATTTCCGAGATGATCCCGCACGGATCATAGTGCCAGGTGAATCTCGTAAAGAATTTCACATCCTTCAACATTATATCCGCTTCTTCCCCTGTACCTTGACTATTGCAGATAAAAGAACCTATCTGCCCTTTGATCCTCAATTGTTGTTTCTTCTTCAAGGAAACAAAATGAATGTCATCTGAATTCATTATCTGTCTAATATATTCTAAGGCAAAGATTCTTACCGGTACATATTGTGGCAGTTTGTAAGGTGCCAACTCGCACCTAAAAACTCTGATTTCGGTGTGGTTTTGATATAAGTACCAATCTCTTGTCTTCGCATTGTCTGAGAGATGCAAAATTCTCTGGACTTCATCATTTATTCGTGGCTCAGGCCTGCCACTCAACATGTTGACCATCGGGTGGTAAAACTGATCAATGAAAGCTTTGAAGTCGTATTCAGTAGAGTTACGCTTCAGAAGAGAAGTCCATGATGTGACTGGCTGGGGCCTTCCATCCGCGTCCATCTTCTGCATGGAGAAACTAAATTTGTCGGCCTGGAAGTAGACGAACATCTATGCCAGTATGGAATAATATCTGAACATGCCCTCTGTGTCGAAATTCATGAATTGTTCGTGAATACTGTCGGCCAAGAAGGTGTTGTAATTGAACTGTGTTGTGGGCTTTTCATCGTTTGAGAAAATGGACAGAAAACCCAGGATGGGCTCATCTACCCATTGGTCGGAATAGTAACCAAGCAAGGCACAAAGGGAAGAAATGATTTGGTTTCCTTTGGTGGAGAACATGTATAGTGGGCTTGGCATTTCAGCGCAAATTCAGGAAAGTGATGTATCTGGGGGAAAAGGTACAGCGGAAAATTGGACTCCCAGAGTCCAATTTCATCGCTCTAGTCCAAGAACACCTCTTGTAACCACGACTAGAGGTCTGAAAAATCGAAGTCGTAGATGGTATCTGCGATCAATCGATCTTTATCGACCAAGGGGATTTTGTCCAGGTCGACGGGAGGAGGAAGAAAAGGATTCTCTTCTCCTTCCACTTGTCTTGGCTTTGACACCATTTCAGCTACAGTACCTGCAATAAACACGATTTTAGTGGGGTAGACTGACTGTGAATGAAGGTGGCGGAAAAGAGATGGAGGCGTAAGAGTAAAATTTTCTGGTGTGATGGACGAATAGTGAATGAAGAGGGAAAACGGTAATTTTATTTAAAATGGGGTCGGTTAGACGCGGGAAAACGGTCACCATGACAAGGGGTATGTTATCCAGTCATTAATGAACAACGGGCCACTTGGGGGTGATATGGCAGGTGACGGTGGCCAAGGCATATGGATGGTTGACGTGGCTTCTAGGGATTGGAGGTGAAGGGAAGTGAAAGTCGCCATAAGGGGCTGGTCATGAGTGAGGGACTTAGGTACTGACAATAGTTATGGGATGTGACACGCCCCCGAGAACAAGTGGGACAAGTGGGCTCAATGGAGGATGACGTTCGTGAGTGACGGGCTGTCAGATAGCATGTGGGTGATAGGACTCCTGGACCAATAGGACAGTGCCACATGTAACAAGGGGCCCGCCAAGAGGAATATTCATTCCGGACCCCCCCCCTTTGGTTAAAAGAAGAACACTAGGGGGGGTCCAAAATCCATTGTGAGCCATAGATCTACGCGCTTATTTCCTGGTCGTAGATCTTAGCGCGGTCCTTAATACTCATTCCAGACCCCCCCCCCTCCGTTAAAGGCAGAACGGAGGGGGGGGTCCGGAATCCATTGTAGACCGTCGATTCACGTGCTCTATTCTGGGCCGTCTAGATGTGCACCCACGTTATTATCAATTTCGGAACCCCCCCCCCCCCCCCCGGTTAAAAGCAGAATGGTCGGGGGGGTCCGGAATGCGCTGTGAGCCGTAGATCTAAGCGTTGTGATCAGGACCGTCGGTAAGTGCAAGAAACATAGATCGGGAGCGAATAACGTATGCACTTTGGGGAAAACTTAGGATAAAAGCCATTTTATGGGTTTTTAGTTCATTTTACCAAGGAACACCACCATGGGACTTTGAATGACTATTTTGTAAGCATTTGGAACATGGTGTAAACTTGATTTCAAGCTGGTTTTAAGGGACTTTGAACAATAAGAAACTGACCTACATGTTAACCTATCTTCTTAGGACAATTAACCCAGATTAAATTGTTGGGCTAAGCAATTACTCTACCTAAGGTCTATCTGACCAGGATTAAACAGTCTGGTTAGATTTATTCACTAATGTAACCTAAGGGCTATCTGACCAGGATTAAACAGTCTGGTTAGATTTATTCACTAATCTAACCTAAGGGCTATCTGACCAGGATTAGACAGTCTGGTCAGATTTATTCACTAATCTAGCAACATTAAAATTAAAAAGAACTTGGCCATGCTTGAAAGGTATGGCCAAGTTACTATTATTGCATGGGGCTTTCTTTTCAATTCTTTTATGCCCTCTTTTACTTTTCTTTTTCCTTTCTTTTTCTTTTTCTTTTTCCTTTCTTTTCTTTTTCTTTTCTTTTTCTTTTTCTTTTCTTTTTCTTTTTCCTTTTCTTTTTACAAATTATTTGAAGAATGAAACATCATTTGTCAACAAGATCACTAGATACAGATAATATCCAAGTCATCAATTGATTCCCATAATTTATGGGGTGATAACAGTGGCTCCACCTGGGGATGGTACTTGCCTTGTTAAGTGCCAAGAATCTTGGTTCCTGTCATTCTGAACAAATCTTTCTAGTAGCCTTCATTTGTTTTATTCTCAAAAATGGAAAAACGGTGATCAGTAGCTTAGGGCCTTCTCTTCGGGCTTCAACCAACTGACTAATGTTCCGCGCTCAGAAAAATGCAAGTAATAAATGAAAATTAAAATGGTATGTACAGTGGAGAGTGGAAAACTCAAATCTTCTACTGAGGAGGTACATAATGTTTCAGCATCCTGCCATTCACTGATGCTCCTGGCAGATCTGACCCATCAGCATTGTTTAACAAAAAGGCATTGTTTCCTCTGAAAGCTTTGATCTTATATGGCCCTGTCCACAGATGGTCAAATTTCCCATGCTTTCCTTTGTCCTCATTCCTAGCATCCCACCTCAACACCAGATCTCCCAGCTCGAAATCATCCTCCTTGGTTCGTTTGTCAAAGATTTTCTTGATGTTTTCTTGGACGACCTGTGTTTTTTTGAAAACTTCTTCTCTAGTTTGTTGCAAATGAATCATCTGGTTGATTCTTCTCTGTGAGTCATTTGGCTCAGCTTGCACCTCTTGAAGTAATTTCATAACAGGGACTCCCAGAGAAGTAGGGAAAACTGCCTCTGTACCATAGACCAGCCGGTAAGGTGACATACCAATTGACCTTTTGGTGGTCAGTCGATCTGCCCATAAAGCAAAAACCAACTTATCGTGCCATGATTTTTTGTTTTTGCCTACAATGTTTTCTTGATGATATTTACCAAAGTTTTGTTTGAAGACTCTGCCAACCCATTCCCCTGAGGGTAGTAGGCTGTGGAATGCCCCAAACCGATGTGGTACCGGTTGCAGAAATCTATGAGTTTCTTCGATCGAAAGGCCGCTGCATTGTCAGTGATAATCTTTCTAGGACAACCAAAACGAGATAAAATATTGTTTTCAAGGAATTTTATAATTACTGAGTCAGTGGCTTGCCTGCTCGGTATGGCCTCGATCCACTTGGTGAAATAATCAATGGCAGTAAGAATCCACCGGTATTGGCCTGAAGATGGTGGGTGTATCTCTCCAATGAAATCGAGTCCCCATTGTTGGAAAGGGGCCTCAACTGAGATTGGTTTCAGAGGTAGAGGAAGGAGCTTCCTTTTGCCTTCAAACAGTTGACACTGGTGGCATGTTAATACCTTCTGATGCACATCTGCGAACAGGGTGGGCCAGTAAAATCCAGCTCTGAGTATTTTGTTGGCTGTGACCTTCCAGTTTAAATGACCACCACATTCTCCTGCATGAAACTCCTGCAACACTTTATCAGCTTCATCTTTCAGTAAACAATTTAAAAGAATGCCTGTAGGATCTTTCCAATACAAATTTCCTTATAGAATACAGAATTTCAAAGCTTTCAACTTCAAAAATCTAGCTTTAGTCTTAGTTAAACTAGGGGGATCTTGTAAATTTTGTAAAACGAATATAAGGTCTGCATACCATGGAGAGTTTAGAAATACCTCTCTAACGTTTGGAGTCGCCATTTCACCCTGTTCATCCGCAACATCTAGAAAATTAATGTCAAGAGACTGAAAGTTAGATTCGGCCATTAATTTAGCAACGCCTTGGCCTTTGATTAGTTTTTTGGGCTTAATCTCTATATCGTATTCGAAAATGACTGCAATCCATTTTCCCCTTCTTCCATCA
Source organism: Picea engelmannii (assembly GCA_009831015.1). Lineage (NCBI taxonomy): Eukaryota > Viridiplantae > Streptophyta > Pinopsida > Pinales > Pinaceae > Picea > Picea engelmannii. The sequence continues at coordinate 71,535 of ML778327.1, read as the reverse complement.
GGGTTGTCCTGTGTCAAGATATCCTTTACTACCGTATTCGGAACATAAGCTATGGTGTGTGAATGGAGAATATAGACCCTGAAGTCCTTTATGGCTTTTACCAAAGAAAAAGCTTGCTTCTCCATGATTTTGTAGTTCAGGGCAGCATCTCTTAAAGCTTTGCTGAAGAAAGCAATGGGTTGTTCGTACCCTTCACTGTTCTTCTACAGTAGCACTGCTGCTATAGTATGTTCATAGGCGAAAGAAAAAAGATAAAAATCTTTAGTGAAATCAGGACTGATCAGAACTGGGGCCTCTGTGAGTGCTCGTTTGACTTGTTCGAAGGATTGTCTAGACTCAGAGTCCCATTTTATTTTTGTGTCCTTTTTAAGCATGTTTGTAATGTTTCGGAGGAGTTCGGCCAGATTGGGAATGAATCTTCGTAGAAAGTTAATTTGTCCGATAAAAGACTGTAATTCTTTGAGGTTTCTTGGGTGTTCTACTTTTAGTATGGCCTCTATTCTGTTGGGGTCAATTATGATTCCATATTTAGAGATGATGTGTCCCAACAGTTTACCTTCTTCTAACCCAAAGAGACACTTCTTAGGATTTAATGAAATCCCAAACCTTCTACATTTCTCGAAGACTCGTCTAAGGTGTCGCAGGTGTTCATCATCAGATTTGCAAAACACAGTCACATCATCTAAGTAAACGACAATAAACTTACAAGATTCTTCCACGAAGGCGATATCCATGGACCTCTGAAACGTGGCTCTGGCATTCATCAGACCGAAAGGCATCTTCACGTACATGAAAGTGCCCCATGGTGTGGTAAAAGTGGTTTTATCTTGATTGTTCGGGTGAACTAGGACCTGGTTGTAACTTGAGAAACCATCTAGTAGAGATATCCCATTGGACCCGACCACTCTTTGCAGGAGGTGGTCCATTTTTGGTAATGGGTAATTATCTTTCAGGGATACTTTGTTTAGATTTCAGAAATCAATACAGAGTCTAATTTCCCCGGTCTTCTTCCGTGTAGGGACTAAATTAGAAACCCACTTAGAGAAACGTAGTGGGACTATGATCTTGGCATCATACATCTTTTTTATTTCTTTTTCTATTAGAGGGAGAAACTTGGGATTTATCCTCCTAAGTTTTTGTCTAAATGGTTTTTGGTCTTCCTTTATGGGAATTCTTTGTTGTATGATGCTGGTATCGTAGGCTTTCAAATCTTCATAGCCCCAGGCAAAAACGTCTGAATATTCCTTGAATAGCTCAATGTATTTAAGCTTTTGTTCTGGGGGTATTGATTTGGACAGTTTGACCATCCTAGGTTTTTCCTCAGTTCCTATATTGCAGTCCTCTACCTCTTGTCCATGGGCTTCTATTTTGGGTTTCTTAGCTACATCGTTACTGTCAAACAGGTCTTCTAAAGGGACGAGACCTCTGGGTAAAACATTGATTTTCAATTGTAAAACACCGGCATCCATTTCGCCATCCCCTAAATCTCCTGAATCTATTGTATTTACTGTATCTACAGTATTCACACTATCTATTTCAAATTCGGAACTTTTTACATTCTCGTCTTCATTTTCTAAATCTATATTTGTACATTCAAAATCGTTTTTGCATTGCAGAAAATCCTCTATCTGATCATCATTTCCAAACACTTGCCAGTACCTGATATTATCAGGAACCGTCGGTCTGCATTTCACCTCCACAGTATATGGGTGAGTTTGGTGGAAAGGAATCTTGCAGGAGGCTGCTGACGTAGCCAATCCATCAGCCAGAATATTCTGTCCTCTCGGCATTACCTCCAAGTCAACCTCATTAAAACACTTCAAAGCATCAAGAACAACATTCCTGTAGGCTCTAAGGCGCGGGTATTTAGCAGCATACTCACCTTTAATTTGCTTAATTATTAATTCAGAGTCACCCCTTACCATTATCTGCTTAGCACCAACTTTTTTCAACAGCTTCAAACCGAGCATTAACGCTTCATACTCGGCAACATTGTTGGTACACTGGAAATTTAACTTGTAGGAATGATTTTCTGAATACCAGTTTCGATGATTATGCAGCCAGACCCCAGCTCCTGCTCCTTCTTTACTCACAGCTCCATCAAAATCCATACTCCAGAAATCGACGGGGAATTCTTCAGTGATCACATTTTTCATTTTTGCTACCTCACCGTTCTCTGGACCTTCATCTTGACTAGATACATCTTTCGTCAGCTGAGTATCTTGTTCTTCCATATCACCATCATTATACAAGATGAACAAATCTAAATCGGAATGTGTGGAGTAAAGGGGGTAATTGTGAGGCTTTTCTTGACTACTTACCATGTACTTCATCAGCGTTTCTCTATATAACCTCCTCTGCTTCCCAAACACTGGGATAGTGGCATAAGACATATCCAGTTGTAGGGTTCCTTTCAACTTAGCTTCCCAAGACCTGGAGAGAAATATTCCATACTTAGGCGGGATGTCTGCAACCACTACATCCATTACCATGCTTTTTGAAGGGATCTAAACCAGGGTGATGCATAGGTCTTTGATTAAACCAATACATTTGACTTTGCTGGAGTCAAATGAGTGTAAATCTTTGTATGGTCTGGTGACCTCCAGTCCCAGTTTTTCCATTACTGCTTTAGGCATCAGGTTATGTGAAGCACCTGAGTCCAGCATAGCATTATGTAATATTAAGTTGTGTATGTTTAAATTGATGTAAAAGGGAGCTACATCACCGGTATCGTCTCGACCGTCTACTTCAGGTCCGAAGAGAAGTTCGGGATGATCGTCAGTAAGGTTCACAGTGTCTGAATGAGTCACTGATCTAATAGTCAAGGCCTTGGTGCCTATGTCAGGTTCAATGGCCAGTGCTTTTATTACCTATGAACGATACCCGTCTCGGTTCATCAACTCTGTAAGTGGGATGGGAATTTTTATTTTTGCCAATTCCCCTTCAAGGCTAAAGGGTGTAAGAGTTCTGCCTTGGCTCATCAGTTATGATTTGTCTGCCAGGTTCTTCAGCTCCGAAGTACTTGGCGGGTTAACATGTGAAGCATCAGGTTGTGATGGTATTTTCAGGATGGTGATTTTTTTCTTCAACGGAAAGTCAGCTTTATTCTTCTCAGGAACATTATCAGGAGTCTTTTCAGTAGAAGGTTCAGGGGTTTTCTTGGATTCAACTGTCTTCTGTGTTTCGGTCATCTTCTTGGATGAGGCCCCTTCTGTCTTTGAACCCCCTTCTGTCTTCCTGCTGCGCAGATTATACTGCCTGTGTACCTCCAGAATAGCATTCTCAAAGGCCTGTTGTTCCTCATCTTCGGTTTCCTCACTTACTTTTGTTTGATTTAGCAGAAAAAGTTCATGCTCTTCTCGAGTAAGGAAAATGGCCTCATTGTCGTGAATGCCCATAAGGTTAATGTGAGTGTCCTCCAATTCTTCAATCACCTCTCCCCCTTCATCAGCATAGTTTTCCTATAGAGGAGGTCTGATCGACTGATCTGGGCCTCTATGCTCTCTTTGATCTCTAGGATATCTCTGTCTGATCTGAGGAGGGTTTCTCCTGAAATTGGGGTTCTGAATCTGAGGAGTAGGTGCATTGTCCCTTGGAGGGTTTCTGTCGGAAAGATTCATTTTTTCCATCATTAATTCCACCGTTCTGGCCAAAGAATCCAGCTTGTAATCAGTGGTAGACGTGGAAGGCTCTTCTTTGATCGTAACTTTCCTTTCTGACCTCTGACGGGCCCTTTTCGCCAACAGATTGGCCTCCACAATAATAGAACTCTTCTGCATGTCCTCCAGGGTAGCGGCATTTCTCTCTCTTAATTGATATGACATGTCAGCATCAAATCCATCAGGGAATTTAATCAATGCCAGGCCTTGGGGAGGTTTGATTTCAGTGGAAATTGCATTGTACAAGTTGTTAAAGCGAGTGCAATAATCCTGTACTGTCTCACCTTGGTTTCTTTCTATATTCTCGTATTCTGACAGTATCTGGAGAGTGTTTTTCTTTACCTCCCATCTGTCAATAAAACTTCTTTGGAACGCAAAAAGGTCAGGGACTGAGGCGACGGGTAAATCTTTGAACCATTTTTTGACGTCTCTCGTCAGACTCTGGGCAAACAATCGCATTTGCACGTCCGCCTCATCAACTTCTTGTAAGTCAAAGTAATCATTCATTTTGTCTACATGTTGTTGGGCATTTAACGGTCCGGTCACATCGAACTGTGGAAGTCTTGTTTGGTAATCTTGGGGCATGGCATGTAACAGTGCAGCCAACACCAACGGAGCATATTGAGCTGCCATGATGGGTGGAGGAGGTTGAAGAGTAACCCGGATGGTAGGCGATGTAGCGACTGAATATGAAGGTGAGGAGGGACTGCACGGCACTGAGGTGGTGATTTGCAATTTAGTCATGGGAGACAAAACTTCTGGGGTTCGGGGTTGCAACACAGTTGGATCAAAAACGAGTCCTGACACAAAACTGTCGGACCGTGTTCTAACCAGACTTCGAGGTGGAAAGGTATCAAGATCAAGGTTTTGAGAGGTAACGGGTTTTCCAGAAAAGGAAGGTGACTTATGCAGGGAAGTATGACTCCCTGAGCCGGCAGCCGAGGCCTTTCGCCTGAGCAAATGTTCGGGGTTATCTATCGCTACTGAGAGTTCTGGGTTGGGATGAGATCTAGTGTGAACTTTCTTGGAAGCCAAAACTATTTTTTGATTTATATATATATTTTTTTTAATTTCGTGAGTATGAAAATAATATATACAAAGTTTGATCAACCTCTAAACATTACTTTCTTCTCAGAATCAAACGTTCTTTTGGGGGAAATAATATGCGAAATTGTTAATTTTTAGTTCTTCCCCAGTGGAGTCGCCATTATGTTAGCACTCTGTAAATTTCCAAGAGGTTGACAAAGAAGGAATCCACAAAGGTAACTTTATCCAACCGCTTTTAAAGCTGGGATCTAGCCCTTCCAGCTTCAGAGAGGGATCTCTCTATATGATTTAGCTTTGTTTTTAATCTAGATATTAGGCTAGGTAAAAGGAACAAGTACGTTTTGTTGTAAAAGGGTTTATAAATTGGTTGAGACAGTTTACACATCCATTGGGCTATGGGGTCTGTATCTAATTAAGTATGAGAAACAACCAGAAACACCAAAGAAGACTTTCACAGGGTGAGATAATGCATTCAACTAGATCTTTTAGTAATTTAAAGGATGGAAAGAAGAAATAGATAAGAAAAATAACTTCGACTAACAAGCAGTTAAGAATTTCTTAATCGAAGATATCAGAAGACAAACATTAAAATCTTTAGAATCGAAAACAGGGTATCAAAGATAAATCCTGCAACTTTACGTTATTCTTAAAGATTAGTTCTAGAAAACAAAATGATTACCAAGAAAGAAAAACATTTAACTTAGGAAGTTAACATCACCAGTGAACACACGCAAGAATCCTGTAAAAGTGCCTCCTCTTTATTAATGGCAGATCTCCTCAAAATATTACTATTTGATAGTGATAGGGTGTGCGAATCAACAACCCTCAATACTTCCAAAAGTGAAGTATTTATAATCTCAAAATACAAACGTTCCCGTCATAAATGATCGGGACGTGCTCATTCTATTTTTAGTCTAACTACCTTAACTAATCAAAAACTGTTTGATGACTCAGTACAACTGCATGCGGTATTTCTGGGGTAGGCCGTTGGCGAGGTGCCATCGCAACCTCTTCTGACTGGACAGGTGACTGGATAGTGACAGCTCATCTACTAATCTAGTAGATCACAAAGTTCTTCCCATCTGAGATGATTTGGCACTGTGACTTTAAGTAGTCTCTGATACACTTCATCCATGTCTGTATACTTAGCAAATGTAGGCTTAATGATGAATATGTGTTTAATCTTGTGTTGGATACTAATATCCAACTGCAGGGCATCCATGAATGATTTTCCTGTGATGCTCCCTTGTATCCCTGCAAACTTGGAACTGTCCTTAGACACTTCAGTCAACCTCTTCTTGTAATCAGGGAGTGTCATTAGTTTGTCATTAATGACCTTCAGACCAGGTAGGCCTTTCCTTTGGAGAACATCTATCTTATTGAAAAACTTCTGTACTCCTTGATCCATGACTTGAATCTTTTCCTCAAGCTGAAGCATTATAATTCTCTTGGTTAAAACCCTTTTTAACTCAATTATAGTCTCTGTTCGGTCCTCAATTTTTAATCCTTCAAGTTCCTCTCTGGTCTTGGAATTCAGGAACCTGATGATCTCATTTGCTTGTGCTGGCATGTCTCCCAGCTCCACTCTAATTTTCTCAATGGCCTGTTTTCTCCTCTAGAGCAACTCATTTTGTTCGAACATGATTTGAATCATTGGCCAGATTTCATTGATGGACTTAGTAATGTCTGTCCATACAATCTCTTTGACCTCAGCCAAAGTCTTCCCTACCATTGTTTTCTTTTGAAGCTGTTGTAGCTCTTTCCTGAGATGCTCTATTACCTGCTTTTCTTTGGATAGGCTTGTCTAAAAGGAAGTTTTGAGCTCTTGGAGGTTCTCCACTTCTTTCTTAAGCCTGCTAATCTCTGTCTCTTGCAGGTTCATTTTCTCCATGGACTTGGCAAGGTCTGTTGTTCCTTCTGGTAGTGACACTGGTGTTGCAGAGGGGATTGTTGTCACTGTTGTTGTGCTTACTCCTGAGAGAAGAATAGCACTCAATGGAATGACTTCCATTGGTTTCATCTGTTCTTTCTCTTTCAATAATTTTTCCAGCTCAGCTTCCATTTCCTTGAGCTGAGCATTCTGCTCCATGAGCAACTTTGGCATCTCATCCTTCTCACCTTCTTTCTCCGCTATCTCCTTCGCCTGAGAGTCCTCTGTGGGCAGGAGCTTCAGCTGTTTTCTTAAGGATGCGATGTCAGCATTTTTCTTTTTAATCATCTCTTCTACAGCTTTCAAATTTGAAGGATCGTAGCCAATCTTTAAAACCAGCTCCTCCAAGGTCTTAATTATGTTGTCCTTCGCAAAAGATGATATCTTTTCCATCTTAAGCTACGTCTGAGCATTATTCAATGATACATGAAATTTTGCTGCAGAAGCTGAAGTGTGTGCCAATGTGTGAAAAACCATCTCCCCTGTTTGTTTGTGCAGATCCATCTGATCTGCTGGATGCACGTCCTTCGCTTGGAATTCGAAGGTGGCTCTTTTGTAATCTGAGATCACCTTGGGATACAGTACATGTGCTTGGAGGTAAGCCATGTGCATCCTACCTTTTTCTGTGTCAAATGCCGAAAAAATCCTATGCTGAGTTGTGGATGACTGCTTCTGAAACTAGGCATAAGTACTGCTAGTGATAGTCTGGTTCTTCTTCTTGATCAAATCATATTTTTCAAAAATGCCTAACTTGGGCTCAGTCTTGCTCTATTGAGTATCCAGGGGAGAATCTGTGGATTTCTTCGGTATTGCTATTGTGATTTCCTTATGCTGGCTCGAACCGAAAGATGTAATGACTGGCTTGACCCCTGTGGTGGCTACTGTGGTAGGTGGGGCTTATTGTTCTACCGTCGCGCCCGGCGTTGAAACTGTCTTTGAATTTTTGGTGTGCATCTGGAACTCCTCTGATGACACCTCTGTTACAGGAGACGATGACTCCTGTCGGGGCCTCTTCTCCTTGGGGACCTGAGGTGTGGTAGTGGGAGGTACACTCATCGAGGGCACCTGTTGTTCTACCTCAACTTGTTGTTCCACGTCCATCAAAGTATCAGGCACCCATACTGTCTGATTTGCAAATTTCTCAATCTCTGGCTTGGGCTCATGAGCATACGGGACATTCTTATTTTTCACCCTCATTTCCGAGATGATCCTGCACGGATCATAGTGCCAGGTGAAGCTCGTAAAGAATTTCATATCCTTCAACATTCTATCTGCTTCTTCCCGTGTACCTCGACTATTGCCGATAAAAGAACCTATCTGCCCTTTGATCCTCAATTATTGTTTCTTCTTCAAGGAAACAAAATGAATGTCATCTGAATTCATTATCTGTCTAATATATTCTAAGGCAAAGATTCTTACCGGTACATATTGTGGCAGTTTGTAAGGTGCCAACTCGCACCCGAAAACTCTGATTTCGGTGTGGTTCTGATATAAGTACCAATCGCCTGTCTTCGCGTTGTCTGAGAGATGCAGAATTCTTTGGACTTCATCATTTATTCGTGGCTCAGGCCTGCCACTTAACATGCTGACCACCGGGTGGTAAAACTGATCAATGAAAGCTTTGAAGTCATATTCAGTAGAGTTACGCTTCAGAAGAGAAGTCCATGATGTGACTAGCTGGGGCCTTCCGTCCGCGTCCATCTTCTGCATGGAGAAACTGAATTTGTCGGCCTGGAAGTAGATGAACATGTATGCCAGTATGGAAGAATATATGAACATGCCCTCTGTGCCGAAATTCACGAATTGTTTGTGAATACTGTCGGCCAAGAAGGTGTTGTAATTGAACTGCGTTGTGGGCTTTTCATCGTTTGAGAAAATGGACAGAAAACCCAGGATGGGCTCATCTACCCATTGGTTGGAATAGTAACCAAGCAAGGCACAAAGGGAAGAAATGATTTGGTTTCCTTTGGTGGAGAACATGTATAGTGGGCTTGGCATTTCAGCGCGAATTCAGGAAAGTGATGTATCTGGGGGAAAAGGTACAACGGTAAATTGGACTCCCAGAGTCCAATTTCGTCGCTCTGGTCCAAGAACACCTCTCGTAACCATGACTGGTGGTCTGAAAAATCGAAGTCGCAGATGGTATCTGCGATCAATCAATCTTTATCGACCAAGGGGATTTTGTCCAGGTCGATGGGAGGAGGAAGAAAAGGATTCTCTTCTCCTTCCGCTTGTCTTGGCTTTGACACCATTTCAGCTACAGTGCCTGCAATAAACACGATGTTAGTGGGGTAGAGTGACTGTGAATGAAGGTGGCGGAAAAGCGATGGAGGCGTAAGAGTAAAATTTTCTGGTGCGATGGACGAATAGTGAATAAAGAGGGAAAACGGTAATTTTATTTAAAACGGGGTCGGTTGGACGCGGGAAAACGGTCAGCATGACAACGGGTATGTTATCCAATCATTAATGGACAACGGGCCACTTGGGGGTGATATGGCAGGTGACGGTGGCCAAGGCATACGGATGGTTGACGTGGCTGCTAGGGATTGGAGGTGAAGGGAAGTGAAAGTTGCCATAAGGGATTGGTCATGAGTGAGGGACTTAGGTACTGACAACCGGGACTGACAACAGTTATGGGATGTGACATGCCCCCGGGAACAAGTGGGACAAGTAGGCTCAGTGGAGGATGACATTCATGAGTGACGGGCTTTCAGATAGCATGTGGGTGATAGGACTCCTGGACCAATAGGACAATGCCACATGTAACAAGGGGCCCACCGAGAGGAATATTCATTCCGGACCCCCCCCCTTTGGTTAAAAGTAGAACACTAGGGGGGGTCCGAAATCCATCTTGAGCCATAGATCTGCGTGCTTATTTCCTAGTCGCAGATCTTAGCGCGCTCCTTAATACTCATTCCGGACCCCCCCCCCTTCGTTAAAGGCAGAACGAAGGGGGGGGTCTGAAATCCATTGTAGACCGTCGATTCACGTGCTCTATTCTGGGCCGTCTAGATGTGTGCCCACGTTATTATCAATTCCGGACCCCCCCCTCCCCGGGTTAAAAGCAGAATGGTCGGGGGGGTCCGGAATGCGCTGTGAGCCGTAGATCTAAGCGCTGTGATTGGGACCGTCGGTAAGTGAAAGAAACATAGATCGGGAGCGAATAACGTATGCACTTTGGGGAAAACTTAGGATAAAATCCATTTTATGGGTTTTTCTTTAATTTTACCAAGGAACACCACCATGGGACTTTGAACGACTATTTTGTAAGCATTTGGAACATGGTGTAAACTTGATTTCAAGCTGGTTTTAAGGGACTTTGAACAATAAGCAACTGGCCTACATGCTAACCTATCTTCTTAGGACAATTAACCCAGATTAAATTGTTGGGCTAAGCAATTACTCTACCTAAGGTCTATCTGACCAGGATTAAACAATCTCGTTAGATTTATTCACTAATCTAACCTAAGGGCTATCTGACCAGGATTAAACAGTCTGGTTAGATTTATTCACTAATCTAACCTAAGGGCTATCTGACCAGGATTAGACAGTCTGGTCAGATTTATTCACTAATCTAGCAACATTAAATTTAAAAAGAACTTGGCCATGCTTGAAAGGTATGGCCAAGTTACTATTATTGCATGGGGCTTTCTTTTCAATTCTTTTATGCCCTCTTTTTCTTTTCTTTTTCCTTTCTTTTTCTTTTTCTTTTTCCTTTCTTTTCTTTTTCTTTTCTTTTTCTTTTTCTTTTCTTTTTCTTTTTCCTTTTCTTTTTACAAATTATTTGAAGAATGAAACATCATTTGTCAACAAGATCACTAGATACAGATAATATCCAAGTCATCAATTGATTCCCATAATTTATGGGGTGATAACAGATGGGATCTCTGTCACTTACAATAATCTTTGGGATTCCATGTAGCTTTTGAGTTGTCTCCATGAATGCGGTAGCAATTGTACTGGATTTGAAAGGATGAGAGAGTGCAAAAAAGTGTGTGTACTTGGTAATTCTATCAACAAACACCATGATGACATTCTTTCCTTCATACTTCGGTAACACTGTGATGAAATCATGGAAACCTCCTCCCAATGCTAACTTGGAATGGCTAATAGTTGTAAAAGACCTGGGGTATTAATTTTTTCCACCTTATTTTGTTGGAAAACCAAAAATTCTTCCAAAAACCTTTGAACCTCAGTTTTAAGGCCATCCCAAAAAATTTCCCTCTTGAACCTGTGATAGGTTTTCAAAAATCCTGAGTGCCCTCCTACCAGATAAGTGTGCAATTCCAAAAGTACATTTTTTTTGAGTTGGGAGTTCTTACATAAATATAGGTGATATTTGTACCATAGTGAATCATTTTTCCATGTAAATGTATCAAATGCACTGGAATCTTGTTGCAAACTTTGAATGAGAGGCACACTTCTTCGTCATTCTTCCATTCATCCCTTGCTTCTGTTATCCAATCAGGTTGGATGATAGAGATAGCACAGAGAAATTCCTCAACATATTCATCCATTCTTGAGAGTGCATCTGCCACAACATTTTTCTTTCCTTTTTTGTATATGATTTCAAATTCATAACCCAACATCTTGATCACCCATTTTTGTTTCTCTTCTAAGGATAATCTATGTTCCAAGAAGTATTTAAGACTGTTATGATCTGTTTTAACCTTGAAGTGCCTACCTATTAGGTAAGGGCACCATTGCTTCAATGCATGTATTATTTCCATCATTTCCTTCTCATAAATGGGTTTGTATAAATATTTTTCCTTGAGTGGTTGACTTTCAAAATCAAGGGGCCTTCCTTCTTGCATTATAACAACACTAATGCCATTTCTTGAGGCATCACTTTCCACATTAAAGGTTTTTGTGAACTCTGGTGTGGTCATTACGAGAGATTTTCACATTGGCTCTTTAATTTGTTCAAAATATTGAGTTTCCTCTTGAGTCCATGAAAATTCTTACTTCTTAGTTAATGTGGTTAAAGGTTTTGTTATTCTTCCATAGTTCCAAACAAACTTGTGGTAGTAACCTGTCAAACCCAAAAATCCTCTAAGATTATTCAATTTTTTGGGAATCGTCCAATCCATCATGGATTTAATCTTGTTAGGGTCTACCTTGACACCTTCATGAGATTCAATATGACCCAAATACTCTATCTCCTTCACCCCAAAGAAACATTTGGACGGTTTGGCATATAATTGTTGCTCTTTCAGTAGTTGTAACACCTTGTCAACATGTCGAACATGATCTTCCCAAGACTTGTTATAGATTAGTATATCATAAAAAAAAAACTAACACAAATTTTTGAAGGAAGGGATTGAAAATGGAATTCATCAACCCTTGGAATGTGGAAGGTGCATTCGTAAGGCCAAAAGGCATGACCAAAAATTCATAATGGCCTTTATGAGTTCTGAATGTTGTTTTTGGGATATCTTCTTCCTTTATTCTAATATGATGGTACCATGAACGGAGAACCAAATTTGGGAATTAGATTGCTCCATGTAGTTCATCTAACAATTCATCAATGACAGGAATGGGAAAATTATATTTAATGGTGATCTTGTTGAACTCTCTATAATCCGACACATACGCCATGAGCCTTCTTTCTTGAGTACCATTACCACTGGTGTAAAGTAAGAACTTTGGTTATTTCTAATAATTCCATCCTCTAACATTTCTTCAACCATACACTCAATTTCACTCTTCTGGGTATAATGGTATATGTAAGGCTTGATGTTAGGAGGAACACTCACATGAATTAAGTAACTAGCATGATCATGATCATGAGTGGGTGGAAGTGTTGATTAAGGTTCGTTGTCATTGATGTCAACCCTTGAAGAAAGCCCTGCAGCACAAAGGTTTGGGTAATGGACCCAATATTGTTTGATGTAAAGATGACTCATTATTGTCTTGTCATGGTTGATAAGAAGTAAAGATGGATGAACTCCAAAGTGGTCCCCTTATGGTGAAATCCATCATGGTAAGATGCTTTGCAGAGTAAGAGAACCCATGCTTAATTGTGGAATAATGAGATCCCAGATGGATAGTGCTTTTCATTCCATTTATGGTGGTATGTGGAACATCACATAACTCCTCACGATTAGAGAGTTATGGCCATGACAAGTTGGAGACCCCAGGTTTGGTTAATAGACCCAAGTTTGTTTGATGGATAACGATATGAGTTATGATATATTTTCAGATAATACTATTCTATATGGATATTACATGTCATTCCATTTCTGGTGGTATGTGGAACGTCACATAACTCCTCACGGTTTGAGAGTTATGGCCTTATGAAGTTGGAGGACCCTCATATGTC
>ML778327.1:36656-49948 GCA_009831015.1 Picea engelmannii | reverse complement strand
GAAAGTGGGGCCAAGTGACCTAGAAGATGTTTTTAAGGAAGCTACTTGGAGAGTATAAATAAGAGGCAAGGCTCTCTCATTTTAATCACACTTGAGCATATTGAATATATATAGGTGTTTGAGGTAACCAAGGATATCTAAGCCAAAATTTTGAGGGAAGGTGAAGAAAAGAAGTGCCGAAATGCAAGGAATGATAAATTCTTTTGATGGTGCTTATTAAGGTATGTTATTTACAGGTCATCTCACCATTTTCACTATAAAAAAAAAATTTATAATGATTCAGACCGTGAAATTTCTATTCCATTGATAAAACATATCCAAGTATCTGTAGTAAAAAAATCATCTTTTGATTCATTGTATTTTTGGAGTTACACTCCGTGGAAAATAGGGTTTGTGGCTAGTCCTGAAACTAGTCAAAAACATGTGTTTCGGGTAAAATCGTCATAACTTATTCATAACAGATCCAAATTCATTGAAACCAAATGTGTTGGTTAGGTTATAGTCTGTAGTATTCTTTATAACCATTTCAAATAAATTCGACAAATATTCCATGTGGGGCACGCTCTACAAGGTCACTCTCTATAATAAGCCAGAATTCAGTAAGGTATGCCATTTTTTCTATAACTCTTTTTCTTAGAGGTTCCAAGTAGTGACACCTGGAGGAATTGCATAAAACACACTAAAGAAAATTGTGTATCAGTTTCATATCTTTATACATTACAGGTACAAAGTTATGATTACTTCAAGTTAGGGTTGTTGACTAATCCAAAACTAGGCATGTGAGACTAAAGAAAAGTTTGATGAAAATGCTAGTCTCTTGTTGTTGAAGTTAAGGAAGGTTTGCAGGAATGTGATCATATACACTAGGTCTATTATAGAGCTACAAATCATATTTGGATGATGAAATTGATGAGGGCTTTTGGTTGAAGTACATGTTGAGTACATGGTTGAGACAGGTAGTTGATGAGTTGGCACATACATGAGGTGTATAGTTGATGATGTTGGTACATATTGATGAGTCATAGTTGATGAATAGTTGACACATGATTGGTACATACTTGGTGTAACGCTTCCCCAGCCGTCATCCAACCCACTGGCCAGGCAGACGCTACTGTGCGGAACAACATCATTCTCATACTTGATTGATAACATGAATTTAAATCAAATGAAACACATTTGACTCAGAGTAAGCATAAGAATTATTGATAACACAAATATTCCCTGGAATTAACAATAATTCATCTGCACTACAGAATACATGATAAAATATAAGCATCACAGGCATGCAAAACATAACATTTAACATAAGTTGATACTTATCTTTGAAATTGTGGTAATTCCACCAACCACGTGCAGGCCTTCCACGAACCTCCCAGCCTTAGACCACGCTGCTCATCAAGCTCAGCAGTGGGTCACCCCCGAGCTAGGACTAAGATCCACCCCAAGGCAAGGAATCCTAGGCTACGTTGAGGTTACAGGGAAAACAACACAGAACAACTAGAAGGATTCTTCCCATAATGTCTTCTTACGCCCACTACTCACAGACTCTCACTCCCCACATGCTCTGCCCGGGAGTATACACCTTCACAAGCACAATCCATCGGTGCTTCACCTCCCTCTCTGGGTCTCGGCAAAAGACCAGATCAGGAAGTCTCAAAGCTTCGTAGTTGGTGTTTGACTCTCTCTGGGAGAAAACCACTTCCCAACAAACTCTCTATGGAAGAATACACATAAAATAGGGAGGATTCTCTCCTAGGAACCACTTATGCCCACTGCCCATAGACTCTCCTTCCCCACATGCCTATCCCACCCTAGGAGTATACACCTTCTCTATCACTTAGACAGTCCTTCAGCTGCTAACCTCCCTTGCCTTGGGCTTCAGCAACAGGCCGGACCGAAAATCTCCAAGCTCTGTGGCAGCTACAAGGTTCCTTCCAGGAGCTCTCTCCTTCCTCCGCGCACTCTCTCAACTGGAGAGAGTTTCTCACAAGATTAGTAAAACCTGCCTCTTCAATAACAATCACCTCCCTCACCTGGAGAGAGGTTACACATAGGCTCAGCACGAACTTACACTAGTCAACAAGCCACACGCAGTCCAGCACTATGTGGCCACAACAGTCAACTGGGTATACAGTCACGTGCTTCCCAAATAGGTGAAAGTCACATACTTCAACCCAACCAACTCAAAAATCATGGAATAGACTCACGGTTATGGTTTTCTCAGGGACACGTGACCAGCAATCCATGCAGGGGTCGACACAGGCTCGATGGTTCAGAAAAGAGGGTGTACCGGCTTTCCCAGGGATCAACACAAACCTTTTCCCCAGTTTCAGAATTGCACAAGGATGTCTTACATAGGTCAGACGGGACTCACGTTCAGACGGTCGACAGTGGAATGGAGGAGGAACTCCCATCATGGCTCAATTCAACAGTTTTAACTGCATGCACTTGGGTTGACACTTTTCACCCATGAAACTGCATGTGTTCCTCCCCATTTGGAAGTCACTTGTCATTCCAAAAGAACTTAGGATAAAACAAATTAATCACATGTCTTTTGTAATAATATTAAAATATTATTCCCTAAGGACTTAAGCCCATAGGATTATCCCCTAGGCTCAACACTTAGTCCATTTTTCCACCTTCCATCCCCTAATCCCTTTCCCACTTTGTGGAAGCTTAGTCCCCCATCACTCATTCATTGTGGTCAGTCTGCATGCGGCGGTGTTTATATTTTTATTAATAATATGCATAGATACATGTACAAAATCAGGCTCTTGGCCTTCAACACTTAGGCTCTTTAGCCTAATAATCACATAAGCCCACCAGCTTATATTAATTTGGCTCACCAACCTATAAAACATAATTACAATTCATTTCATAAACATGATTTACAACAGGGCTCGGCCTTGGAAACATTACAATCCCCCTCCCTTATTTTTTCATTGTCCTCGGTGCAACTTTCACACAGCAACAACAAGATTTCGAAAATATTCAAAAATATGTGGGTATTACACCCGTATAGCATTCTCATGCTCCCATGTCATGTCCTCAGGACCGTACCAGGTCCAGTGGACCTTTACAAGCTCAATAGCTCGATTCCAGAGCTATTTTATTTTCATGTCCAATATGTGCACAGGATGCACTTGCAGGACACCTTCTGGTTCCACCTGAATCATATTCCAATCGATTACATGATTAGCATCAGGTATATATATTTCTTAAGTAATGAAATATGAGACACCTTAGGTACAGTCATGGATGCGATAATGCAAGCATATATGCAATGTATATATATGTATATACAAACAAATTTAATAACATTAAAATTGTATACAACATACACAACATACAATAAATAGAGAATTTTACTTATCTTTTGAGTGAGAAGACCTTCCACCCCGAAGAAGGGTTATGACTCCATCGGGGAAATGGTTTCCCAAGATAGCCATGGTCCACAATCCTTATCCACATGGGCTAGGCCAAGGTACCAGACCTCAGCAGCACTCCAACCATTCAAACCTTGACAGTACTCCAACCAACGGTCTCTCATTCCCCACATGCATGTCCCACTCGGGAGTATACACCTTCACAAGAATATTCCATCGGTGCTACACCTCCCTTTCCTTGGGCTTCAGCAACAGGCCGGACCGGAAGTATTAGAGCATCGTGGATCCAGAAGTTCCAATTGTCTTCTAAGGTTTCCAAGCAGCATCTTCCCAAGATACTCTTTGTAGCCAACATTTAACTTTTATCAACATCATCTCATCTGCATCAACCACATGCAGTTATCCTGAGAGAACATAAAGGAATTCATTTAGGAATTCCAATTAGTTCGAAAGGAAATTCAACTTTTATTCCCAAAACATGACATTCTATTTCATGATTCATCGTGGTTGTTGCCACATTATGAATGCAGCCATCCTTGTGATTTTCCACAGGCATCAAACTGCATACAATTTTCCTACAAGACTTCATCTTTCATACTGCCAACAAATTGTCAGTATTTTTTGTACATCATAATTCAACATGTACAACATCTTATGCAATAATCTTAGAATTTCCTACACCTGGCAATTCAATCACAATTACCAAACAACTTGACCAAATAGAATGACTTGTCATTCTATGCATATGCATGTTCATAATTAACAACAGTAAGTTCATTATTTCAATTTTCTGAACATAAAATTCTATGTAGTCTCTATTCATGTGACTACCTGGCTTGTAACTTTCCTGTTGCAATGTTTAACAGTTCTTGAAATGTTCTCAACTTCAGGGGTTAGAAACATTTCATCCATTAGTATGATTATTTCCATGCAATAATATATATGCATGTACTTACAAAACATATTCAACCATTGCATTTAGTATACAATTTTATCACTCATTATGCATGTGTAATTCTCAATGCATTCTTATTCAGTGCACCTTTCATTGAATTACATAATGCTCTCTATCTCAGTCATATATCTCACCATCCATGAGTTGGAATTCTGGCCAATGTGTTGCCACATTCTCCATACCTTGTCATATCCAACCAGGTCCTGGTCTCATACATGACTAGCTTACTGGCATTTATTCCTACAACCAGTTTTTATCTTTAATTCTTTGTTTATTACCCCATAACCAAATTAACATGACATTCTACTATGTCAATGTGTGCATTCAGAAGCTAAAAATATTTGAGTTAATACAGGCCTACAGCCTTTACCACATCCATTGGTATGCATTCAATCATACAATCATGTGATTTTTTTAACATATCTCTGGCTGAGGAAATTCTTACCAAAATTTCATTTCAAAAATTATGCAAAAAGAGTGATAAAAACTCATACTTGCATGGCTGCCATTAAAAATTATACTACCTGAATATCTGATAGTAGTAGAAGATTTCATGCTTCTTTTATCAAACTTATAACCAACACTTTATCTCTAACGTAGACCTTCGACCCTCGGGCCAAGATTCGCACAGGATCGTTCTAAATTCTCCTCGAGCTGAAGTGACTCCTTTCCAGACGACGTGTGTCCAGCGATGAGTTGACTCCTTTCCAGGCGACGTGTGTCCAACACCTGTCACCAGCTTCCCCTTTCTCTGGGCGCTTATTGTTACACCACCTGTCAACCACGCAGTCCCCACCTAACAGATGTGCCACGTGTTCTACAAGCCCTCGGCGCTCAGCACTTCGCGACCTCGCAATCAAAAAGAATTTCTTTCAACCCCCGAGCCCCCAAAATGCGATACCATGTGGAGGTTCTGATCCAACGGTTCTCCCGTGCCTTAGATCCAATGGTTTGGATCTCCTTCCCTGCTCCTCACAACTTGGGACTTCACAGAACCAAGAATTTGGTCTGCCCTCCTAAATCACGAACCCCAAATTAGCGATTTCTTGAATGAGATCAACGGTTGTCGTTGACCTGGATCTGACGGTCGCTATCCTTTTTGAGCTTCAGAGTATCGGAAGATACTCGACCTTAATCCCCTCACTTCTCTGTAAGATCCAACGACTCTCGCAACTTCGGCACTTCCTCCACGAAGTGTCTCCACCGTCCATACGGTTCCTCTCCTTTGCGACCTCCTAGAGGCTAAACTTCGTGCGCCTTCCTCCGGATCCGATGACTATCGGTTCTTTGCACTAGATCTGACGACCCAAATCTCTTCCTCTCCAGCTGATCTAATGACAGCTATGCTCCCTCCTGAAATTTAGAACTTATTCCTTCCCCTTGGAATATTTTCCGAAGTTTCAAAGGCCTCAACCTTCACTTCCCCTGCGAGCTCAATTCCTTTGAATCTCGCCTGTGTTATGGGAACATTGTCCCTCCTGAGATTTGTCGACTGTGAAACCTCGAAGGGTTTCTCAACCTCCTTCTCCTCTTTGTTGTTACTCTATGCACAACAACACTATCCTTCCTGAGCTTCGAAACTTGAACCTCTAAGGGATTCAACCCTTACCTTCTTCAAATGGAGATTGGTGCCCTCTAGCAACTTCTTTCTCAAGCACGCTTTGCTGAGCCTATAGGGTGTTTAGTAACCCTTTGAGTGTCCTCCTGTGACACTTGTCCTATCTCAGAACTCGAAAGAGTTCCTTTTGTGCACACTTGCACCAACTCGATGCCCTTCCTGGGAAAGTTCTCCAGAATCCTTAGTGACTCTGTCTTCTCACTGAATTCAAAATAGAGTTATCCTCAATGCATCCTGTGCATTTTCTCAATTCCCTCTTGGTAGAGTCTCACAGAATTCTCAGAAATTATGTCTTCCTTCTCGACACTTCTCCTTTCTCTGATCTCAGAATAGAGTTCTTCTGTGCACTCTATGCACTTGTTCAATGGCCTCCTAGCGGAGCTTCCATAGCACCCTTAGTGATTCTGTTTTCTTGGTGCTTTCCTCTGCACAGTCTTACCTCCAAGGATTCCTACTATTCGTTCAGGTTCTCAATGACTTCTTTCCAAATATCTTGGCGTCAATTCTTCTGGACTTGACTTCCTCCCTAACTTGAAGGATTTCGAATATTTTGAAGGATTCAATGGTGTTCTCCAAAATACTTTTTGGTGCCCTCTTGGAACCCTCTACGCTCGTCTCCTGGAGTCTTTCGAACTTAAAACAAGTTACCTCTATAAGCACTCCTTGCGCTGGATGTGCACACTCTACATACAAAATTTCTACACTATCTCTTCGTAGCTTCGTTTTCTGAACTGGAAGCATTATGTGTCTCTTCCATTTCTTTTCACTTTGTGGAAATTCAAATCAGTTATGGCACTCATCAACCTTCTGTAATAAAAATGCGTAGACGACTAGAATTTGTCAGGCCTTCATTTCTTGACAATTCCTTCATCATTCATAAACAATCCAATGTAAGAAAATGTTTCAATTTCATGAATTTTTCGAGCTCTGCTCGGCTCTGCAATTTTCGGGACTTCGGGTTTCGAGGTTTTGGTCCATGAGGATCCAATAGTTAAATCCTCGACGGTTCTTTTGTCTTTGAAAATTTCAGGATTTCGGCACTTTGGTTTTCGGGTCTTCGGTACCCAGGAGTTCACGATGCAATGACTCCCAACTTCTTGTCACTACAATCCCCGAATTCCGAAAATTCTATTTCCTTTACCCTCCAGGTCCACAGAGCACAATTGTCTCCCACATCCATAGTGGCAAGTGGCACACTTAAGAGGGTCCACGTCACCTATGGTGACTTCATCGGGTCCCACCACTCTCGCTTTTCTTCTCGACCTACTGGCATGTGGTACACATCAATGTGCCCACATCCCTTCCAAGTGAAATCCAATGGTTAGACCACTCTCAGATCTACCGCACAGATCCTTTCGGTGTTTCGAGATTTCAGGCTTTCGGGTTTTCGGTAACCAGGAGTTCGCGATGTAGCGACTCCAAGTCTCTCGTCATTTCAATCCCCAAATTCTAAAATGATCCAATGGTTCAAGTTCCTCTCCTATGATCTACGGTGTAGATCGTTTCAGGATTTCGGGTCGGTTCTTCCGTCTTCGAATATTTCGTGACTTTGGGTTTTCAGGTTTTTAGTAACTAGGGTTTCGCGACTTGTGACAATGAGGGATCTTGCCCTTTGGTTTCCCGGATGCTGAAATGTCGACCGACAGCCACGTGTCCCTCCCATAGACGGTCCTCACGATTTTGAGATTTCACGTACCGCGATTTCCACACTACTGTGCAACTCCAAAGGTTTTTAAAACTTGTGCATGTTCTCCAGATATGACGGTCATGAGGGTTCTCCTTTCCTCCCGAAAAGATACTAAGGCTCCAACACTTCTGGTGTGGAGTCCTCTCTCTCCCTGTGGCCATATACCACACCCGCTGCAGTTTTATAACACCGATACACCTCCTGAGCTTGGTAACATGGTCAAGTAACTCCTTGACACTCAGGAGCATTCAAAGGTCCAAAATTGGTCCTCCAGACACAATTTCTCCTCAAACCCTCGGTCCAAAGACCACTCAACTTACCCATCTAGGGTCAGCATCAAAATCTTGGCTTTGATACCATTCTATAACACTTCCCCGGTCGTCATCCAACCCACTAGCTGGGCAGACGCTACTGTGCAGAACAACATCATTTTCATACTTGATTGATAACATGAATTTAAACCAAATGAAACACATTTAACTCAGAGTAAGCATAAGAATTACTGCTAACACAAATATTCCCTGGCATTAACAATAATTCATTTGCACTACAGAATACATGATAAAATATAAGCATCACAGGCATGCAAAACATAACGTTTAACATAAGCTGATACTTATCTTTGAAACTGTGGTAATTCCACCAACCACGTGCAGGCCTTCCATGAAACACCCATCCTTAGACGACGCTACTCATCAAGCTCAGCAGTGGGTCACCCCTGAGCTAGGACTAAGCTCCACCCCAAGGCAAGGAATCTTGGCTAGGCTGAGGTTACAGGGAAAATAGCACAGAACAACTGGAAGGATTCTTCCCAGGATGTCTTCTTATGCCCACTACTCATGGACTCTCATTCCCCACATGCTTGCTCCACCCAGGAGTATACACCTTCACAAGAACAGTCCATCAGTGCTTCACTTCCCTCTCTGGGTCTCGAAAACAAGCTAGATCAGGAAGTCTCAGAGCTCCGTAGTTGGTGTTGGACTCTCTCTGGGAGAAAACCACTTCCCAGCAAACTCTCTCTGGAAGAATACACGTAAAAGAGGGAGGATTCTCTCCCAGGAACCACTTATACCCACTGCCCATAGACTCTCCTTCCCCACATGCCTATCCCACCCCAGGAGTATACACCTTCTCTGTCACCTAGACAGTCCTTCGGCTGCTAACCTCCCTTGCCTTGGGCTTCAGCAACAGGTCGGACCGGAAATATCTGAGCTCTGTGGAAGCTACAGGGTTCCTTCCAGGAGCTCTCTCCTTCCTCTGTGCACTCTCTCACCTGGAGAGAGTCACTCACAAGCTTATTAAAACCTTCCTCTTCAATAACAATCACCTCCCTCACCTGGAGAGAGGTTACACACAGGCTCAGCACGAACTTACACTGGTCAGCAAGCCACGCGCAGTCCAGCACTGCGTGGCCACAACAGTCAACTGGGTATACAGCCACGGGCTTCCCAAATAGGTGACAGTCACATACTTCAACCCAACCATCTCATCAATCACGGAATAGACTCATGGTTATGGTTTTCTCAGGGACGCGTGACCATCAATCCACGCAGGGGTCGACACAGGCTCGACGGTTTAGAAGAGAGGGTGTACCGGCTTTCCCAAGAATCAACACAGACCTTTTCCCCAGTTTTATAATTGCATGAGGATATTTTGTAGAGGTCATACGAGACTCATGTTCAGACGGTCAATGGTGGAATGGAGGAGGAACCCCCATCATGACTCAATTCAGCAATTTTATCTGCATGCACTTGGGTTGACACGTATCACCCATGAAACTGCATGTGTTACATCAACATGCATTCCTTCCCATTTGGAAGTCACTTGTCATTCCAAAAGAACTTAGGATAAAACATATTATTCACATGTATTTTGAAAGGGGCCTTCCATATATACTCTAGGTATGTGGAAGAACCACATTGTCCCTAGGTTGTAACGCTGACAAGTAACGACAACTCCTATGTTTAGAGACATCAGAACATGTTTGTACCTAAAAATCCCTAAGGTTTTCCCAATTTTATTTGATACTCATTTTATCCCAATTTATTCCACTTTTTGAATGACCCCAAATGGATCTTCAAGTCAAAATATATGAAAATTTACGGACGAAAAGATAAATAAAAACTGCACCTTTTAAAACCCTAATTTGGATATTGTTCTGCTAGTCAACCTTTCTTATTCTGTAGATTTAAAATTTTGGCCCTTATGAGTCTAAATTTTCATCCTGGGGTATCCTGATGTGTATTCTTTCCAACCCCACAGGTTAGACCAACATTGGATTCTCCAAGAAAATTTTATGATAACTTTCCCAAGATGTGTTGATTTTTTACCCTTTCAGGAGAGAGAACGTGTACGGCATGCCACATGTCATTGTATTCACTTCAGAACTTTAAATTTTCATCAATAAAAATTTGGTCTGTACCCTAACCAATGGCATAGGTCTCACTCAATTTGGAGGTCTGTAGCTTCAGATATAATAGTTTTCCCAAGAACATTTGTTTTAGAATGAAACATGGACCAGCCAAAAACCCTAATTTACTCAGAGAATCACTTTCCGAGTACATTGAATAAAGGGTTGAAATTTATAAAAAATATACTTCACTATTCTACCTTCGTACTGTACAAATTTCAGAACCTAAAACCAAGCCAAAAAAAATTGGGAGAGAAAATTCCAAGAAGACATGTTTTAGACTAGTTTCAAGACTAGTCAAAAACTCTAACTTGAACATAATGTATCTCCAAAAATATAATGAACCAAGATCTAAAATTTGGACCCAAGTTATCTATATATGTCTCCTCTACACCATATAAATTCCATATCCCGAAACCTTCCAAAAATAAAATTGTACTGAAAATTCCAAGAAGACTTGTTTTGAAGAAGCCAGTCTTGAGGATTGTCTATCTCTGATACCAAATGTTAAGAATCAAATACCAAAATAGCATAAACGTCTCATAATAAGTACTCAATGCCTTGAAAAAGAGATAAATTTAGATAATAAGCCTCTTTAAGGGGGAAACCTCCTTATACATCATATGAATTTACAAATACAAGATGATTCCAAATGAAAAGGTCTCATTTGTATATATAGGAGACTAGGAGGTACAATTACAACTAATGGACCCAAACCGACATAAGTAAAATAACAATACTAATGTAATATGCCCCAATTAAGGGTAATGTGCCACAATTTAGGGCTTAACACTTTTAGGCCTTCAATTCCACCTTCCTGACTCTCATACCCAAAGAACAAGAAGCTATCACTGCACATAAGTTTTGACCTATTTCCTTATGTATTGTTATTTACAAAATCATAACTAAGGTTATAGAAAATAGACTCAAACCTCTTCTATAGAAAATTATTTCACCTGAACAAGGGGATTTGTAAAAGGATGAAAAATTATATATGGGATAACTATGTCCCATGAGGCCATACACTCCATAAAATCCAATGGAAGACCTGGTATGATCATACAACTTGATTTAGCCAAAGCCTATGATAGAAAAAACTAGAATTTTCTGAGAGAAATATTGGGGGCCTTTGGCTTTAACTCATCCTATATTTCCTAGGTTTCAAGCCTGATATCATCATTCTTCTTCTCCATATTTATGAATGTATCCCCTTCATCAACCTTCAAAACATCGAGAGAGATCTGCTAGGGAGACCCCCTCTCCCCTTACCTTTTTATTATCCTTCCAGAGGTTCTGGGGCTCCTTATGAAGCAATCCCTCTCAGAAGGCATCATTAAGGGCCTCCATCACAATCCTCAAAATGGACCACTCTGCCACCTTCAATTCATGTACGACACATTTCTTATGGGTCAAAGCACGGTGAGGGAAGAAAGAACCATTAACAGAATCATTGACGTCTTTGTGGCAACTTCTGGCATGCAGATAAACTTAGATAAATCCAAATTCTTCTTCTTTAAGACCCCTGTCATAATCCAACATAACATAACCCACATTCTAGGTTTCCAAAGGGCCTCCCTTCCCTCAAAATACTTAGGCACCCCCCTCCTGGACAAAGAAATTCACAAAATTTATTTGAAGGAGCTCCTTACCAACATAGAAGAAAGAATAAACTGCTAGAATCATTGATTCTTAACCTTTCCCGAGAGAATCCTTCTGATAAAATATGTTTTAATGGAAATTTCATTGTATCTCTTTTATGTTCTTGCATCTCCATCCAACATTCTATGTAAAATTCGATCAATACAAATAAATTTCCTATGGGGAGGAGTGAAAAGGGAGAAGAAATGGGCACTGGTCGCATGGGAAAAAATCAGCACCCCTAAAGCCCACGAGGGTACGGGCATCAAAGATCCACAAATAATGCGATAAGCTCTAGTAGGAAAGATATTTTGGAGATTGATTAAGAATCTGGAGCCCCTATGAGCCAAGATATGCAAGAAAAAATATGTTAGGGATATTCCACCAGAAGAATGGATAAGAATGGAAGGGGTTAGTCTCGGATCATTGATTTGGAACCATTCTTGGAAAAATCGAGGGTTGGTCCAAGAATAGATATTTTTGGAAATCCATGATTGTAGGTTAGCCATGTTCTAGGAGGATGCTTGGGAACAAATTCCATATCTTAGTAGATAGGATAAATACTAGCAAATACAAGAGAGAATGGTAGGGGTTGACTGGAAGAGAGTCAATGCTCCAACCATATGTTGGAGAGAACATGGAAGAAATTAGTAGAATGGTCAGTAGCATGGGTGGATGATAACGAGGCCACCATGCTAATCTAACCACTACAATTTCTAAAATGGAAAGGTATTATACGATGAGGCCAGAAAGGAGACAAAAACTTCAAAGTAAAATAGGCCTACCTACTGGTATCATGATCAACGGAAGTTCCCAAGTCATGAGTTTGGGGAAAAGTCTAGAATCCAACCCATGGCCCAAAATAGTGACATTCTTATGGTTGGTAGTGAACATAAAGGCTCTAACCTGGGAATGAATAACAAATAGGGGATATGAAGGCCCATAAATCTATACAATATTCTACTAATAAGGGGAAATGTTGAACCATTTGTTAAGGTCTTGCAGAGTTGCTTCTTCCCTTTGGGACAAGGGGGGAACATTATTCAAATCCCTCGAAAGAACCCATTATGAAATAAAAAAAAATAGAGGAATGGAGAACAAAGTATTACCGAAATCAAATCCTCAATAGAATATGGACCTCATTTTCAATATTTTTACTTTGGAACATATGGAAGGAGAGAAAAAGAAGTATTTTTAAACAATATTACCTCAACCTAAAACAAATTTGGCAAGGGATACACTCCAACATACATGAAACAATTTCCACTACAAACTGGGTAGAAGAAGACTGGCTCCCAACATGAGGGGAAATAGATATATTCAAGAACTAGAAAATGGGATCATGTCAGAAGAAAAATTATCCAATGAAAGTAAGCCCCCCAAAGATGCAAGTGCATGAGGAATGGGAGCATCCTCCTCCGAGATTTCTGAAAATGAATTTTGATGGTGCCTCAATGTTACACATTATTTTCATCATCCCTATGATCATTAATGATGTAAACCTATATGTTTCCTTCAGAGGGGTCAGTGGCCTGAGTTCCTAAAGAGAGAAGGGAGAAGAACTTTTCCTGAGAAAAGAAGTTGCATTTTCCTATGTA
>ML778327.1:17782-29547 GCA_009831015.1 Picea engelmannii | reverse complement strand
CTAACCTCCTCACCTTATCCTCTTCAACTTATAAAAGGAGAGGAGTTCTCATGGAGAAAGTTAGCTTGAGCTTGGGTTAGCTTGTGGGTTCTTGTTCTTGAGCTTGGTTAGCTTTGGCTTGGTTAGAGTGGCTTTGAGATTTGCTGTGTCAAGATAGATTGTGAGTAGCTATCAGATCTATGTTTTCAGAATCCTTGGAGCAAGAAGTGTGTGGGGAACGAAGGACAATTGGAAGGGACCTTACGACATCAAGGCCATGGTTGTAATCTCTCTTTCACATTTAATATGATACAGTAATATGATTCTTTCCTATAAAGCTTGTTGTGTTTTATTGTATGATTCCTTGATCACATACATAGTTTTATATTGAGTTTATGCTATTTCTATCACTTTGGTTGGTTGCATTCTTTTGCAGTTTCATCATTGTATGAGCGTTGGAACGGAGCTAGGATAGCGATGGAGAGAGGAAGCGACATTTAAATGGTATGTCACTTATCCCTCTTTAGTTAGTAAATTCAATATTTAAAACTTAAGGAAAGAGTATTATTTTGTCCTGTTTTGTTCTAGATCCAGGTGGATCTAGGGAGATCGGTTTGTGTCCGCACTTATGGATTAATCCTAAAACACTCAAAGGGTAATCTAGGCCCAACATGAGCAAGGGGAATTTTTTGAGATTCAATAGGAGCAGTCCAGAGCATCTTCACCACCAGACTCGTTCACAACTCCACCAGTAGAGTGAAACTAGTCGGACTCCTCACAGGACTAAGGGTGGCAGTTGACCTTGAACATAAAGCAATAATAGTTGAGGGTGACTCCCAAATTCTAATAGTAGCCTTGAATAAAATCATCAATGGAACACCATAGGAGAGATTTTTGAATAACTGGCATCTCTCCTTCAGCCTCTCAGAGGTGGATCAACTCATTCGGGGTAACTTAGAAATTATCCCATTCCACTTAAGAAGGAAATCCAATGAAGTGGAAAATTATCTTGCTAATGTGTTCGTCAATTAGGAACCTAGAGAGATTCAGTGGTATTGGTTGGAGGTGGGCTCTGGGGAAATCCACAACAATATAACACATCTAGCCATGAGTGACAATCTCCTCCGATATGGGGTGACAATTGTTGATCTAGGTGGATATTGGTGGCCACCCACCTATTCCAACTGGATCCTCTTGATAGTTTTTAGTTCAACACGTTTCTCTATAATGATGACATTTCTTTGTAATTGTGGGTTCTGCACTTCTAGGGCTATCCTAAATCCCTTCACAACATCTAGGTGGATATTAGTGTCCGCCCACCTATTCCAACTAGCTTATTTTGGAATTTTTCATGTCAATACATCTTTTTGTACTTCCAGGGCCGTTTTGGGGCCCTAATCAATGTTTTTTTGGTTTTCCATAGTCAAATTGTGGACAAAGTCACAGTTTGATGACATAATCTGTATTTATCAAAAATACCTTTCCAACAAGCTATCACGCGCCTAAAATGGACGTCGTATGCAAAATTTACAACCCTGGAAAATTGAGGTACCAACTTACCCATCGGGGTCCACATAAATTTTGGTGTTTCATCTCCTAGTGTTAGGTTTTTGGATGTATAGGATTTTGGAATTCATGAGTAATGTTAAAAATGCCTATGGAGCCTCATTGTAATCATTATTCTCATATGGATGCATGTAGCAGCCACATATTTTCTCAGAAATAGCTACCACCATTCGAGCAAGTTGTTTTCAGTTCTGCAATTTTACAGTTTCATCCTATTTTATTTATTCAATAGAAGTTATTGTTCATTGGATATCTATTGTTGTTATATATATCTCTATGTTATTGTATTTAGTGTGTTATTCATTTTGTTCTTCTCATAAATCCGGATCAGTGGTATCATAGTGATCTATTCTTCATTTAATTTTCTTCATACACGTCCCTGACAAGATCTAGGTACAAGAAGTTGGGACTCGAACCAGTCGAGCCTTTGCAATATCGGTCATGTCGAGCCCAAAAATAGCTCATGGGGGATGAGAAGAAATATGATGGAGCAGGAGATCCTTTTAAATTGTTTCTTGAGGAATCCCTTGAGTGAAAAAGGAATGAAATGATGGACAACTTTGCATAGATACTTTAGTGGTTGCCCATAGGAGATGCATATTTATCAAGAGGCCATTCAACCCCCTTCAAGGTACAAGTAAATTTTGATATTCCATTATTTGAAGCACTGGTAGATGTGGATATTGTAGATAAATGGTTGAATTTGCTCGAAGGGTATTTTTTGATCCACAATTTTTCCGATAGGGAAAATATTACTTTTGCATTCCTCAAGTTCATCCCCCATGTTAAGAACTGGTGGGATACTTACTCTGAGCAAAGGGACATAGAGGAATATGCAATATTTTTGGTCGCTCCCACATGGGATTCCTTCAGGGATTCCATTTAAGAAAAATACTACCATGTTGGAAGCTACAAGGACTAGTACACAAGATGGACCACGTTGCGTCGAAAAAGGGACCAGACGGTACCATATTTCACCAATATTTTCCATACCTGTGCACCAAATTGGGTATCAAAGACTCTGAATGACATCTAGTGCTCAAATATTGTGGTTGTCTACATAGATACATTCAAACATAAATGGATTTTCTGGACATCGCATCATTAGGTGTGGCTTATAGATATGTTGTCAAGATCGAGCATAAATTTAAGCAGAAGAGGCGAGAGTTTGTATCTAAAAACTCCTCACAACTGAAGCAGGGAAAAGGCAGCCCCAACCCACAAAACAACAGACAGAGAAAATATGGTCACTCTCAAGACAACCAGTCCAAGCCACAACCCAAGAAGGGTAATGAGAATTTGAAGAAGGACATAGGAAAGTGGTGTGAATACCATAAAATCCCTTGGCACAACACCGAAGAATGTCGCTCCAAGAAGTCACTGGTGGTCGAGATGAAAGCTTCTGATTCAGAGGAAGATTCTAACTTTAAATCAAATCTAGAAGGAGGGAAGCAGATTATTGATGTCGAACCTAGTGCCACTTTCGCTACCACCAAAGTCCATCCAAGGGAACCAGAAGAACTAGAGGAAGGGGAAGGCCTCTTTCACTCACAAATGTGGGTAAAGGGGGCTCTCCTTCCCCTCTGCTTCATTTCATTTTCGATAGTGGCAGTTAGAAGAATCTAATCTCAGCAGAGGTCATCAAGTAGCTAGACCTGCCAATGACACCGCACCCACATCCCTACACCATCGGTTGGCTTCGCTAAGGAAAAGATCATTGCATCATCCAACAGTTTCGTCTGCCCTACGGCATCAAGCCCTTTAAAGACGAGGTATTGTGTAATATTGATCCCATTGAAGTTTGTGATTTTATTTTAGGATATCCATATTTTTGGAAGCGACATGTTGTGTATGAGTCTATACCTCGTAGTGTTATTATTATTTTGGGTAGACAATTCTATAGGATACCAGAGGTAGAGCTACCTACCATTATTTATTTAATCTCTTCTAATAAATGTAGTAAGGTCATTTCACAGATCAAGAAGTTCATCTTCTTTGTGATCCATGCTCATAGTAAGCAAAAGGTTGTTGCCACATCTGTGACCTCTACATAGAGCCTCTCTTTGCAACAGAAGAAAATGGACAGGATCATGGAAGAGTACAAAGACATATTCTCCTCACCCACCTGTTAGAATATAATGGATGTCCTCATTTTACCATTGACAATATATCTATTGTCACCCAACCATAGGCCGAAGCCACCCTCCGAGCACCTTAACCTTAACAGAGAATCACTCTGAAAGTAAACCCTAGGCTAGATATCCAAACAAAGGGTAGTGTACCTTTCCCCAAGGATAGCACACCAACAAGAGCTGATCAGATGTTCCAAACCCTAGCCAAGAGATATTCCAAGCGTCACTGCTAGTTGCAGCAGTTGCAATGATAACTCTCCTCCAAACTTGCGCAGAAACTGGGCATCTGCAGTGTGCACAAGTGTTGCTCTGCAATTCTAAGACTGCATGCTAGAATGAGAACTGGCCTCCTATATTTATACTAATTCTGGCTAACTGCCTGGGCCGAATTCTCATTCTAGGTATCTTTCTGTTCAATATATATTATTATTTCTTGTCGACTTCTTCTCTTGGAGGCTAATAACATAATATAAATTATCTTCTTGAGCCAACAAGTCTTCTAGGTTTATTAGACAACTCATTAGGGTTTATTCTTTCTTCCTGGAGTATTTTATCCTCATCAGGTTTACACGTGGAGGTAAATACCTCCCGCAGCTACCATAATATTAACACTCCCTCCTAGCTAGGGAGGTATTATAGGTAATGGTCTTGAGCACAAAAACATACCATTCACCCGATAGCATCAACATAGTTGTATAGACTAGATCATGAATAGATCATGAGCACCATCATCATCACCAGTGTCATCAGTTGCATCATCTCTTGAAACCATACTCTATCTGAGTAATCAGACATGATTCTCACTCCACAGAGTGATACAAGAGCCATTATTCTAATTTAAAAGAGTAAATGTTTTGAACTATTTTTCTTCTGGGAAATCTCTATCCTTTGATTATCCATCCAATATAGTTCATAGTATTCAAGGCAATCACAACTGTGTCTATCCATAGTAGTACATAACTACAATCCAGTGGTGCACTACCACACCAAGTAACACACAAGTACTTGATCAACAACGTATAGTCATGAACAGTGGAACACATCCACCACAATAGTATACATCTTCTATCATATAGTCTTCATAACAATCATCTAATATCAACCTGCATAGAAACAATGTTATGATATAAACTGAATCGTCTAGGCCAATATTTCACTCACATCTGTGAGATTTGAAAGAATATTTGCCCTCAGAGTAGAACAATGAGATATATGGACTATTTTTCTGAAGCAAGGAAGAATAATTGTCATGTTTTCTGAACTTGGACCATTCCCCACCCTGGGCCATTCTTCCTACACTAATCAAAGTGCACCCTGGAGAGAATGTATAAACCCTAAGGAATGTTTGTCCCTGATTGTTGAGCCTGTACCATTCCCCACCCTGGGCCATTATTCCTACACTAATCAAAGTGCACCCTGGAGAGAATGTATAAACCCTAAGGAATGATTGTTCGAACCATTTCCTCTATTAACCACAAGAGGAAAAGACTGTCCTGCATCAACCTCCAAAACGAACCATTCCTCATGTTAACCACAATGAGAAATTGTTGTCCGGCGAGGCAGGCCAGTCTTCTTGAGTAACCCTCAAGAAGAGAGACTTCCCTAGACCACTCCCCATGTTAACCACAATGGAAAGTCGTTGTCTATGATACATCAGCAATATGGACCATTTCCCATGTTAACCACAATGGGAAATCGTTGTCCGTCAGAAATCTCAATCCATTTTCTGAATAGGAAAGAATCTATCCAAGTTGTGCTATTTTTCAATGAATTACTTCAATAATATTTTTAGTGCTCCCTCCCAACCTGGGATTCATCTCTTCATTTTTCAATAAGGAAGTCGTCTCCACGAGCTCCAACTTGAGTACGCAAACTCTTTCATCTTTTACCAAAATGTCTGTTTATCTGCTCATATGTGGAGATATGTATTGGAGAACCACTTTCTCCTGTCTGGACTTCATTACGGATAATGTAATGCTTGATTTCAATTGTACTTTGGTTTGGAACACTTGTTTTCTCTGAAGGCTTCATGTAGCTATGATCAATATAGTATATCATTGTTGGAAAACTGGAACATATTCATGTGGCACTTCTTCTATCATAATGAGATCTGATCTACTAAGTAATCATCTTGATACAATATCTTTGTTATAGAAAATCTTCACCACGCTTCTATTGTGCACTGGAGGTTCTCCACCAAGTTGTCTTCTTCTATCTGCATGCAAGGGTCTCTTTCTGGTATGCCTCAAATTCTTGAGGTTGCTCTTCATACACTCTTTATTCAATTTCTCTAGAGAACGTTCTTTGCATTCATCTGATGTATAAATCCAACTCATGGATGTTGTGGATGATATAATGACTCATGTAGAGATATGTCTGGTGTACTGGAACAAGTAATCATCATAGTCTTCTCCCTCCATATGGGAGAACCTCTAGTTCTAGTTCTCGCAATGCTTTCATTCATAAGTATTTCATACACTGTTCTTCATCATGAATTTCAGTTCCTCTACTTGATTGCTTTTATTGAGTTCATATCAGGCTGGTAATCTTGTGATTCTTGATACAATGACTCGTTGTTCAGGCTTCTCTTATTTCTTGGAATCTTCATGTTTTTCTTTAGCTTTTGGGTCCATGGAGTTTCTTATAGATTCCATGCCCTAAGGATTCCACTTCTTTCTTTCATCATAGGATCACAGATCTTGATGGACAACCAGGGATACTTTAAGGCTTCTCTTCAAAGAAGACTTATTCTGAGGTTGAATTGAACACGTACTGTCTTTCATGGTTACTACCGTGGATATATACTTCATCATCTTCAATGGATCATAGGATTAGCTCCCTCCTAATCCTTGCTTCATGTATGAGTGCATATAATCGGCTCTGTCCGTTTAACAGAGTCCACGCTTTTGTCTGCATCCTTATTGTCTTCTGCAATATATAATTGGCTCTCTATCTAACAGAGTCCAGGATTCCATCTTGTTGTCTTCTACAAAACATCATAAGTCTTTCTCCAATTTCCTCTTGATTGCTGACTTATTTCTGTCTTTGCTTCTTGTAAGTCTCTTCATGATTTATTGGGATTATCTTGCAATAGTTTCCACATGATTTGCTTGATGTATTTCATTCTTTAATGTATTATCCAATGATATTGATCCTTATCTTGTTGTTCTTCCATCGGTATAGTTATTATTGGAACACATTATCTTCCAAGAGATAGATATACAATATATGTACAGAGACGATGCAAGCAAGATGTGTACAAGGAATAAGAAGAGTATTGTTACCTTCAGAAGAAGAAGACTCTTTCATCCTACTTAGTCTTCTTTGTAGGTTCCTTTTCTTCGACAACTGATGCTTCATGTTTCTCCTTCCTTTTCTTGTAGTGGCCATACTTTCAACAGTTGAAGCATTGTACTTCCGAAATGTCTCTCTTGATCTGGCTTCCTCCTTGAACCAAACTTCCTTTTGTTTCTGAAATTATTGAATATTGTTGTGAAGGCTTGATCATTGTAATTCTTTTGGAGTTTCTCTTTTTCACTAATCCTTGATTCTTCTTGAGGACAGCAAGTCCAAATGTGGTATTTTTACAGGATGTTAAGTCAGCCAGATTCAAGCTTCGGAATCGGATGAACTATTCTTGGAACGTGCCTTTTTGGGCTTCCAACCATCGTCAGGGGAGTGGAGGGGTGGTTATCGCCCTTTCTTCATTCTTGCATAGTTTTGTGATTGCCTCTGGTTCAGATACCGATGATCGGTGTGTTTGGGTCACTCTTTTGATACAAGATTCTTTAACCAAGGTGTTAGAATTTTTGGAAAAACGATCGTGCAGAAGACTGATTGAGGAAATTCATGTGTGGATAAAGATGATGATAGCAGAACGGGGTATGATGCAAAGCCCCGTTGAGATGGACTCACAACCCCTGTGTGGGGGGGGTGGAACAGTAGGAAGACCTAATGGCAAAGTTTGTGTAATAATAGGCTTTCAAGTTTTACAGTGGTAAAGGCAGCGGATCTTGAACTCCTTCCTTGTGTTCATGCTTGCAGCAAATGTATCCCATGTCTTGGGAAGACCATTGAGTACTATGTTTACCAATTCCTTCTCTGAAATGATCTCTTCAATAGCTTGTAGTTGATCTTTTAACTGAGAGATCCTCACAAAATATGATTTTATGTTGTCCTCATCGTTCATCTTCATGTCACAGAGCTCATTCTTCAGACTCATAACTTGTCCAATGTTTCTGACCAAGAACATATTTGTTAGGGCATCGTACATCTTCTTCGATGAGTCAAGATGGGAGATGTAGGGTATCAAGTGGTCTTTTATAGATTCCACTATGATACTCATAGCATTGATGTCACTGTCTTTGAACTTCTCCATAGTTGCAACGTTCTGCAATTCCTTATCTTTTCCTTCTTCAAACTCTAGTTTCATGATCTTTCCTTTCATAATATCCAACACTTTATTCTTGGCAAGGATGAGGTCAATCCTTGTCTTCCACGCTCTAAAGTTACAGGCTCCATATAACTTGTTCTCTGACTTCAAGAATAAGTCATGGCTGCTTTGACTTGGTCAAACCCTAGATTTGATCAAAAACTCAAACTTCATGTCTTGGCTTGCTGAGAGTATCAGGAGATACGCTAGGCTAGGGCGCACTGATCTGTCTAGAGATTAGGTCAATATCTTCACTTAAGGTGTCTCAACGAGAGGATTAGGGTTTCTGCAACTGCACCTGCTAGTAACCCTAGCTGCAGTGCTTTGGTGACTTCTCCTGCTAGAAACCCTAGTGGCAGTTCTTCAACGAGCTTAACATCCTTATGACTATGTTTCCTTCCAATGGTTAAACTGAATGACGGAGGTGTGGGCCCATAACCTGTTATAATATAATGGATGTGCTCATTTTACCATTGAAAATATCTCTATTGTCACCCAACCATAGGCTGAAGCCACCCTCCGAGCACCTTAACCTTGACATAGAATCACTCCGGAAGCAAACCCTAGGCTAGATAGCCAAATAAAGGGTAGTGCACCTTTCCCCAAGGATAGCGCACCAACAAGAGATGATCATATGTTCCAAACCCTAGCCAAGAGATAGTCCAACTGTATTTGCTAGCTGCAGCAGCTACAATGGCAGCTCTCCTCCAAACCTGCGCAGAAACTGGGAAACTGCAGTGCGCACAAGTGTTGCTCTGCAATTCTAAGACTATCTGCCAGAATGAGAAATGGCCTCCTGTATTTATACTAATTATGGCTAACTTCCTGGGCCAAATTCTCATTCTGGGTATCTGTCTGTTCAGTATATATTATTATTTCTCGCTGACTTCTTCTCTTGGAGGCTAATAACCTAATATAAATTATCTTCTTGAGCCGACAAGTCTTCTAGGGTTATTAGCTAACTCATTAGGGTTTCTTCTTGCTTCCTGGAGTATTCTATCCTCGTCAGGTTTACACGTGGAGGTAAATACCTCCCGCAGCTACCATAATATTAACACCACCGGGGTACCAACGCACTACCAAGTCAAGCATCCAATTGATATAATCATTGGTGCACCTCTACCTAATGGACCAGTCTATCATCACTCTCTGTTGGAAAATGACGAAATCAAGCGTTAGATCCAAGAGTTTCTTCAAAAGGGGCACATCAAACCCAAATCCTCCCCTTTTGGAAGACCGATTGAATTGGTGCAGAAGAAAGACGAGCCCTGGTGGCTCTGCATTGATTACAGAGCATTAAACAAAATCACAGTTAGGAATCGATAACCGATTTCCTGAATTGATGACCTTCTTGACCAACTTAAGGGGGAAAAGTTCTTCAGCAAGATTGACCTAAATTTTGGATACCACCAGGTTCCCATCGAACCAAATGATGTATGGAAGACGACTTTCAAATCTAAGGAAGGTCTCTTCAAATGGTTGGTCATGCCCTTTGGCTTAATAAATGCACTAGCAAATTTCATGAGGTTGATGGATGATGTATTGATACCCTTCACCAACTCTTTTGTGGTGGTATATCTGGATGACATCCTCATCTTCAAAAGAACTTGGGAGGAGCACATGCACCACATTTAGTAGGTTCTGAGCACTCTACAACAACACAAGCTATATGCCAACTTGGAAAAATGCGTCTTTGGCATGAACATGGTCCAATACTTGGAATACATTGTTGATGAGCATGGGGTACATGTGGATCCAGCTAATATCCAATTCATCCACGACTGGCCAGTCTCGACCACACTAACCAAGCTTTCAGAGCTTCTTGGAACTTGTCAACTTCTACCAACGGTTCATTTTGGGATTCTCCCATAATGCATGGGCCCTCAGCCAAGTGACCAAGGGCAGTGGCAAGGAAAAGTTTGCATGGGATAAGGCACAACAACGAAAATTTGATGATCTAAAAAATCGTTGTGCTCAGTTCCAGTACTCTCCTTACTCGATCTACAACAACCATTTGAGATTGAGACTGATGCATCCGACTATGTTGTAGGCACAGTTCTCACTCAACACGGTCATCTAGTAGCATACCATAGTGAGACACTCTTAGATACCGTCCAGAAACACCCCACCTATGACAAGGAAATGTATTCCATTGTGCAATCTTGTCGTCAATGGAAACGTTATATTATGGGAAAGGAGACAATCATCCACACTAATCATAAGCCTCTATAGTTCATACAGACATAGGGTAAGTTGCATAACGACCGCCATCAAAAGTGGTCCAAAAACCTGCAGTAGTTCCATATCAACATTAAGTATAAGACATGGAGCACAAATCGTGTTGTTGATTGCCTCAGTCGCCCTCCCATGGATGCACTCACCATCATGCTCCATTCTTGTGGGCATGAGGTATCTGAGTGACCCCAACTTTATCATTGAGATCCTGACTTCTCTATCACCTATCAACTCTTGGGTACATGTGCGAATGTCACCGATTTTCACATTCAATATGGATTGTTATGCCATCTAGGGCACCTCTGTGTTCCTGCATGTAAGCGTGCAAAGTTGATTTGCGAGGCTCACTACAGTCGGATGGAAGGACATTTTGGCATGGAGAAAACTGTGTTCATTCTACAAAAACATTTTTATTGGCCAAAACTTCAACAGGACGTCAACAAGTATATCAAATCTTGCACTGCCCATGTCACTGCCAAGCCATACATCAAGAATCAAGGCTTATACACCCCTCTTCCTACTCCCAAGAGGCCTTGGGAATCCATCTCAATGGATTACATGTCTGGCCTTCCATCCACCAAGCAAGGCAATGATTGCACATTTGGGGTAGTTGATCAGCTTTTAAAGATGGCCATTCTCATAGCCTGGAAGAAGAGCATCACAATGGCAGATACTACCAAGCTCTTCTTCAAACAAGTGTGGGTCCATTTTGGGATACCACAGACCATCATCTCCGATCGAGACAGCAGGTTCCTCAACACATTTTGGTCGAGTCTCTGGTCACTGTTAGACACCAAGATCACTAAATTCATTGCCTTCCACCCTCAAACCAATGGCCAAACAGAGGTCATCAATCAGATGATTGCGCACATACTATGCATGTATAACTCTAAGCATCCACATACATGGGATGATATTTTTCCCTATGTTCAGTATAGCTACAACAAGGATCTCCATAGCTCCATCGGCCATAGCCCATTTCAGGTTGGGTTGGGATTCCAACCCTTGGGTCTCATTGATGTTGCACTACCTCTTGCAAACACACAGAAAAAATATTCACATGTTCATTCTAAGGCCGACAAAGCCACCAAATTCATTGAGCGGATTCAGCACATCCGCCAACAGGTCCATGAGATTTTGCATAAATTCAATGTGTTATCTCTCCAGGAAACTCTCCTAGGCCGTAAGTCGGAGATGCCTGGTAACTAACTCTTTTTTGGGAAATGTTTTTCTAAATATTTGAAGTGGTTTTGTGGATCAAAATGAATATCCAAGGGATGAACTATGTTTCAAGACTGTCTAGAGATACAAAATCTCACAAGGCTTTCTAGCACCGTGGTCAGATAAAGTTTGATTAAATGGGGGAAGGAATACAGCTATTGAACCAGATTATGTTTCATACCAACAAACACAATGGGTCT
>ML778326.1:616556-633451 GCA_009831015.1 Picea engelmannii | reverse complement strand
TGAATATTGATGGATTATGCTATCGAATGTGCTAACATTATATATTATCACCATATGCTTGCGTTTCTTGGTTGTTGAGGACTAGTTGTAGGTATATTGCTTTGGGTCAAGTGCTCAATGATGGACTTCACCAAACATCTGGATGAGGTAGGCTTTTTATCTTGTCTTGTTATCATATTTGTTTATATAGAATACTTGATATTAGAGTTGATTTCTATAGTCATTTCCATTTGTTGTGGTTTACCCCTAGCCATAGAGAGATTTTCCTCATAATAGAATTGATGACCATACTGGGGATTGAATCTTCTTTTTCGGGGTTTGGAGTGTTTTTCTCCTTAGATTTCTCTCCTTTATACTGATTTTCTAGTCGTATGACTACTTGACAGCCTTTGTTCATTCTGGGACTGAATTTCTTAGATTTCTCCTTAGTCTGGCTTTGTTTTGACACATATATGTGGGTTTTTGCCTGACAGTCTCGTACATACATGTGCTTTCCTCCTGCAAGAGGTGTATGTATGTGCTTTTCCCCTTAACAATTGCGTACATCTCCCTTTGGTGCTTGGTTGTTGGGTTTGATGGTTGTTGGGTAGGTTTTGATGATTTTTGAGTCTTCTTGGGTCTTTGTTATGACTGTTAAGTGTCTGTGGAATGACAGGAAACCTTGTCTTTGGTTAAATATTTTGGCCAGTGCCTTTCTCATCATATTTTTCATTTGATTTTCCTTTCATCTTGGGTTGGGTGTTTTGCTCCTTGATATTCTACTTGGTTTGTCTCTATTTACATACAGTAGATTCTATATATAAAGTTGTTGTTCAGTCCTTGCATTTTTATTCTCTTATATTGAAAATACAAAAATATTAGGCATTTTACATTGTTGGCATTTTGATCTCTTGAGTGTTTGACATTTATATTAGTGCATGTAAAGAAAGGTTGCATTTTTATTTAGAATTGCAGAACTAAATTGAGAATTACATTTTGAAAAGCATATCATTTATTGGAAATTGAAGTTAGGACTTTGCATTGTTTTCATATTTATTTATTTTACTTGTTGAGACATAACATCACTAGTTTCATGTCCGAACCTTTTTGAGTAAGCATGACCATTAAATGTAACACTATAATTTAAAATTGAATAGTAATGATTTTATTTTTCTAGGGTGCACAAACTAGCTTAGGATTTAGAGCCTTGGAATAAGATTTTGAAAGTAAACTTCCCCAGGGATATTAAATCAACATATGTGTCTGACTAAGGGAATGGATAAATCCATTGTATAATCAGTAATATCATAAGGCTCTGCTTACACCAGAGTTAAGCATGAGGTCGTGTGAGGTTGGTTGAAGTAAATCCCCCTGATACCTTCTTAGTGTTAGATATATTTCTGGGGATCTATTCGTATATGGGGATATTGCTATTTCCCTTACCTCTGTGAGAGGCGATGCTTTAAAGGTTTTGGGCTTTGTTACCCTTCCCATACGGTAGACCTAACTTATGATTGTTCGCATGTGCATCGGTTATACCGTGGCTGCTTAGTTGCTTGACTTAGGTACCACATAGGTTACTTGCAGGGGTTATTCTGCAAGTACCCTAGGTCAAATAAGGGTCTGACAACACACAACATTTACGGAGGATTGCCTCTCCGAGGTGATCTGACTGATTGGTTGTTAAGCCCACGAGGGAACTTATAACTGATTATTTTACCTCCAATATTTAGTAGAGGAGTCTCAGGCCCCTCTTGGGCGAGGAATACCTAATTTAGAGAGGGAGGTCCCTATTTTTGGTGTACTATTTCATTACTAGTTTTCCTTAAGATTTTTTTTCTATATCTTGAGTCTTGAGTCATCATGGAGCCAGACCAACTTCCCCGCAGGTCTTGACGCTTATTACAGTTGCCACTACGTTTTGAGTCTTTGCCTTCTAAAAGGCGTAGAGTTATAAAATGTGGTACAAACACCTCCACTTATCATACTTATGATCATACAAGGATGAGTACTGAATTGAGTCATCAAGATATTGGGAGCCCTTCGACTCCCACACCTACTATATTTAATGGTACCCCTTCGACACCTTCAACCACAATGGTTGTAGTGTCAGAGGTGCCTATCATCACTGCTTCCAGTCCTATAGTGAATACTCAACCTATAGCCACGAACCCTTTTAGGAATATTGGTCACTCACCATGCTATAATGTTCAGTCCATCCCTATGGCCTCTAGTCCTTTTTTCTATGGTATGCCGAATTTTACATTGCAGTTTTCAAACTCCATCCCAACGGTTGGTACAAATACTAGCATTGGTATTAGGGGTACAACTCTTCCACATACTCCATTCTCATTTTGTGGCATTCATGTCCCTCAAACGACTCCTACCATTAGAGGCATCCCTCCTCTTAATCTCAGGTCTAATCCTGTTGCTTCTAGATGGAGTAACCAACCTGACAGACAAGCTATTGCTCACGTTCTATCCTTTACACCCACCTCCTTTGTGTCGATTCCGACCGATACATTTGGAATGACGAATCCACCTTTATCCTTCGGATTCACACCTAGAGGAGGTCAATTTCACACCTTATGCAACCCCCAACCCGGGTCCATTCCCACTAGGGGCAGTTTTTATAACCCTCATTAGAACATTCCTACTGGAATGGTTCCCAAACAACCCCTTATGAATCATCTCAGAGGAGGGTCTTACAATCCTGGACAGGTCCATGGTGCTTACCAGAACCCTGGATGGGCTGCGATTCCCCAACCAAAATATTTCCAGGGAGCTTGGGGCCAGATGTCGCAACCATGTCTCCCTTTTCTCTCCACACTCAACTTGCTAGAATTGTCTAAGTTAATGAATGCCCGGTGCATCATGATCCATCATGGCCCTCCATACCCACTAATCTTCCTTCGGTTATTCCAAAATTCAAGGGAAGGACTAGTGAGGATCTTGGTGATCACGTCACCACCTTTCACCTATGGTTCTCTTTGAATTTCCTTAATGACGATTCTATTCAGTTAATATTATTTCAATGCACCCTCACGATAGTTTTCGTGAAATGGTATATCAAGCTACCTAGGGGGGCATACAAAACTTTTAATCAGTTAGTTTTAGTCTTCCTCAATCACTTCCAATTGTCGGTTTGTTACGATGCAGGCACCGAACTTCTGTCAACATTTCTTCAGGATATGGCCACTCATATCTCGGATCATATCCAGGAGTGGCGTAGATGGAAGAGGTTGATAAAGGCCTATATACCCCCTGAATTCTTGCTAGAGTGGTTCCTTAAATCTCTCCTGCCTTATATTTCGAAGGATGTTTCTACATCTGGGGTTACTTCTGAGGAAGAAGCGATTTTTAAATCCCAGTAGTTAGATCTTATATATGCTTAGGTTGGGATGTTATACAAGATTCTTCATGATGCACCGAGGTCAAGCTATGACCCTAGACAAAATCCTAGGCTGCATGCCGATGGAATTGTAGGATCTGTCAATGTGAAATCCGTAGAGTCGGTGACAAGACATTTGAAATACTTGTCTCTAAACCAATCTGCAGGAGGGCCAGCTTCGTTTGTGTCCTCTAATCCCACTCAATCGACGTATGTATGCTCCGTGCAGTCATCGAATATCCCAAATGGTAGCCAAAAACCAGGAGGGAGTAAGAAGAAATGATGTAATAATAATCATAGAGGTGGGAAGAATAATAATAAACCAAAGGAAAATGGTAATGATGAGAATACGAATAATAATGATGGTGAGAGAAAGAAATAAATGTTGAAGGTGAAATTTCCCTGTAATATTAGTACAGATGATCACCTTAGTCATTTATGCCACAAACTTGTGGAAGTTGTGAGGCTTTTATCTCTACCACCTAACGTGCTGACTAATCCTTTTCCACATAACCAACACATTGCCTCGAGCTCCTCGAATGACGGAAATGTGGCTAGTGGGAGTCAAAACCCACCGACGAAAGACGGTGACCATTTATGCATCAATATGGTTAAATATGAGGTTAATGTAGCCACTTGGTCTCGTGATTAGAGTTCTCCACAAACTATACCTCGTCTAGAATCTCCTCCTCCTCCAGAGACACCCTTACAAATCAAAAAACCAGAGCCATTGCCTTGTATTCTGAAAGGAGTATTGTATTCTGAAAGGAGTACTTAAGCACTCTACCCACAATCCTAATGCTAGAGCCTCACAGAATTACTCTATTGTTGAGGGCCTGGTTCAAACCCCTTGTGCAATGTCGGCTCTGGAGGTACTCCATACATGTCCTTCATAGAGGAATTCCTTTCTATCTGTGTTAGGAGCTCTAGATCCTTGTGGCTCAAAAGTTATCAAGTTTGACTTCACAGATGTGAAGCCTCACTTGCCTTACCATGTGGCATTCCAAATCCACGTGGGTTACTCGAAATATACCATCAAGTGTACTGTTGTCTATGAAGGCGTTGCAACATGTGTGATGTCCCTAGTCTATTGGAAATCCCTCGGATCTCTGACAATTTGTCAGTCTCCAACCATGTTGACTTCTTTTGACGGTCGTTCCTTCTGCCCTCATGGTATTCTTCCCACCTTTCCACTCCATTTAGGTGGGAAGAAGGTGGAGGTGGATGTTGAGGTGGTTGATGCTCCCCTCGACTATAACTTGTTACTAGGATGAAATTGGACTTACGCTATGACTACAATCGTGACTTGTTACTTATTTTCCTCACGATGGGAAGATCGTGACAATAGATTATTTTCCCTTTTCGTATGCTAGCTCCAGTGCATCTGTTGGACCATCGATCCCTGTGGTCGATAATTCTCAGCTGACAAATGAGAATATTGATGTTGAAATGTATTCATCCCTTATGGGTACCTTCGACTTCATGGCACAAGTTCACCATATTTACTCCATGTCCAGTAGGCTTGTTTCATCAAAGAGGTTTGTTCCTTTCCTCACTTCCTATTTTAACGATCCTTAGACCCTACCTTCCTCTATTGCATCTTGTGAAGGTCGGTCACATAGTAGAATGGCCATGCCACTGTCAGGAGCAGAGATAGTGTATCAAGTTGTTCTTGACTCTTTCCTTGATCCCGATCCTATTACCTCACAGACGGATGAGGAGGATCATGTTTTGGAGCC
Source organism: Picea engelmannii (assembly GCA_009831015.1). Lineage (NCBI taxonomy): Eukaryota > Viridiplantae > Streptophyta > Pinopsida > Pinales > Pinaceae > Picea > Picea engelmannii. The sequence goes on along the minus strand of ML778326.1, from coordinate 628,342 downwards.
TGTGTGGGCTACCTCGTTGGCTTGTTCACATGATTTCCTCAATGAGACTTTAACTTCGTATGAAGCTATCATAGAGGCCATGAATGGTTCTGACAAAGCTTGGGATGATATGCATCATCACTCTTATTTTCTCCCAAAGCTTTCTAGAGTTGAAAAAGATGACTTTAGATCTACTTTGAGCGAGATAGTCAGTCATGCCGTAGTTCCACTTTATACGCATGACATTTATGTCGAAGGAAACATGGTGAGTATCTCACCTATCGTCACAATCAATATCTTTCGTATCCCTGGCAATATTGAAAATGTATACATTGGTGTAGATTGTTCGCAAGAAGAAATCCTGATCTACATCGAACTCTTCAAGGAATTTCGAGATGTATTCGCTTGGTCATATGAAGATATGCCAGGAATAGACCCTTGAATTTTTGAACATGATATTAAAACTTACCCAGATTCTAAGCTTGTTCGACAACATCTTAGAGCTATCGATCCTCGGAAGGCCCCTGATATTAAGGCAGAGGTAGAAAAAATTCTTAATGTTGGATTTATCTACCCAGTTCCCTTGACTGAATGGGTATCCAACCCCATTCTTGTGAATAAAAACCAAGGAACCATCCGCGTATGCATGGATTTTCGTGACTTGAACAAGGCTTGTCCTAAAGAGAACTTCCCAACATCGTTCATCAATCATATTATTGACGAGTGTGCGGGGAGCGAAGATTTTTCTATCATGGATGGATTTTCAGGGTATAACCAAATTCATATTAAACCCGAGGATAAACATAAGATGGGATTTATTTTCCCTTGGGGTACTTTCTCATACCGGAAGATTCCTTTCGGCCTTAAAAATGTCCGAGCAACCTTCCAACGTGCTATGATGTTCGCATTTCACGATCTCAAGCATATAGTCAAAGATTATCTTGACAATCTTTCTTCTCACTCCTATAAGAGAGTGGATCACCCTAAGCACCTTTGACTAGTATTTGAAAGATGTCGTCATTATCGCATCTGGTTAAACCCTCATAAATGCATATTTTGTGTTAGTTCAGGTCATCTTAGGGTATTTTTAGTCTCTGAGACTGGGATCATGGGAGATCCATTAAAGGTTGAAGCAATACTTTGATTTCCTCCTCCGTGCACTATTCGCCAACTTCAAGGTTTACAGGGGAAAGCTAACTTTTTACGTCGGTTTATAGTGAACTATGCCAATATTAATAAGGGTTTCATGTGTCTCTTGAAGGACACCCCTTTTATCTGGGATGAGCAAGCCCAGGAATCCTACGATGCTTTGAAGAAAGCCTTGGTATCGACACCTCTGTTGAAGTCTCCTGACTACAGTAGAGATTACTTGCTTTATGTCGCCACATCTGAAGAGACGATTGGTATGGTGTTGGTTCAGGAGGATGATGAGCTCCATGAGCACATAATTTAATATCTTAGTTGAAACTTGGTCGGCCCTGAACTCAAGTATTCTCATGTTGAAAATCTAGCTTTGATTGTCGTTCATGTAGTCCAACGGTTACGAAATTATATATTTCTTTGCAATACTACTATGGTTGTCGATGTCAATCCATTTCAACACGTCCTTACCAGGCGTATCATAGGGGGAAAGTACAATAAATGGATTTTCATTTACAATAATTTGATCTCGATTTTGCTTCTGCGAAATCCAACAAATCACTAGTATTTGCAGAGTTAATATCCGACTTCCCTCGATTAGACAAGGATTTTATTCATGTTGATTCATTTGTGGATGAAAAGATTTTCCTTGTCTCATCATCCGATCCCTGGTACGGAGACATTGTTCTCTATCTTCAAACTTTTAAGTTCCCTCAATATCTCTCGCAAGATGACCGACGACGTATGCAATACCAAGCTAAGAACTACCTTATCGTCGATGACACTTTGTATCATCAAGGAGTAGACACTATCGTGCACCATTTTTTAACTCACAAAGAAGCTAAGTCTATTCTAAATGATTTCCACAGTGGGGCTTGTGGTTGTCATCTATCTAGGATTGCGACAACCCAAAAACTTTTGCGAGTGATTACTTTTTTTCATCTATCTTTAAATATTTCATTGAAGCAGTTAAGAAGTGTCACCCCTGCCATGTGTTCACTTGGAAAATGCACTCACATCCAGCCCCTCTCGATCCATTCATTACTGTCGGTCCCCTCACCAAGTGACGGGTAGACTTTGTGGATTGCAACCGAACTTCAGCTGGGGGCCATCAACACATTATCGTGGTCATAGACTACTTTACTAAGTGGGTTGAGGCCATGCCTATAGTTAAATCTGATGGGAAGACTTCCTCCTTCTTCGTATTCAATCAAATTATATCCAAATTCGGAATCCCAAGTGATATTGTCACTGATCATGGTAGTCACTTTCAGAATGAAATGATGGAAGAACTAGCATCTAAACTGGGGTTTAAGCATGGTCATTCTCCCCCTTACTATCCCTAGTAAAATGGACAAGTAGAGGTTGTGAACAAGTCTCTAAAGACCATTTTGCAGAAAATTGTCAGCTAGAGAAAATTTGACTGGCATATCATGATATATCCCCCACTTTGAGAATACCGAACCTTGGTTAAGACTGCCACCAGTTTTTCTCCTTTCCAGTTAGTACATGGTGTGGATTCGATCTTACCTATTGAATGTGAAATCCCTTCTCTTAGATTGGAAGTTTCACTCCTACCCGACACTTTTGATCTCAAACAACACCTTGTGCACCTAGAGACTCTTGACGAGTAGCATCGAGATGCCTCTACGACTATCAAAACAAATAAAAGACATGTCAAGGTCTAGTATGATAAGTTTTTCTGTCCTTGATTGTATGCTGTGGGTGACTCGGTCCTTTTATATGATCAATCCAAAGAACCACTGGGGCAAGGCAAGTTCAAACCGATGTGGCACGGTCTCTACATCGTGCAATGTGTCTTAGAAAAAGGAGTCTATGAATTAGAATATTATGAAGGGAACATGTTGGTTGAGCCCAAGAATGGGCTCTACTTGAAAATATATTACGTTTGAGCCCCAATCTTGGGCATAACTCTCTGTATTCTAATGTAATTTAGTGTATATATATTTTCCCTTTATTTTTCATCTTCATCTTGCTTATCAATTTTTCCCTTGGTTGGCAGATGTCAACAGAGTCTTCGGTCTACCTAGGATTTGCTGACAAAGCCAGTCGTCATACACAGAACTTGGCTTCCGCCACTTGGGTTGTTTAGTCACCCGAGGGTCTAATGGTGTCTTTAGGTGGCATATACCTAGGGTCATCCAGAAATAATGTGGCCGACTATAGAGTCATTATAGAACTTTTGCACAATGCCATTTCGCATGGTATTCTCTCTTTGGAGGTTCAAATAGATTCCCAGCTAGTAGTATGTTGGTTGAATGACAATTACCATATGCGTGACCCTACGTTGCTTCAACGATTTCTACGGGTACGGATTTTAGAACGATAGTTTGATTTTATTACTTATTATCACATACCTAGGAGTTCTAATTATGTGTCTGATGCATATGATAATTTTGTTTTAGATTGTCATTTATCACATAACTAAATCAAATAAAACATTCTCATCAATGTACACATTGTAACATAAGTAAATCCGAAGAACCATGTTGTTATATATATTTCAAAAAATATGATGTTTATAGTACAAAGTTGGGGCTAACACCCTCAATACACATATACAACCTATCATACAAAGTCATGCCATCTACGCCTATGGTTCTAGATGAGTGTCATGATAACAAACTACGACATTTTCGAGACGTAGAAAGAGTCACTCCCAATCTTGGGGCACGCCTACCACCTATCGTTGCATGGCCTCTGATAGATCCTCCACCTGAACCATCGAAATTCTTTGTGTCAAATGAGACAAGTTGCCCTGCATGTTTTGAAGGACTCTCTCTGCATCTCCTCCCACTGCCTCATCTCCCAAGTGCCTCCGACGATGTCGTGGAAGTTTGTCCGACCATCGTGGACCTACGTTTGTGTCACATACATGTCTAATTAGTACTTAAACATCATCCAAAAATATTTTTGTTTTCCTCTACAAAAGTAAAAAAAAATGAAATATTTAAAAAACTTTGACATACCTATGTCTCTGTAGGCGATCCTTGGTGGTAATGGCAAGTCAGGGTCCCCTCTAAATTTAATCCATGCGTAAGGGTAGCCATCCAAAGCTCTGACTTTTCGTCTCCACCAGAAGAAGAAGTCATCGTTGTAGGGTATTGGAACCCTACCTCCCCCCTGTTGTCTCATCACCTCGGTCCACTGTTCCATGGCTGGATCGCAAGGTCCAGGCGGAATGATCTCAACTCTAGGTCCCAAACCTAGAACCCGCTCGAAGAAAAAGCTACAAAATATAGAAGTGAACCCGAAGTTCCTCTTACTACCCTGTTTGCATTCTGTCAATTGGATCTTCATGTTAGCCAGTAGTGAGATGCACTAGTCGTACACTATGGGTCTCAAGCACTCTACCTATTAGAACATAAGCGGCCTCGATGCTTGGTGAAAAGAGGTCGATCATGTGATCTGTGTCAAAATGAGGAAAACAATTTTTAGGCTTAGATTGTTTATCGCTTGAATGGGGAGTTGACTCATGACCTTGTCGCTCCCTGTAATGCAATGAGCATCTATGTATTCCTATATTTTCATACCACTCCCAGATCCTTGGGATTTGAGGTCAACCACCTCACCCTGACTTGACAAACCTGTCAAGAAATAAATGTCCTCGACTTCAATCCTTAATGGTTTCCCATCAAAGTTGAAGATCTTAATATCTGGATCCCAGTAATCCATGAGCAACTGTAGCAATCTCACTTGGGCCCTCAACCCTTTGAGAGCCCAAAAATTATATATCCCACATATTTTCAAGGCCATTTTGGCCCCTATATCGCTTTCCACAACAACATCTACCTCCTCATGTTCCCTTTCCCTCCACTCTAGCACCATGCTACAAGAGAAAATTCTTTTTTGAGTTAGCAACCACTAAAAAATAATGTTTACGGACATATACACGGGTTGTAGTGTTCATAGTCATGTATAGGGATGAGTATATGTTGGTTGTCTTTCAGACAGCTGCATATAATCATCTGTATACATGACCTGATGAATGGTAGCCCGCGTACACCTAAACTTCCTTAAATAACTTAAAAATTGGAACCTAAATACAAAATCTAATCCACTGAAAAGAAAGAGGAGAGGAAAAGGAATTATCTGGTCCAGATGGTCATCGATCCCATGACTCATAGCTCCTGCAATCACCAGTTGAAGCTCAGAGGTAATTTGGTCCAAAATCTACTATTTGGGTAAAAAATACAAATGGTATAGTAAATTTGGTTTTTCTTACTATTTAGAGAAAAGAATTTACCCACTTTGCATAGTTTCGGATAATATTTTTGCCTAATGGATTAATACGATAGTGGATTGAGTTGGTTTTTGTAGTTTTGTCCATGGATTCTTGTAGTTTTCAGCATTATGTCACCTGTTTGTAGCTTTGGAAATGTATTTTCGCTACCCAACATATAGGATAGGTATCCATTCCATCATGCACACTTGCATCGTCCTATGACTGTCACTCATATGCCTTAGGTACAAACCCATTTTATAGCGACATAGAACCTTCTATCTGCTACTAGAAGTGTCGTTATCAAATGAGAGACTTACCAAACATGGGTACCCTAGTTAGATCCTCTGCTTTATTTGGTGCCCATGCAGAGATTTTTTTTTTCCGTAGGACCGGGAGTCCCTTATAGATAATACATGAATTTATGTTGAACCTCATTTCTCACTCATAAACATGTTAAACTATACCTAGAGGAATCCCAAATGAGTTTTATTTAATCTCTTTTCTGACTCATTTTTAAAAAGTGAAAAGATTGTCGAGTGAACTTGTCTCTTTCACACTCGTAAATTGGATTTGAAAGGACGTCTATTTGGTGCAAGTTTATCCCTTTTTCAAACCAAGTAGACTAAGATTATGAAAAAGCACATTTTTTGGTGTTAAGTTCTGATTTCATCTCATGCCCTTGCTTGCAGTATTGAGCCTATGGTTGGTTCTCACTTTTGCGTTATAAGTCGTTTATCTCAGCAATTCGCATCCTCAACCAAGCAGAGCCTTGTTTATATCCTTTGCATCTTGACACCCTATACCCAGGAGGAAACATTCCCTCGAGTGTCCATCTCCCACATGCATCTACTTGCATTGAGCATAGGTATGTTCCATTACTGGAACTAGTTTTTCTTAATTGCGACACTTGTTTCCTCCTCTGTATCATAACATTCATTTGACTATGAACAAAAAAAAATACGGGCAGGAAGGGAGTATTATCTTATATTGGCAGTAGTCGTGTTGCTTTTGAACAAAGAACAAAATTTTTGAGTCCACTTGTCATCAAAATTTTGGGTTTAACATGACCTTAGGAAGTTGAGCTCATTACAGAAAGTTTACTCCTTCGACTGGTTACTCTTCCAGTGCCCATGGATATTTTGATTGATGTCTCCTGCATCTCAAAGTTTCATCATTGATTCTATGCTACCAGAGTCTTCCATATGTCTCATGCTCTTGTTCAAAAGATGTCTATCAACCTGTGTCATCCATTCCTTAGAAATATTGACTTTCCATGTTGGCCATACCCTAAATTTGTCTCAAAATCACATGAAGTTGTATTCCTATTACGCACCCTGGTCCTACTTTCCTCATTGGTAGGTAACCTTGAACCTAGCAGTCGACATTTCATCATTGTTCGTTGACTGGGAGGTTTCCCTTGTGTTCGACGAAAAGACATCTATTCACACATTGGTATCCGTGCAATGTCTTGGATTCCATTAGCCTTATTCATGGTTTCCTCTCCTTTGTCAGCAATTTTCCTCATTGGATGCTATTCAGAGGGTCTTTTTCATGTACCGCTTGCATCTAGCACATGCAAACTATGCACAGGGTTGTTGGTTCATGAACTTGTTCTTCATCTGATTTCATCCAAATCATCAAGCTCCTGCTTTGTACCTCGTGTTGAATGATGAGATATTCCTTAATGATCTCCTTTCAGTGGGTCTCCTTCCATAGACTTCAACTCATCTATTATGGAGATGAGACCTATAGTCCTATGAGTACCTAGGGGCTTGCAGTCATTAGTGGCAGGTTCTCTCAACATCGACAATTGGGAATACATGAATGTCTCCTAATCGATGGATTTTTCAAGTGTTCAACCCAGACTTCTGTATTCACACTTGAAGAATGTACTCGGTGCCTTGACTCCTACTTTCATCATCGGTAGGTTGTCTCGCATTTGTTAATGGTATACCTCAATAACTGGTAATCAAACGATGTCTCATTGTGTTCGACTTCAACTCCTTTATTCACACAATGTAGACTTGCACCTTTGGCATATTGCGTAGAATACTTGAAGACATCAGTCTATAGTTCCATCTTTCCTGAGTTGTTTCTACCTTTCATTGGACCAGTACCTATGTGACTTCATTGATCATGGGAGATCAGATTGTACTCCATTGTATACAGATATATTCAGATTGATTTTGAAAATGGTTTTATTGGGCCTTGTTCATGACTATGACAACCTTTGGCATGCAACCACCATTTTGTTGCCTATTTATAGCCATAGACAATAGTTTGGTATATTTTCACATGGATCTACGGTGTAATTCAAATTGGCAGCCATGTGTGCAAAGTCAGTGTAGCTTGTAATGAGAAACTAGTTCTTCAAGCTGGGTCCCCATTACTCCACTTCTTTTATAATGTATTTTGGCCATCGCAGATAATCCTCTAACCTCACACATTAGGGGGCATATATTATAGAAATATTTTCCTCACCTTATTCAAACTTGCACAGAGGGCCCTTTTCCATTTCCCTATGCAGACTAGAAGTCCCCTTTTGCAAATTCCAAAGACAAAAACATGATTTTTCCACATATACGCACCCTGCCTATATTACAGTATACATATACGTAGGTCGCACCACTACATACCTCGTACATCGGGATTTGTGCCCAAAATTAAAAAATGGTGTCTGGTTTCCATGTCATGTCACGAGATCTATGATCTTTGGCCTTCCATGTACTGGAAACATTCTGAATCAACCCTTCAGTTCCACTTGAAGGCTACAAATGGGTCAAATACGAGCTATGGAAAAGAGGAGAAGAATTCAACTTTGATATAAAAGTTACTCTAAAGAAATTATTCACTTCACATTGAGTCTGCATCCCTTTGTCCTTTAAGTCTAAACACATTGTTCAACCCCCAAGCTCTTCCCTTATTGATTGAGAACCTCATTGTCTCTCTTATATGAGCTTGCCTTTGGTGGAGGATTGAAGTGGTGGAGGCCCAGTTGGAAGGAACTTAGTTTCTCAGTTCTGAATCATGTTGACACGAAAGTTTGTAACTCATTCACTTCTACTAATTAAATTCTAATAGAAATACTCTTTTCTCATCCAATTAATATCTTGCGAATATTTGAATTGTTATTCCATGGGTGTATTTGTTATGAATATTGATGGATTATGCTATTGAATGTGCTAAAATTATATATTATCATCATATGCTTGTGTTTCTTGGTTGTTGAGGACTAGTTGCAGGTATATTGCTTTGGGTCAAGTGCTCAATGGTGGACTTCACCTAACATCTGGACAAGGTAGGCCTTTTATCTTGTCTTACTAGCATATTTGTTTATATAGCATACTTAAGATTAGAGTTGACTTTTGCAGTCATTCCCGTGTGTTGTGGTTTACCCCTAGCTATAGAGAGATTTTCCTCATAGCACCTGACTTGGATTCAACTGTAATAGAATCCGGAGATTTGTGGGATTTGTAGCCAATAATATGCATCGATCTCTAATCATTTTTGGGTGCCAATCTTTAGGGTTTTGGCTGTTGTAAATCCTATAAAGAGGCATGTTGTAAGGTCATAAAGGCTAATGCAAGAATTCTAATTTTGTAATTCTAATGCATGGTAAATCGTAGGTTGTTGGTCATATATATGTAAGTTGAATTGGCTACAGGGTTGTTCTTGCTTGCGTAAGAAGGTATGATGTCAATTGTGTCTTAGGTGTTGACCAAGGTTAGACATTTAACCTTTTATTTTGAATGAATAAGACAACAAGAGAGCAGGACGCTCAAAGGAATGTTAGTTTTCCAAGTTAAGGGTTTCTAGGGTAAAATATCAATGTACTATGTGATTGCTTGTTTCATTTACATTCTTGATTAAATTATTTTTCTCTTCTGCTAGGATTAGTGTGGAATTGTCCTTCATTTCCTGACAAAAAATATGATATGACATGTAACATATAGATCAATTCATCCAACTTTTGGAGTGAACCTATTGGTCACTTCACTTGAGAATCCATTATAACAAGAGCAAATCCACATATTCATCAAGGGATAAATAATTATTATTCATTATTAATTGACATGTTTTTTAGATACAATGGGAATACATATAGATACACGTAGGGGTGATAATTCATGTCCTTCGCAAAAGGATTGACTTATCATTATTACATACACTTATGATTTTTACATATTAATGACTACATTACGTAATAATTGTCCTATGACTATTAGTACATGATATTTATTTATTAGATTATGATAATGGATCTAATATACCTTAGGTATATTACAAGTCTCCTCCCCTTAAAAATGCATTTTCCTCAAAGCATAGGTAAGGAAAACTTCTTCCAATATAATCAAACAACTTCTTGTAACTCTCACTTATTTGATATGCTTAAGGACGTGAGGAAATATGATATTAAAATCTTTGAACAATATTGTCACATTGAAAAATGATCAATCCATCGAAGGTGGATTCTTTATGGAACTCTCTGATGATAATATTATAGATTCTATCTTCTTTTGTGCTGACTTTGAGGCACATATATCTTTAGATGCTTCGATATGTAAGCACAACATTGAATCTTGTTAGGTACCTTTAGATATGGGTACGTTGATTCTAGAATGCTATTACTTATGTGATTTGGGTGTCGATATGGTACCTTGATAAGATGATACTTCTTAATCTTTGATTTAATCTTGTCATCGTTTACTTGTGTTGTCGTGACTATATTTGGTATTTTTTTATTTACTGGTGTGAAAACATTCTTCAATTGACATATGGCTTCATCAATGGTGATTAATGGTATGTCACCCATCACTAAATATATAGATGTTTCTTTATCTAAGTTCTACCTTTTTTAGTTTCCAGGGTGAGTTGTATGAGAAAATGTGTGGTGTTTCTATGGGATCCCTTCTTTATCCTATAGTAGTGAATCTTTACATAGAGAATTTTGAGCACAAGGTTCTTGAGTCCTATCCTATGAAATCTGAATTTTGTCTTAGATATGTCGATGACACTAATGTTAAGTGGCCTCATATTTTGAGAATCTTAATACTTAATATAAACATATTCAATTCATCATTAAGTCAGAATGTTAAGCCCTAATATTGGCTCATTACCCCTTAATTGGGGAATATTATATTAGTAATTTTATTTTATTTATGTCGGCTTTAGGCCTTTAGTTGTAATTATACCTCCTAGTCTCCTATATATACTAAGGAGACATTTTCATTTTGAATCATCTTGTACTTGAACATTTAAGTGGGGTAAAAGGAGGTTGCCCCTCAAAGAGGCTTATTATCTGAAATTATGTCTTTTTCAAGGCATTGAGTACTTTTTCTGAGGTTTTTCTATGCTATATTGATATTTGGTTCTTAACATATGGTATCAGAGCTCAAGGTCTTGGGGTTTCGCTGATACATCTGAGACACCTTGGAATTTTTGCTATAACTTATTTTATATAATGTTTTAGAAGGAACGACTTGGAAGATATTTAGTATACGGATCAAGGTAAGTTGGGTTCAAATTTCAGCTCCTGAGGCCTTATACTTTCGGATATACAGCCTGTACAAGATAGGGTTCTGGAATCATCCTGAATTGAGTCATTGCGGAATTTTTGCTATAAAAAAATTTCTGTAATGTTTCAGACTTTGAACTATGGAGGCTATTCACAAAAATTAGCAAGGTATCTGTGGTAAAACTTTTAGCTTCTGGTTCATCTTAAATTTGTAGATACACCCTGTGTAAGATAGGGTATCTGACTAGTCCTATTGACTAGTCTCAAGAAGGTGTTCCAGGTAAAACAATCATAATTTCTTCCTAGAGTATCCAAATTGAGTGGGACTAGTTTCATTGGATTTTGGATAGTCTGTAGTATTTTTGGTACAAGTTTCAGAATTTTATATCAATTATTTTGTGTGGGGCATGCTATACAAGTGAGATCTCCTGGAAAGGACAAAAATTGGCAAGTTGTGGGGAAGTTACCGTAAATTGCACTTGGCACATCCAATTTTGATCAGACCTATGGAATTGCAGAGAAGAAATATCAGAGAACTACAAATAAGAAATTTTCATACCCAGAAGGGCCGAAACTTGGGAGATACAACAGAAGAAAGATTGTCTAGAAGAAAAACCTAAAAATTAATGTTCAAAAGTGATACTTGGCCAACATGCCACCCAAAAAGGGAACTTCTACACCAAATAAGCCTCTAGACAATCCTACTTGGACTATTGATGAAGGTGAAGAAATGCATAGGGACATAAATGATTTACAAAAGAAGATAGTAACAAAAGATGAACTACAAGAGATGGAAGCTAAGTTGGAGGCAAACATGGATGGTTTAAAAGAGGAGATCATGGAAGTATTGAAAAATTTCGTAACAGAGAAGACACCTGAAAGTGAAAATGCATCCCATGAAATTCA
>ML778326.1:586892-597197 GCA_009831015.1 Picea engelmannii | reverse complement strand
CAATTTCCGTTGGGGCCTTTGGTCATATTTCAAATTCATGTGGTGTTAAAACTGTGAATGAAAAGTTCTTTCCGTTGGGTGCTAATAAAACCAAAGGTGCTTAATTTGATAAATTCGGCAATTTGACAAATTCGGCAATAATCTTGCCAAGTAAAACGAAAGAGCAAATGTTAGTGACAGTTAGCTAAATTTAGCCCTGTCAAAGAATGATGAAGACCATATGCAAGAAAGGTTCCAGTACAGTAAATGGCGGAATCGAAGATCTGCTTCGACAGAGCAGGTGGTGCCTGCATTACTTATCCTCCACATAAGAGATATTTGTATTTCCTTTGTTATTCCTCCATGCAAAAATTCCTCATGTAAAGAGAGATTTGCATTTCTTTTTTTTTTATTCCTATCTACAAAAATAAAAGAATGTACCACAAATGTTGATACTTATTATGTGCACTTTTAAACATACTTGCAAACCTTCCTTTTTAATTATGTTTTCTTACCTTGTATGTGGCAATTAACTAATTGTGAAGTATGGACTATTTGCTTGAATTATACTTCTTCACATGCACTTTAAAAAATACTTGAAAACTTTCCTTTCAATTATCTTTTTCTACCATGTAAGTGGCAATTAACTTTACTTATTTCCAACTATTAAATCTTTGTTACTCAAATTAAGTTTTTCATGTGCACTTTAAAAATACTTGTATTTTTTAAATCAAATATTTTGGGCCATGAACTTAGAAATTGTTTGCAAAGCCTCTCTCTCTCTCTCTCTCTCTCTCTCTCTCTCTCTCTCTCAAAAGTACATTGTAAAAACAAACATGATCGCATATACTTGACCACAGGCCATCGGAAAAATCCCTCTGATAAGAGTTGGAGTTAACCTATTGGTCACTTCACTTGAGTATCCATTATAACAAGGAAAAATACATATATTCCTCAAGGGATGAATACTTTTTATTCATTATTAATTGACATGTTCTTGTGTTCTTGAGAAACAATGGGTGTGCTTACAAACACACATAGGGGTGATAATTCATGTCCTTGACAAAGGCCATGACTTATCATTATTACATATTAGTGACTACTTTACATAATAATTGTGCTATAACGATCATTGCATAATATTTATTTATTAAATTATGATAATAGATCTAATATATCATAGGTATATTATAACCTACCTAGGGTTTGAAGCCTAAGTGCACTAGCTTAATCTCGATTGAAGAAAGTTGACCCCCTTTTCATCAAAATCCATTTTTTCCCATTCAATGAATATATTTTTTATTTCTTTTAATGTGAGGAATGGAAGGAATTTGAAATAAAATGAGTTCATAAGTTCAATTATCATTAGCTATTATATTTTCTCCATAATATTTATTAAAACAAAATTTAAATTTAAAACTCAAAATAATTGTTATTCCATCCTTTATATATTTTATTTTATAACCCACATAATTCCTCCTGGAATGTACTTGGTTTTTCTATGGACATAACTTACCCACATAATTCCTTGAATCTACTTGGTATTTCTAGGGACATAACTTTGGAAAATGGAGTCAAAATCAAGCATATAACATGCCATTGAAAAGCTTGTTTATTTTCCTTTTCTATGGGAACATCAAACATTCATTTTGACATTGACACGTAGTATTTTTTAATCATTGAATTCATTTATGTTATTTCCATACATTATGTTATTTCCCTACATAAACATATTAGAATTTGAAAAGTCATATATTTGTCACCTAGAGTAAAAAAACCTAACACATGACCACTCATTTTTTAATCATTGAATTCCTTTATGTTATTTCCCTACAAAATCCTATCACAATTTGAAAAGTCATATATTTGTTACCTTGAGTAAAAAAAACTAACACATTCATTTTAAATCCTTATATACGTCCTCTACAATGGGATTGCTGGTTCTTCCATTTAAATTTGATAAGGGGCATAATTTAATCATTGAAACCCAATTTGATAAGGGGCATGTAACTAAAACATCTGCATGCTATAACACGATCATACAAAGTTGAGCTTTGGAAAACTAGTGTTTGTAAAAAATTATCTTAGAATTGATGAGAAATATTATATAACATCATTTGATATCTATTCTAGAATCAAGTAATGTTTTTTAATATGGAAAGCATTGGTACCCTAATTCCCCCGAAACAAATCAAAATAACAAAAACATTTATTGAATGAAAAGGTGTCGAGTAAACTTATTACATCCTATGTCTGTGCAACATGATAGTTAGAGTGAGGCACCATTGTACCTCAAGGAGAAGCAGAGAGAGTTTGGATTCACCATTTTATTTTAGGAAAAAAATCAAGAAACACTACGATATAAGAAGAGAGGAGGGAAGGCCACTGGGTTAATTAGGATGTTTTAGGATTTATTATGTGATAGAGGGTTGTAAATTAATTAAGATAATTGAATTATGACACAAAAATAAGTAGATAATAACAACAAAGTAACAAAGAAAATAAAACTAACTAGTATTAATTTAGTAGTATCCATTGGTGAACTAATTAACCTAATCGTTGAAAGTGAAAGAGATGTGAAAAGGAAAGAAACCACCTCAAAAAAAATGGTTTTGTAGGTGTTTAATCTTATTGGGATGAATATGAGATTCCACAATCCCTAAAGAGAAGCTTCATCCACTCAAAGGAACCTCGAACATGCACATGCTTCTATACCTTCCTACAAAATAGACTTGTTCCCGATCTTTGGTACAATGCAATAAAAACACCTGAATCTACCATATGAATAATGAAACAATGAAATGGTTCATGGTGACCAAAAGTGCCCTCATAACGATGGTACCTCTCTTTCACTAGTTGTTTTAGAACCTCCCTTGAGGAAGCAAAATTGAATGATTCAAGGTGTAGTAGGGGACTAAGCCAATGGAAATTCTCTGAGAGAAAATTGTAATCCTTCAAAGGAGAAGCTAAACAAAAATAAATATATACTTGTAGAGGTGTTTGGGATGATAGGAATAGTCATCCTAAGAGAATTAAAAGGGGTTTATACAACTAGATAAACATTTTACATCAATATAGTAGTGTTCCTATAGAATAATGAGAGGAGGAAAGAAGCTTCTCAAAGCCTTTACAAAGAGGAGAGGAGTGATATAAATAGGAAATGAAATGACCTCAAGATGTAAGTGAATGTTATAATATCCATTGTAAAACAAAATCATATAGAATATTTGTAACACAACTTTTGACTAAGTGTTTTTTGTTTCTCAACCAGTACTATAGGTATTTTCCCCATATTAGATGTTTTGTTCCACAAGTTGTTCCTCACAAATATAGTATGTCCTAAAAAAATCATGGTTCAATTAACACCAATAAATCATGAATGGTTAAGGAATGGTTCATAATGTGGACCCCAATTAAGTGTCTCAAAATAATTTGGGTTATTAAGGACCCAAACTGAGGCATCCTCACCAACCATGGACTAGATAAGGGGCCTGTAGCCCTAGATAGAACCCAAATAGTGGTCCCATTTCCCTAACCGAGTGCCCAAAACATTATAATAGAGTCACACCATAACCAAAGGTTCATTATAAGAGGTGAGTTGATAGGACACCCTACCTAATAATTAGACATCTAGAAAAGGTCATGTGTATAAACTAAGCTAAGGTGACTCAAGGGAGAGTGATCCAACACATAAGGGCCTTTGTAATGAAGGAGGAGAGGTCATTGAGTTGTCATTGGGTGATTCACATATGGAAATGACACAAAATTAGGACACACTATGATATCTTTGAGTGGATAGGAATATTTGAGTACTAAAATGTGAAATCCATACACTAAATAACTCCCACCTTGTAGGAAATTATATTCATGAGATTAAATAGTAGTGATTTGTAAGGAAGAAGAAGAAACGAAAAGGTGATAGAATACAAAGAGAAAGTAAAGGCAACAATGATGGAAAAGGAATAATGCATGAGGGAAGGTGCCTACTAGTGCATGTATTGTGAGTTATTGTCCCATCATTGTGAGGGAATTCTCCATTGGTTAGAATATGATTCCCACTCATGATGTGAAGACCCGCATGCCCCAATAATTAATGAAAAGAAAAGTTACAAGGATCCTTGCATGATATATGATATCAATAAAGTGGAAGAGAAAGGGATAGGAAAGAGAATGAAGCAAAGATTCATGTCAAGTAGAGAATGTTGGCATGAGAGACATGCAAGTCTAAGTACGATGAAAATAAAGCAACAACTAAACTAGGAAATGAGATGTAGGTAAATCCAATTACCATGTAATAAAAATAGCAACTAGATTATGAAGTAGAAGATGTAAGTAAGTCAAATTACCATGAAAACAGAATAACAACTAGACTATGAAATTAAATGTTAAGATGAAAATAAAATAGGTATGAGGACAAGATAAGGATACTTTCACTTTCCTAAGTTCAAGTGATGTAAATCAATAAAAATTTATGGCATTGCATATGAGAGAAGAGATCCCACTTAGGAATTATGGCAAGTTCAATTTTAGTAATATAAAGAAATAATTATAAATGAAGTGAATGAAATGCAAAGAGGGAAAGGGAGAAAAGTTTGAAATATAATACTCATACTTAACTAAGAATGGGAGTTGATGATGTGAGAAGCTATTGAAGTGTGTGAAAGACGTGAGCATGGTAATCCTAGTGCTAAATATAGTTGTGTACATGCAACATATATGTTAGTGGCTTACCTTGAGGGGAGAGGGATGGTGATACAAATGCCTAGGGAAGTATAGGAAATGAGTGAATGATGCAAGAGCATCGCCAACAACAAGTGAGTGTGGGGCACACACCAACGCATTTTGGGCACATGATGAATTGTTTGAAATGTTTTGAAGTGGGATGTGCAAAACTTAAATGTAATAGTTAAGGAAGGGCGTACTGTTAGATTGTAATCAGACCTTGAGCACCTCGCTCTCGTCTGAAGGACTAAGAGGCATTTATGTTAATGAATGTAAGTAGGTAGACTTGAATTCTTAGATTAGATAGTTTAGAGCGAGGAGGGAAACGGGATATAGACACCCTCATTGTATACTTGTAATATTATTATGAGAAGAGAGCATAGGAGAGCAGAAGAAGAAAACTGTGTAGAAGAACCCATGTACAGAAGTTCTGGATTAATACAAAGATTTTTAGTTCAGACTCATGGTGTTCAATTTCTTTTATGTGTTTGTACATGCTGATTGATATATGCTTGTTTACTCTCTGTTATGCATGTGCTTTGATGCATGAATGTATGATTTTATATTGAATGTCTGAAATCTGAAGAGAGGGAGAATGAGGAATGAGTTTCAATTGTTTCTCTTTCTGAGCAAGAGTTTTTCTGCAAGGAGTGCACTGAAATTGTCCGCAAGGTGTGCGTTGACAGAAGTCAGAGTTTGTCTCTACAAGCTCAGGAGAGATAGCACTTGTTCTCATTCTCACAGAAGTGAAAGTTAAGCACAGGAGCCGTGCAAGGAGTGCGCAGGCCAAGGAAAGCCTCAGAGTTACAACCTGAGCGAAACTGTTGAAAGACTGTTGTCGCAGAGAATACGCAGAGTTGAAAAATTTGAATACTTGAAAGTATTTGACGAATTTCTACAAGGAGTGCATGCAGGAGTCTTTTTGAAGACTCTAGGTTGTGGTAAAAGCTCAAAAGAGGTAGTGCCTTGAATTTTTGGAAGGAGGTGCAGCGAAGGTGTTTTACAGGAGGACAAGTTCCGTAAGAGAACACTTTGTTCATTTCACAGGAATCGTCAAGGAGGAAATTGACGGTCGAAATTCTCCGTGGAGAATTTGCGAAGTCCCGGAAGCCATCAGATCTTGTAGAGGAGGGAGAAGGTTACGGTGGGTGTCTTTCTAAGTGCAATCTCAGGAGAATCAAACTGTAGGATTTGAATCAACAAGGGTCATTGGATCGCCCACGTAAATCGCATTTTGGGGTTTCGTGAGTTGAAGGGTCGAAACCTTTGCATCAAGACTCGCGAGGTTGCGAGGTGCGAAGTCCCGAAATAGCGAGAGAATCTGAGTCGTCCGATTGAAAGGACGCATGTCGCGAGATCACCCTTATCTAGGATTCGGACGTCAAAGGTCAAAAAGAGAATTTTTTCAACTTCGCGAGTGGCGAAGCTGTGAAGAAAACCAGGACCGTCCATCTGAGAGTGGATAGGTGGCACACTCGCCGACACGTAGGTTAGACCTTTGTTGACCATATCGGGGTTTCATGAGTCAGAGAACCGAGAGCATAGCATCCCGATTCACAAAGTCGCAAAGTCTGAAATTCCAAAAAGGCGGGAAATTCCATCGTGGGACCCGCGTAGGTGACGTGTCAAAATTTCTCCATTTCGGCATATCGGAGGACAAGAGGTCAAGACTTTTATCCTGAAAGTTTCGAAGACGTGAAACTGTGAGAGAATCGCAACCGTCTGTTAGGAGGAGGATAGGTGGCAGAGATCCAGGGATCTCGTGAACTAGGGGTTTGCAAGGTGAGAGCCCAGAAATTTGGGTGCTCCAAGTCGCGAGTGGCGAACTCGTGAGGAGAGAGGATAGCCATCGGATCCAGGTCATGCGAGGATCGTTGGATCAAGAACCCCATTGCATTTCGCGTGTTTAGGGGTTCGGAGGTTGAGAGGAGTTACTTTTGATTGCAAAAGTCGCGAAGTGTCGAGAGCCGAGGCACGGAGGAAACACATGGCAGAATCGTAAGGTGGGCCCGGGAAGTAGACCGGTGGACAGACGTCACACATTTGGAAGAGTCAACACCCTGTTGACCTCTCGCGTCTCGAGGACTCGAGAGATAAGGGAATGAAAGCTTGACCCTTTGACTCGCGAAGTCATGAGTAGCAAGAGCGAGAGGAGAAAAGTTAATATAGCCTCTCGGGAGCTCGAGAAAGGAAGGTGCCAAGGTTGGACCTTTGAACTCATGAAGGCGTGAAAGGAAAGAAGTGATAGCGCTTAGCCTAGCTAGCGGTCGCGCAAGGAGGGTGCTGACGGAAGAAAGGGCTATACCTATTTCATGATCTCGGTTATCACGGATTTGAGAAGGAAGAGTCGAGGGTCACGACTCGCAAACTCACAAGATTGCGAGCTACGAAAAGGACCTGTGGATCGATTTGAAAAGAGATTCCAGCAGGGAATCTGAAAGAGTTGATCTATCTCAAAGGGGTTAAAGAACGATCCTGTGAGCAGATATCGGCCCAAGGGCCGATAGGTCTGCGTTAGTTTTGGTATCAGAGCCTGACTCTGTTTGTATACTTCAGACAGGGGAAGCGAGAAAGAAAATCTCAGCCATGCCGCCGAGAAGAAGGGATAGGAAAACACCCGATCTACCAGAGGAGAGGGAAATGACAAGAGGAAGGGCTAGGCAGGTGCCAAATCTATCCATGGAAAGAGAGATCTATGACATACGTGCCAGACTTGAGGACATGGAGACAGCACAGAGGCGCACAGCTGGTGTTGGAGATGTCAGTGAATATAAAAGTGAAGATGAAGCTGGACATGAAGGAGAAGAAGTCACAGCAGAGGATGCAGCAAATGAACACCTAATTAGGGTTGTTGCAAGAATGGGTGCTAAGGCAAAAATGGATATTCTAGTATATGAAGGAAACCTGGATGCTGAAGAGATTCTAGACTATATTAGAGCTCTAGACACATATTTTGACTATGAAGATGTCAAGGAGGACAAAAAGGTCAAACATGTTATCATGAGATTGAAAGGACATGCAGCATTGTGGTGGGATGAGCTACAAAGATGACAGACACTGCAAAGGCAAGCAAAAAATCAAGAGTTGGGATAGGATGATTATGAAGATGAAGGAGAAATTCATTCCCAGGGATTACCAAATTAATCTGTTTTGGAGAATGCAGAATTTGAGACAGAAGTTGATGACAGTGAAGGAATACACTGAAGAATTCTACAGGTTGAACATCAGAGGAGGTCATTGTGAAAGTGATGATGAAAAGGTTGCCAGGTACATGAATGGTCTGAGATACAACATTCAGGATGAGATGATCATGATGACCATCCGAACGGTGGAAGATGCTTATCAAATGGCTCTAAAAGATGAAGAGAAGCTGAGCCGAAAACAAGGTCAAAGAGGCCGAGGCAGAAGTCAGCCCAGAGGCAAAGTCGTTGCCCAGGATAGAAATCAGAAACCCAAGGAAGAGGGGAAGAAACCTCAGACTCAAAATGAGAGAGGTGGAAGCTCACAGAGAGGGCATCATACCGAACAGAGAGGTTAGTATGTTGATGGAAACATTTTTCCTCGTACCATAGGTAGAGGAAGAGGAAGAGGTGGAGTGGTGAAATGCTTCACGTGTGGAAAGAATGGACACAAATCTTATGAATGTTCAGATAAGAAGAAAGAAGGTGGTGAAACTCACATCGTCGAAGAACAGAGGTGGAATGTTGAGGCAGAAGATGCTAAAGGCGAAAGATCGTTGATGATGCGAAAATTTCTCTTAACGCCAGAGAAGGAGGTGGAGAGTCCAGTGCAAAGGAACAGTCTTTTTCAGACTGCTTGCAAAACCAAGGATAGGGTATGCAAGGTCATTGTGGACAGTGGTAGCACATACAATCTCATTTCTACATAGATGGTAGAAAAGCTGGAGCTGGAAATGATTGAACATCCAAGCCCATACAGAGTTTCATGGCTACAAAAAGGACATCAGGTAAATGTCACTAAACAATGTTTAGTTGAATTTAAAATAGGAGGTTATAAAGATGAAATACTCTGTCATGTTATTCCTATGGATGTTTGTCATCTATTGCTGGGTAGACTGTGGCAATATGACATGAATGTGATTCATGATGGGAGAAAGAACACATACACCATAGAGAAAAATGAGAGAACTCACATGTTGTTGCCGATTAAGGACAAGGAAGTAAAGCCTGAAGTAAGCAATGTTGTACTTCTCATGAGTGGGAAGGAACTTCTTACAGAGGTCAAGAAGAAGGAGGAACCGCAATTCATTGTGGTTAGGAAGCCTAAAATTGTTTTAACCAGTACGAGGGTAGATGATTTACCGGAAGAGGTTCATAAACTGTTGGAAGAGTTTGTTGACATAGTAGTGGATGAACTACCTCGTTTGTTGCCACCGATTAGAAGTGTGAGTCATCATATTGATCTCATACCTGGAGCTAGTTTACCAAACAAAGCAGCGTACAGATTGGCGCCACAGGAGAATGAAGAAGTCAAAAGATAGGTCCAAGATTTGATGGACAAGAGGTTGGTTAGAGAAAGCTTGAGTCCATGTGTTTTTCCGACAGCACTCAGTCCGAAGAAAGATAGAGGCTGGAGGATGTGTACTGACTCGAGGGAAATCAACAAGATAACCATCAGGTATAGATTTCCATTGCCAAGGATGGATGATTTGATGGATTGCTTGAGTGGAGCCAAAAAAAATTTGAAGATTGATTTGAAAAGTGGATATCACCAGATTCGTATGAGAGAAGGTGATGAATGGAAGACAACCTTCAAAACTAACGAAGGGTTGTATGAATGGCTTGTTATGTCGTTTGGCTTAACGAACGCGCCAAGTACTTTCATGAGATTGATGAATGAAGTCCTGAAGGATTTCATCGAAAAATTTCTCATTGTGTATCTGGATGACATACTGATTTTCAGTAAAACAGAGGCAGAGCATCTAGAACATTTGGCTATGGTGATGAAGAGGCTACAGCAAGAGAATTTGCTAATAAACATGAAGAAATCCTCATTCATTAAGACAGAGCTCATTTATTTGGGGTTTTTTATTTCTGCAGATAAGTTGAGGATGGATCCAAATAAGGTGGAGGTAATTAAGAATTGGCCATCACCGTAGAGTATATTTGAGGTGAGAAGTTTTCATGGATTGTCTAGTTTCTACCAGAAGTTCATCAGGAATTTCAGTGGAATTAGTGCATCGATGATGGACACAGTGAAGAAGAGACACAAGTCTTTTCACTGGATAGAAGAGGCTGAGAAAAGTTTTAATTTGTTGAAGAAGAAAATCACGGAACAACCAATTATGGTGTTACCTGACTTCAAAAAGACATTTCAAGTAAAATGTGATGCAAGTGGATTTGCAATAGGGGCAGTCTTGAGCCAAGAAGACAGGCCGATAGCATACTTCAACGAGAAGTTGAATGAAGCGAAAGTGAAATACTCCACGTATGACAAGGAATTCTATGCTATTATTCAGGCATTGAAGAAGTGGAGACACTATTTGATTCCTAAGGAGTTTGTCTTATACAGTGACAATCATGCTTTGCAATTTGTGACTCAACAGGAGAAGTTGAATCAAAGACATGTTAAATGGGTTGAATA
>ML778326.1:568045-586842 GCA_009831015.1 Picea engelmannii | reverse complement strand
ATGCTTTGCAATTTGTGACTCAACAGGAGAAGTTGAATCAAAGACATGTTAAATGGGTTGAATACATGCAAAACTTTACTTTTGTAACTAAGCATATTTCTGGAACTGCTAACAAAGTTGTCGATGCTTTGAGTAGGAAATGTTTGTTGTTGCAGGAGTTCAGAGTCAAAACACTAGGTTTTTATGATCTCAGGTACATGTACAGAGATGATCCATATTTTAAGGAGGCGTATGAAGTAGCTGAGAATCCAATTCTCAAGGACAGAAGTCAATGGACAGAATACATGATCCAGGAAGGATTATTGTTTAAGGGTAATCAACTTTGTATTCCAAAATGCTCCATGAGAGAGAATTTGCTGAAGGAGAAACATAGTGGAGGATTGGCCGGACATTTCGGTCATGACAAGATGTTCTCAAAGTTAAATGATTCATATTTTTGGCCAGGAATGAGAGCATACGTCAAAAGATTCATGGACAGATGCAGAATTTGTCAGCATTCAAAAAAGAAGAGACAGAATGCAGGCGTTTATCAACCGTTACCCATACCTGACAGGCCGTGGGATGCAATCAGCATGGACTTCATATTGGGGATGCCAAGAACACAAAGAGGGTTTGACTCAATCTTTGTGGTAGTGGATAGTTTTTCTAATATGGCACACTTCATACCGTGTCAGAAAACTAGTGACACAACTCACATTGCGAATTTGTTTTTCAAAGAGGTCATTCGACTTCATAGCTTACCAAGGAGCATAGTTTCATATCGAGACACCAAGTGCGTGGGACACTTCTGGAGAACCTTATGGAAAAATCTAGGAATGAACTTGCCATTCAGTTCAGCTTATCATCCTCAAATGGATGGACAAACAGAAGTTGTGAACAGAAGTTTGGGAGACTTGCTGAGGAGTTTGGTGACATAACACAACAGTCTAGTTTGGTGACTTGCTGAGGAGTTTGTATTAACACGTCACACATTTGGAGGAGTTAACATCCCGTTGACCTCTCGTGTCTCGGGGACTTGGGAGATAAGGGAACGAAAGCTCGACCCTTCGACTCGCGAAGTCGTGAGTAGCGAGAGCGAGAGGAGAAAATTCAATATCGCCTCTTGGGGGATCGGGAAAGAAAGGTGCCAAGGTTGGACCTTTGAACTCGTGAAGGCGCGAAAGGTGAGAAGTGCTAGTGCTTAGCCTAGCCGGCGGTCGTGCAAGGAGGGCGTTGATGGAAGAAAGGGCTATACCTATTTCACGATCTCGGTTATCGCGAATTTGAGAAGGAAGAGTCGGGGGTCACGACTCGCAAAATCGCAAGATTTCAAGCTGCAAAAAGGACCTGTGGATCAATTTGAAAAGAGATTCCAGTAGGGAATCCGAAAGAGTCGATCTGGCTCAAAGGGGTTAAAGAACGATCCTGTGAGCGGATATCAGCCCGAGGGCCAATAGGTCTGCGTCAGTGAAGGTGAGGAGAGAAGAAGGTGATAATTAGAAATGTTAGGGTAGAACTAATGAAGGAAAGAGGCAATAGGTGACAACACTTGGGAAGAAATAGTGAATTTGAAAAGAGAGAAGTGACAATATAGGGATAGAACTAGTGAAGGAAATAGGTGAGTGGAAGGAGATTTTGGGGAAGCGCCCCCATAGTTGCAGTCTATGGGATGGGACAACTAAGACCAATGAACCAAAGGTGATGATAGGTCCCATTTAGGAATAATTCATCTCCAATCATTTCCTCCTGAAGACAATAAAATAAAGGGAACCAATCAATAGTGAGGCAACCAAGAATAAGGGTAACCAAACAGGGGAAAGAGAAAGAAGAGAGGACAAAGAAGAGGGAAGTTTTTCCTAACCAGTTCAAGGTTAGTGAGGAGAAACTAAAATAGAAGCAAGGGAATGATATATTTCTCAAAGAATAATAATGAAAAAAGGCCCAAGTTGGCCCCTTAAAGGTCCCATTTCAAGACAAAGATTCATTCAATTTGGTAAACCATATTAAAATATGGAGTCCTTCTAAATATATTATAACTTCATGATATTGGTGAAAGGATAGGAACAAAAAGTGAGGATTTCCCCAAGAATAAAGAAGAAAATAGAAATATGATAGGAATAAAGAGGAATACAACAAGGAATTTCACAAGAAACTAGAGGAGTGAAATGGAGAGACTACCCCAAATGGGTTATGATAAATGAATAAAGACAATAGATGATCAAGAAAAGGAGAAACTTGATAGGGTATGTAGAAGGATTATCATGACATATAAGAAAAGAGGCATTTCATGTTATAAGAGGAGTTATACCTACTTAGGTGGATTTCATAGGTTGATTAAGAATAAGTAGAGGCTTCAAAGGAACATGGAGAGTGCATAAAAGAAATCAAGGGACAAGCCTTAAGAGTGAATTGAGTACATAGAGAGAAAGGAACATGTTCTTGTTAAATAGAATACCTATTTTCTTCATGGAAATATAAGAGCTCACCCATAAAATTATAAGGGATGTTCATCATGTAATGTCCCCATCCAATTAGGAGTCATAAGGGGAGATTCTGCTAGCCTAATAAATTTCCTATGGGCTAAGGTGGAAAATGATCTAGGGAACATAATTCACCTAGGAAAACTTTATAAAAATTAAAGTGGAGAAAAAGGGGACATGGGTCCTAGGCTAATAAAAAGTTACTTTAAAATTGTAAAGTGAGAAACTCACAAAAGTGAATTTAATGAAATAAAATAATAAAGGAGAGGGAAAAGACTCAAGTGAGCATTAAAAAGGGAAAATGACGAGTCTCTCCTCATTCAATCATTTTACAATTGAGAAAAAAAAATTTAGAGAGCTCTTGGAGAAAGAGACTAGGGTTTGGAAACCCTTCATTTGATTATTAGTTTCGGTGTTACAAAGATACACCCTAGCTATTTTTGGGAGAAGATATCACCCATATTTATTCCTTGTGATTAAGTGATAGCCCAAATATCCTTAGCAACAGTATCTTCCATCAATTTCTGGCTAACTTTCAGCTAAGGCGAATGAGTTATTTTGAAAATAGGTCGACTTACTAAAGAGGGTCGAGTTTATCATATTTTTGGGTCATTTCCTTTGTTGTGAACAATGATCATTTGGTAGGGTCGAATCTAAATGTGTGGGGACAATTTTCTCATGGAGAACTCATGGGTTCCTATGTGGGGAATCATATATTAGTTCCAGGTGTGTTCTCTATGGTTGGATGAGTGATGTATAACATTGAAAAAATACCTTCCTTACCTGGGTCAATATTCTATGAGATGAGCAGCACCATTCTTCAAATAGAAGTTAATTATTCCTAGAGGACGAGTTCAATTGGGAAGCAAACCAAATCTGAAGTGGGAACGAGTATCTTGTTGG
The DNA here is from genome assembly GCA_009831015.1 of Picea engelmannii. Lineage (NCBI taxonomy): Eukaryota > Viridiplantae > Streptophyta > Pinopsida > Pinales > Pinaceae > Picea > Picea engelmannii. Next base: position 583,480 of record ML778326.1, on the reverse strand, counting down.
AAGAAAAAAGGGGTGCAACCTCTTGGTAAGTAAGAGTGCATTTCGGTGGAAGAAAGAGGCATCAATGTAGACAATTGGAGAGGGGTCAATTATGCCCAATAGTAACCTACAACAGTCAAATATCATGTCATAGTAGTCATCTCTTCTCACTATTCCATATATGTCATAGCATTGTGTGTGAGGTCATATCCCTCAAGTTTTCATCAATTGTAATCTAATATATTGTGCCCATGTACCATTTAAATTAAATAAGAAAGGAAATCAGATTTTTGGAAATATCTTACTATCTAGTATTATAGTATAGTTGTTGTGCATTGCCACTTATTTTTACAAGAAAGTTACTTTTGTGCAAATTTTTGTATAAATATCTCTGTGGGAAAAAACGAAGAAAAATAAACCAAAAATTTTAGTCAGAACATTACAGTGGTATCAGAGCATGTTCCTCAACAATTGTGAGGTTTGAGGGGCAGCTTTGACTCATATATATGAGACCAAAATACGAAATGAACATCACTTATAGGAGACATAGAGACATAGCACTAGAACCCCCTCTAGAATGTGAAGAGGAAGTGGTGTTGGGTGAAGAAGAAGTAGAAGAGGAAGCACATTCAGGTTCAGATAAAAGGAAAGGACCCATGGGGGATGAAGATAATTCTAGAATTAGAAACCTATTTAATATTTTGAATGATTTGGCCAAGGGTCAAAATTTGATGATGGACCTAATGGGGAAAATAGTGAGTAATTAATTCGAGGGGGGACTAAACAAAACCATAATTGTGAAAGGGGATATAATAATGGAGAAGGGATTCATTCTCGCACCACCATGAAAAGTCACCCTCACTTGTACACCAAGACATCTAGACCTACAATGACACAATTCTTGGGTAGTGATGTGGAAGGAAAAGGGATGCAGGTAAAGCAGGATGAGCCCTATGGGGTATATTTGTAGGAATATAGAATATTAGAGGATGATTTCCATTCAGCTATGTCTTTTACTGAGTTCTACAACCTTAAAAGTAGAAATTTTCCTAGAGGGGATATGATGGCCATGGTAGAAAAATTTGACTTGCAGTGTACACTTGGGAAATTTACCATCCCAAACTTTGATGGGACCTCCAAATGTTCTTCAAGATCTTGGATGCAGAAGCTAGACACTTATTTCCAGCTCCATCAGATGATGGAGGCAGATGCCATTAAATTGGATACATTACATTTGGATGGGCCCATGAGTGGTGGTACCATGGGTTAGTGGCTTTGGTTCATGCAGGACTAACATCCTACCTTGACTTCACTCAGAGGCTCATTGAGCGATTTGATAAGAAAGATCCAGAGCTTCATTTTAGAGAGATGGCATAGCTCAAATAGACATGTAGCCCAAAGTATTTCGTATCATAATTCCAGAGGCTCGTAATGATGGTCACTGACATATCATAGGAGCGTCTAGTGATGTTTTTTTAAGGGTTATCTCAGCCCTTGCGTGGTTGGGTCAAGTCTTATAAGCCCAACACCCTACAAGATGCATTTAACAGAGCTAGGGACATGTAGGATGTTGTTCCTAAGAGAGTTTCCTCCTAAAATAACCTTCCCCCAGAAGAATAAGGAGTCCAAGCAATTTTAGAAGGAGTGGGTCGAAAAACCAAGATTGGATGAGGAGACTAAGAAAGAGTTGATAAAAAAAAAACTATGTTTAAGTTGTCAAGAGCCTTGGGTACCAGGACACTAGTGTTCAGGGAAGGGAAAATATGGTAAGGTTCATTACATTGAGGTTTATTCTAATAGTGAAAACGATGAGGAGGAGGAAGGGAAGGTATAGGAATAGGGACACTACTAGGCATCGGGTGAGGAGACATCACAGGATGGGGCTAAAAGTCATGTTATTGTATCCATGTCAGGACTTCCTAGGTACCACACATTTAGAGTCAGAGGGGTCCTGCAGGGACACAAGGTTATAGTATTGATTGATAGTGGGACATCCCATAATTTTATAGATGCAACTATGGTGGATAGGCGAGATATTTTGATGAAGGAGTTTGAGGGATTCACGGTGATCATACCCGGTGGATATCAAATGGAGTGTACTAGATAGATCCCCAAGTTAAAAATAATCATGGGGAATTATAAGCTGACAAATGATTTATTTGTGGTGGATGTATCAGACACCAATGTGGTACTCAAATTTCAGTGGCTATACTCCATTGGGAAATACACTACTAATCGGAGGATGATGGAGATGGAATTTATGGGTCCAGATGGAAAAAAGGCAGTCTTGCGGGCCATGCACCAGTATTCTCCCAAGATAGTGTCATCTAATATTATGGAGGTAGTGATGTGGCATGGAGATTTAGAGTGGGAAGTTGACTGCTACATTTCTAACAGTGAACCACCCAACCCTCCTTGACAGTGTCTAGACGATCTTCAGGTATTACTTCTTAAACATCAAAAGGTTTTTGGTGACATTCCTCCAGGCGTACCTCCAAATAGAGGATTTGAACATGTTATGGAATTAGAATAAGGGGTTAAAGCAGTCATAACCATTACTTACTATCATCCTAATACGTATATATAAGAGATCGATAAAACTATTAGGGAGTTGTTGAAAATGGGTCAAATTCGGCCTAGTTCTAGTCCTTTCGCCTCTTCAGTAGTGTTGGTCAAGAAAAAGGATGGTACCATGAGAATGTGTATAGATTACTGGGAAATTAAAAAGAAAACCATAAAGAATAGGTATCTGATTCCGAGGATCGATGAGATGATGGACGAGTTGAAGGGAGAAAAATATTTTTCAAAGATTGATCTTCATTCAGGCTACCACCAGATTAGGGTTCAGGAACAAGACATCACGAAAACTTCCTTTTGATTCAATTATGGGAATTATGAGTTCATATTTATGCCATTTGGGCTAACCAATGCTCCTACTACATTCCAATCATACATAAACCATGTGTTCAATAAGAAGTTGTGGAAATTTTCGTTATTATTCTTTGATGAAATCCTCATTTATAGAAGGGCTTGGGAGGAGCATCTTAGGCATTTGGATGAGATGTTGGGGATTTTGGAGGAACAAAAACTCTACGTAAAAGAGTCTAAATGTGAATTTTTCATTACTGAGATGCTTTATTTGAGGCATGTGATTGGGGAAAACAGGGTCTAGGTACATCAAGAGAAAATAGGGGCAATTATCAAGTGGCCTACTCCTAGAAATGTGATAGAATTAAAAAGCTTCTTAGGTCTCTGCACTTATTACAGGAAATTTGTTAAGGGGTTCTCACAAATGACGACACCTCTTACATATATCACTAAGAAGGGATATTTTAGTTGGATAGATGAGGCACAAGTGACATTTGATAAGATGAAAAAGGTAATGAGTTTGTGTCCTATGATAGCCTTACCATACTTCACTCAGCCATTTGTGCTTGAGTGTGATTCTTCAAGGATAGGGATAGGAGATGTGTTGATGCAAAGAAACCATTCCATTTCTTCTGAGAGTCACAAACTTTGACATTATGAGAGGCATTACTCGATATACGACAAAGAGATGTTGTCCATCAAGCATGCATTAGCCAAATTAAGAAAGTACTTGGTGGGCAACAGGTTTAAAGTGAAGACGGATCATAACAGCCTAAGATTCCTCATGGAGCAGAAAGAATTGAGTGAGAGGAAGTAGAAGTGGACCAGTAAAATTCAAGAATATGATTTCAAGATCAATTACGTGAATGAAAAGAACATTGTGGTGGACAATTCCATTTCCAGAATACCATCCACTCTCTCCCTCATGGATATTTCAGTTGATTGGAAAGATTTCCTATTGGTATAATATTCCAAGAACTAGTTTTCTTGTGAAATCCTTGATGGTCGGACCCAGGATGATTGATATTCAGTTATTGATGGCATCATTTATTAAAAATATAGGATCTACCTAGTACCATAATCTCAGCTAAAGGAAAAAATCATGCATGTCGCACACAACTCCCCATTGGAAGGACACCCTAGGTACTTGAAAACCTACAGGAATATTAAGGAAATATTTACGTGGAAGGGAATCAAGACGGATGTGTTGAGATTCGTGAGAGAATGAAACACCTACCAATATAAAAAATCAGAGCATACTCACTCGATCGGATTACTTCAACCACTTCCCATTCCATAACAAAAATGGGAAAGCATCTCTATGGATTTCATCACTAGATTTCCCTAGGTGCAAGGAAAGGAATGTATTTATGTGGTGGTTGGCAGGCTTACAAAGTTTTCACACTTCTTTTCCATACCCTCCATGTATTCAATATCGCAGGTAGAAAAGTTGTTCTTCAGAGAGATATTTTGATTGCATGGATTGTTGAAAACTATTTTCAGTGAAAACGATAGCAGGTTCATGGGAGGATTTTGAAAGGAGCTATTTAGGTTGGTGGTAACAAAATTGATCCCAAGCATGATTTATCACCCTCAGACTGATGGTCATATTGATATAGTGAATAAGTGGTTGGAAGGCTATCTGAGGAATTATGTGTCGAGCCAATGGAAAGCCTGGATAAAATGGTTACACTTGGGAGAGCATTGCTACAACACCACCTATCACATGTCGATTGGGATGATACCCTTTTGAGTCTTGTACATATATGATGCACCCACATTTGTAGATCAGATATTTGGAGACAGCAAGGTGCCCAAGGCTAAGGAATGGATTTAGGAGAGCCAGGATATTCTACATACCCTCAAGGATAATTTGCAGATGGATTAGAATCAGTAGAATTTCCATGCAGACAGGCATTGGGTGGAGTGTAGCTTTGAATTAGGGGACCTGATATACATGTGTCTTCATCCCTATAGGAAATCGTCACTTAAAATGAAGGGGGGCAGAAAAAATGAAACCTAGATTCTATGGACCCTACAGGATTTCTAGGCGTATAGGAGAGGTGGCATATGAGCTAGAGCTCCTAGAAGGATGAAATATACACAATGTTTTCAATATTTCATGTCTCAATAAGGCCCTGGGGAAACTTATCACCACTTATACTGAGTTACCACACTTGGATGAAGAAGGGAAGTTTATTTTGGTTCTTGAAGAAATTTTGGAGGTCAGGGAGTGGAAGTTAAGGAACGTGACCATCAAAGAGTACTTGGTCAAATGGAAGGATCTTTCTATCGAGGACGCTACATGGGAAGGAGAACAAGTGCTCCAACATCCCAGATTGAAATTGCTTTTGGACAAGTAATATTGAGAGGGGAGGACTGAAATGTCCCCATCTTCTTAGGAGTCATAAAGGGAGATTATTCTAGCCTAATAAAGTTCCTATGGGCTAAGGAAGAAAATAATATAGGGAACATGATTCACCTATGAAAACTTTATAAAAGTTAAATTGGAGAAAAAGGGGACATGGGTCCTAGGCTAATAAAAAATCACTTTAAAATTATAAAGTGAGAAACCAACTAAAGTAACTTTAATTAAATAAAATAATAAAGGAGAGGGAAAAGATTCAAGTGAGTATTAAAAATGGAAAATGAGGAGTCTCTCCTCATTCGATCATTTTACAATTGAGAAAAATAAAATTGGAGAGATCTTGGAGAAAGAAACTAGGGTTTGGAAACCCTTCATTTGATTACTGGTTTCAGTGTTGCAACGATACACCTTAGGTAGTTTTTGGATAAGAGATCACCCATATTTATTCATTGTGCTTCAATAATAGCTGAGATATATTTAACAATGGTATCTTCCATCCATTTTTGGATGAGCTTCAACCGAGGTGGCTAAATTACTTTTGCAAATAGGTCAACTTACTAAACAGGGCTGAGTTTATCATATTTTTGGGTCATTTCCTTTGTTGTGAGCAGTGATTATTTGGTAGGGTCGAATCTCTGACTGTGGGGGGGAGATTTTCTCAAGGAGAACTCATGGGTTCCTTTGAGGGGAAGCATCTATCAGTTATGGGCATGTTCTATGTGGTTGGATGAGTGATGTATAGCATTGAACGAGTCCCTTCCTTACCTGAGCGAATATTTTGTGAGATGAGAAACACTATTCTTTAGACATAAGTTAATTTTTCCTAGAGGGTGAGTTCAATTGGGATGCAAAAAAAATATGAAGTGGGGACAAGTTTCATGTTGCAAAAAAAAAAAGAGGCCCAAGCTCTTGGTAAATAAGAGTGCATTTCGGTGGAAGTACTTTTGCATGGTATTTCTTCTTGTGATATTGGTTACTGCAGCAAATTGTTTATGGTGTAACTGCAATTGTTTATGGTTCAAGTAAAATTCTAAAATTGGAATGAACTTCATGCTTGAGAATAGATTAATGAAAAAATCAACATGGTTTCAGAGTATAGGTCTTGAAGAACCCATTGCACAAGCATCTACCAGTCATCCTCTCACTTATGCAGAATCGCACGACCCTCCTAGGTTTTCCAGAAAATCCATACAACCCTCCTTCCTAAGGTGTTCCAGCACTTAATACTTGGACGTTGGGGCTAAAAATTTCATAGGAGTGTATAGACTCCTTCAGTGCACCTCCAACAAGCTTCAGATTGCATTTCCGATCATTTTGATTTTTTGGCTCTAGGGTTTCGCAATTTTCTGCAGAAATTTTAGAATTAGGGTTTCTGCAACTCATTGAAGGAGATCTTCATCTCACCAATGTTCTTATAACTTTCAAGGATTATTTTTGGAAGTCATAGGCCCAAAAAAACCTAATGTTTCTAGCCTAGCCTAGTCGTTAGGTTTTCTAGCCCATTTGACAAGGGTTTGTGAAGAATCTAAAAATACGACAGACAAAACTATGATGGAAGGCAAGCTTGATGGATCAAGAAAATTTAGTTCCTGGAAGCCAAGACTTCAGAGAGATGAAGACATCAACATTTCAGCACTCTCGGGTATGGTCCCTACTAATGGTGATACTTGGTTAATTGATAGTGGTGCCTCTAGGCACATGATTGGTTTTAGAGATCACTTGACTAATCTTGTTGAGAAAGAGACCAATCTACATGTTGTCCTTGGGGACGATGCTAGATATAATGTGAAAGGGGTTGGAAATTCTACCTTCCAACTAGATTCTGACATGTAGCTTCAGTTAAGTGAAGTATTATATGTACCTGGGATGAAGAAGAACCTTGTCTCCATTTCTACCTTAGAATACAAAGGCTACAAGGTTACCTTTTATGAAGGAAGAGTTCTTGCGTGGCACAAAGACTCACATAGAAATTATTCCAAAGTAATTGGTGTTTGAGAAAAAAGCTTATACATATTGACCATCAGACCAGTCCAGGCCCTGTTACATGATACTATCATCTTGAGTGAGATGTAAATAGAATACTTGCTCACATACATTATAGAGCTCTCCCAACTCTAGGGAAAATGGTAACAAGCCTTCCAGAGATACAGATTCAGCATAAAGGTGTTTGCAAAGGTTGTGCTCTTGGAAAGAATGTTAAAGGGTCCTTCTTGAGAAGTGACAATATATCCAAGGAAATATTGGACTTGATACATTCAGATGTGTGTGGGCCAATGAATGTTGCCTCCCTGAATAGATATTTTTACTATGTACTCTTCATATATGATCACTCTCAGAAAACTTGGATTTACTTCCTAAAGAACAGGGATGGAGTCCTTGCAAAATTTCAAGAATTCAAAGTTCAGGTTGAGAACCTAACCGAAAGAAATATCAAGGAAATAAGATTAGATAATGGAGGAGAATATACCTCCAAGGATTTCGACAATTTTTGTATTGAAGAAGGGATCAAGAAGGAGTACACGGTTCCTTACAACCTCAGCAAAATGGGGTTGTAGAGAGGAAAAACATAACTATCATCGAGGAAACCAAAGCAATGATACATGATCATATTATACCTATGACTCTATGGGAAGAAGCATGTATGAAAATGGTATATGTTCATAACAGGAGTCCTCTTCATATCTTGAAGAACATAACTCCAGAATAATCCTTCACCAGAGTGAAGCATGAGATTGGACACTTCAGGATATTTGGGTGCCCAGTATATTTTCATGTACCCAATGAGAAGAGATCCAAGTTATATCCTTCAGGGAGAAAGGGTACATTTGTGGGATACAATGAATCTTTGAAGGCATATCGAATCTACATTCATGGTCAGAGATAGATTGAGATAAGAAGAGATGTTACCTTTGAAGAAGCGATAGCCTTCCAAAGATCCAGAGAATCTCAAATGGAGATTGACAGTGAGACAATACCTTCTCCCCCTTCAACAGTTTAGAGGGAGACATACATTATTTCAGTTGATCCGGTTGTTCCATCTGATCCAGTTGCTCCAATTGATATTCCAAGAGACATTGTAGTAGGGCATAAAATGCATTCTTGGGCTCAACAGACCCTACAAGAGGTAGAGGGACATGCAACCCCTAAAAGGACATCCAGAGAGAGTAAGAGACCAAAGAGATTTTCTATATACCTTTCAGACATGAGCCACATCATTGAATTTGAGCCTTCTTGTCATGGAGAAGTTACAGATGAATAGGTATGGAAAGATGCGGCCATGACAAGGATATCAATGTATATCGAAGAATGATGTATGGGATATTGTTATGAGACCAGAAGGGAAGTATGTAGTGACTTCCAAGTGGATTTATAAAATAAAGTATGCAGCTGATGGAAGTATCGAGAAATACAAAGCGAGATTTATAGCTAGAGGGTTCTCACAAGTAGAGGGAGTTTACTATGATGAGACATTTTCTCCAGTAGATCGATACACTTCCATCCATTCTATCATTGCACTAGTTGCATCCATGTGTTGGAAACTACATCAGATGGATGTAAAGACAACCTTTCACAATGGTGATATTGAGGAAGAAGTTTATATTGAGCAGCCAGAAGGATTCGTGATACACAATGAGAAATATCATGTGTGTAGGTTGAATAAATACATGTATGGACTAAATAAAGCACCTCGTGATTGGTATGAGAAAATCGATGGATTCTTGATGAGTTTGAGCTTCAACAAGAGTGTTGTTGATCCAAACCTATATTATCACATTGTTGGAAATGAGTACTTAATCTTGGTCCTATGTGTGGATGACCTATTCCTCACCGATTCAAAGAGACTCATTGTTGAATGCAAGCAAGCATTGACTGCTAAATTTGAGATGAAGGATATAGGTATGATGCACTACTTCTTGGGACTAGAAGTATGGCAGAGGACTGATGAGATTTTCCTGAGTCAAGGAAAATATACAGTGGTGATATTGAATAAGTTCGGTATGAAATAATGCAAATCCATGCTTACTCCAATGGTGATGGATTTGAAGAAAATGAATGATGTTGATTCATGCGAGATTGATCCACACTTGTACCAACAACTTATTGGATCACTGATGTATCTGGTTAAAACCAGACCTGATATATGCTATGCAGTGAATGTGCTTAGTCAGTTCATGATTCAACCGAGACAAACTCATTGGATAGTAGTGAAACATGTATTAAGATACCTACAAGGCACAGTTGGGTATGGCCTGAGATATGCCTCCAATGTAGACTTGATTTTACATGGATATGTCGATGCATATTGGGTAGGGAGTGTAGTGGACCAGAAGAGCACCTTTGGTTGTTACTTTACATTGGGGTCTTCCATGGTTTCCTAGTGCAGCAGGAAACAGAGCTCTATGGCCTGGAGTACTGCAGAGGCAGAGTATATAGAATTGAGTGTGGCAGTCTGCAAAGCAATGTGGCTTCGCAATCTTCTAATAGATTTATTTGATCATGAGATGGATCCTACCACTATTCATTGTGATAACTAGAGATGTGTGAAGCTCTATGAGAACCCTATGTTTCATGATAGATCGAAACACATTGAGATAAAATATCACTATATCAGAGACATGGTGTAGACAAAAACAATACACGTGCAGTAAATTCCTACCCATGAGAAGATTGTAAATATCTTCACCAAACCGCTTTCCAAGACGAAGTTCAAGTACTTTCGTGAGAGACTTGGCTTGGTGGAGAATACCTCCCTAGCTGAGAGGGAGTGTTGATGACTACAACCAAGACGAAGTTTGAGTACTCTGTGTGAGACTTTCCCTGATGGAGAATGCCTCCCTAGCTGAGAGGGAGTGTTGATGATTACAGTTGTGTAAGACATCCTCCATGACACAGACTGAGTGAGTCATCTTGAGAGAGAGCCCATGAGTTGGGTGTGCCCATGAGATGGGTGTGTTTTCCTCTCTGATATGGAGAAGGACCATTGTGTGCCCCTATGTAGGGAAGATTCCCATGAGGTGGTTGTTTCAATCTCTCCAAGATGGAGATGGAACGTTGTGTTCCCTTGAGAAGGGAAGATGCCCATGAGATGGGTGTATCGTTTGAGATGAAATTATGTGTACCACTATGAGGGGTGAAGGAGACCATGTGATGGGTTTATTGTTCTCCTTTATGTAGAGAGTTGAGATGATGTGATACTCTAGATGATTCTCCTGTGAGATGTAGTGAGATAGAGATCTGTTGAGTAGGACGTTCTTGTGGCTGAGCACAAGTGGACGTGATCCTAGTGGCTGAGCACTAGTGAGTCTGTATTCTAATGATTCTCCTGTGAGACGCAGTGAGATAGAGACATGGACATCCTTGTGGTTGAGACTAGGTGGGCGTGCCCCTAGTGGTTGAGCACTAGTGGGTATATGAGATCCCTTGCTATATTGTCTAAGAGTCATACTTACCTGTAACCCTAATTGTGATGTAAAGGGTACAGGTCGGCCCCACCATAATGTAAAAGATAATTAAAGTAAAAGATAATTAATATGGTAATTATTAATTATATTTTAAGTTATTGAGTTCAGCCTTCTTGTGCCAATAGACACCACTTTTGATGTGACCAGTCTAATATAAATAAAGGTGATTTCCCCATTGAGGAAACATAACACAAGTGTGATTTTGGAAATTTCAGCAAGTACAAGTTCTAGGGATGAAGTGCACACCTCTCTTGGGCGCTAGCTTTCTAGGTTTTGTGAGAACCCTTTTGTGTGCTAGGCTTATGGCATGGGAGTTATTTCTCTTGAAGAATATAGCAAAGGATTCGTTGGGTTTTATTCCCTTGTTGAGAAGGGTTTCCCAGGATACTTCTTGTGTATTTGTGCATGGTATTTCTTCTTGTGATCTTTGTTACTGCAACAAATTGTTTATGGTGCAACTAAAATTGTCTATGGTTCAAGTAAAATGATAAATTTGGAATGAACTTCATTGTTGATCCTATATTAATGAAAAAACAACAATGACTAGGCATAGGGTCCTTATAGATCTTGAGTTTTCCATTTGTGTATGTGATGATAGCCTTTGTTTGTGTTTAGTTGTTTAATTTTTTGACATTTGTCTATGTTATGAGAGTCATGCTTGAGTTATTTACAACAAATTTGAATATTTTAGGTCAAAGTATTAATTTTCTCCTTTTATTTAGTGTGAAATATGGTTTTAGTTTTGTGTTTGGGAGGGGGGGCTTCTATCACCCCAATACCTATTGAATTAATGTTGGAGACTTAAGGCTTAAATTGTTGGACATGCATTGTGCTCTTTGCAGGTAGACTTAGTCTCATTATAGAACAAATGGGTTATGGTGGATGATCACCCGCTAACTAGGGAGGTGTGGGGGGGAATTAGGCCCTCTATTAAAGGTTCAAGGGTGGATCTCCCAAAAGAAAAAGTTGGGCCCATTTTGTGCTTTTTTGGCCCATCGTAAACTAATTTTGGTTAATGAATTAGGGTTGTAATCTAATCCAAGTTAATACATTAGGGTTATGGATGTTGAAAAAACCTAAATATTGTATAATGAAAGGTGAATTTAATACATTGGTATAGATAGAGGTGCACTCTAGGTTAGGCTAGTTTTCCTAGTTAAGAGTTTCCAAGGTAAATATTGTGGATATTGTGTGAATGTGCCAGTGTTATTCTTGTGTTTTAGATTATGTTAATATTGCTTTCTTACATAGATTTACCAAAATATTCATTTGGTATTAGAGTGATGTTATTTTCTTTGGGGAAACACCTTTGTTGCTAGCATTTAGCTTATTCTATGAATATCGAGAGTATCTTGTGTTTGCGATAAATAAGTTCTTGAGTGAAGATTTGTGAAGTGAATATCTTGTAAAGAAAATTTTCAAGAAATTCAAGAATAAAAATATAGAAGTTTAATGCCTAGACCTTTAAGTTATGGAAGATAAAGATGGAATATCTTCTTGTATAGAGAGAACCATGGGTTGTTGTGGATCCAAGTACAAAACCTTTTGGCATGTCATAAGAAGATTGGGAAAATATGAAAAGAAAGATGAGAAGTATGATTTGACTCTACCTCCTAAATTTAGTGTTGTTGAATGTCTTTGGAGGAGACAACACAAAGAAGATATGGGATAAGTTAGGGAATTTGTATTAGTCAAAGTCCCTAGTATTTTGTTTTCTTCAAAATAAATTGTATCATCTCACTATGGATGATAGAAACTCCATGAGGAAGCATCTAAATTTATCTAATACTCTAGTGACTCAACTTGTCTTTGTTGATATTAAGATTGAGGAATAAGATAAGTGTATTACCTTGTTATGTTATTTTCTAGACTCTTGGGATAATTTGGTTGTACCAATTGGTAGTACTAATCAATATGCATTAAAGTTTGAGGTTGTAGTTCCATCTTTGTTATCAAAGGAAATGAGGAGAAAATCCATGGAGGGTGTGGCCAAAGATGTTTTATTTGTAAGAGGCCATACCCAAGAGAGGAAATATAATTCTTCAATGGGTAGATCTAAATATATATATTAATCTATAAGGAAATGTTAGAAATGCAGTAAACCTGGGCATTGTGAGAAAGATTGAAGATCTAAGAATGTTGATAAAGGTGATGGATCTGATGATACCCCTTCAATAGAAAAAAAAAACATCCATGGAAGAAGGAGGTTATGTTTAATCAACGTCTATAAGTACACATCCTTATCATGATGTATGGTTGATCAACTTGGGTGCTTCATTTCAGATTCTCCTCATAGGAAGTGATATTATGAATATGAAAAATAAAATTAAGGTGATGTATTCCTTGGAGATGAATTGAGAACTAAAATCATAGGATGTGGAGGGGTCAAGATTCTACTTAAAGAAGGAAGGATTAGAAATCTCCCCATGGTTCTTCACATTCCATATCTAGTCAAAAACTTGATATCCAGATGTAAGATGAGTGATGCATATGTGCATACTATATTTGACAAGAAAACATGGAAGATGTTTTGAAGAGAAATGATGTTGATGAGAGGAATTTAGATTATAACTCTGTACAAGTTTTTGGGAAGCACTATTAATGATGGGTGTAATATTTTTTTTGTTCATGAGGGTATCAATGAAGAATATAGGACCCATACTATCCCTAGAGAGAACAAAATTCAATGGAATCAAAGACTAAGAAATATTGGAGATAAGGACCCTTTGAGCATCACATGGTAAAGGTATGGGTAAGGTATGTCTCGCTATTCATTAGATTTCTATTTATTTGAACATTGTATATAAGGTAAATAGATTTGGGTAAGATTCTCATCTAGCTCTACAAGATAAAAATGAATCTTGGAGTTGATACATAGTGATGTGTTTGGGCTTGTACATGTTTCATCACTGGGTAGATCTATGTACTATGTTTCATTCATAGATGATTTCTCAAGGAACACATGGATATATTTTGTCTAAAAGAAGTATGAGGTCTTCAATAAATTTAAATATTTTAAGGCTCTTGTAAAGAACCAAATAGAGAATAAAATAAAGGTGTTGAGGAAAGATAATGGTGGATATTTCCGTGGAAATGAATTCAAGGAATTATGTAAGAAGTATGGAATAAAAATGCAAAATACTACTCCATACACAACTTAATAGAATGGAGTTGTAGAAAGAATGAATATGACATTGATGGAGAAGGAAATAAGTATGTTAAGTGGTGTAGGGTTATCACAAAACTTATGGGAAGACACAGTGGATATTGCATGTTACTTGTTAAATTAATCACCTACATTAGTGTTGATTGACAAAATTATGCACGAGGCATGGACTAGTAAAAATCCCTGTCTTAAACATATCAATGTTTTTGGTTGTGATGCTTATATGCAAATGAAAATACGAGTAAGTTAGATAATAAAGTTGAAAAATGTATCTTTATTGGTTATAAATATAGTTTAAAATATTATAGACTTTGGAACCCATTAAAAATAAGATTGTTTACAATCGGAATGTAGTGTTTAGAGAGCTTAAAATTGTTCCAAAATAAGAACCAAACTAATGGAAGAAGAATTAGAGACAATAAAGTTTGAGTTGGAGGGTGAAGAATGTGACTTAACATAATAATATGAACCAAAAGAGGAAGAACCTTAGACTCTAGTCTTGAGGAGATATATTTAGGAAAGAAGGCATCCAGAAAGGTATACTCCACATGGTTTTAATTCTAGTTTTTTTCTATCTATTACTTATGATGATCCTAGAACTATTAGGGAGGGAGTGGATTTAGAGGATAGTAAACTTTGGAAGAAGGCCATGGTTGAAGAAATGGATTCCTTTGATAAAAATGAGACTTGGGATCTATTTGAGTTGTTGGTTGGAAGAAAGCCTATTGGTATAAAATGGGAACTTAAGAAGAAGTTGAATGTGGGGGGGAATGTAGAGAAGTACAAGGCTCACCTATTAGCAAAGAGATATTCCCAGGTAAAGGGAATTGATTTTGGTGATATTTTTTCTCCTATTGCTATATTATTATTATTTTTATTACCATTGTGCTTGACCTTGAAGTGGAGAAAATGGGCATGAAGATAACATTCTTACATGGGGATCTTAAAGAAAAAAATATACATGAAAAAACTAGAAGGTTTTACATTGACGGGAAAGAATGAGTTGGTTTGCAACCTAAAGAAGTCCTTGTATGGATTAAAAAAATATCCAAGTTTTATACTTGTATATTGGGATTTGGTTTTGTTCGACAACACAGGTATTCCAACAAAGGATGAACACCTTTAATAACCACTCACATAACCAGATCAAAGATCAACATACCGATGTTTTCACGTGGTAAAACCCCTATGGGGAAACATCCACGGCCCCAGCCAACGCGGCCACTTGGAGCAGTTTATTAATGCAAAGAAAAAGATTACAGAGAGATTTTACAAGAGAGTTTCTCACAATCGATAATCGGCAAATGACCCTCCATGCTCTTTAAATAGAGATCATGGACCAATCGGGTGTTAAGCCATGGATCAATGGTCGTTAAGATCAAGGAGAGTATGAACCATCGGATCACTCTAAGTCGGGAACATATCGTGACCGTCGGATTGCCTAACTAAAAATGCATACTAATGCATACTAAAGAAACACACTTTTACCTAACGACATATTAGACCAAGTAGATCTTAACTAACTCCTACGTGTCTAAATATCCTAACATCCCCCCTTAAGAACAACTTGGGATAGGATTGAAGGATTTACA
>ML778326.1:546560-562941 GCA_009831015.1 Picea engelmannii | reverse complement strand
GTCGGGAACATATCATGACCGTCGGATTGCCTAACTACAAATGCATACTAATGCATACTAAAGAAACACACTTTTACCTAACGACATATTAGACCAAGTAGATCTTAACTAACTCCTAAGTGTCTAAATATCCTAACAGGTTTCACAATAAGAAAACTTAATCATTGTGTGTATTCCAAGTAGTTTGGTGATAATTTTATTTATGCGGTATTGTATGTTGATGATATGTTATTGATTGGAAATTACAAGTAAATCATCAACGATGTCAAAGCTTAGTTATCTTTCAAATTTGATATGAAAGATCTTGGTGCTGCAAGTTTTATTTTGAGCATAGAAATTAAAAGAGATCAACCAAATATGAAACTTTAGTTGAAGCAGAGGAAATATGTTGAGACAATATTGTAGAGGTTCATAGGAATGTAAATTGGTCAAGATTCCTATTCATGTCGGTGTAAAATTATCTACAAATAAGTGTACGAAGATGAAAGAATAAGTAGAGGACAAGTACCATGTACCCTATGCAAGTGTTGCTCGAAGTTTGATATATTATATGGTCTATACTAGACCAAACATTGCCCATCAATGGGAGTTTTGAGTAGGTATATATCAAAACTAGAGAAAGAAAATTATACAAATGTAAATAGGGTCTTATATATCTATGTGGCACTTCATATTATGCAATATGCTACCAAGGAAGACTTAGACCTCACAAAGATATAGGTATACAAGATTTTTTTTGATGTAGAATAGCTAGAGATATTGAATGAAAAAGATATACAAGTGGTTACGTATTTAACCTATTTGGTGGAGAAATTTGTTGGATGATCAAGAGGCAAGCTATAGTTACATTGTCAACTATATAAGTTGATTACATGGTAACCACTCATAGGAAGTAAGGAAGCTATATGGTTGCAAATATTGTGTTAATTTATTGGTTTTGTTTAGAAAGAAATGAATATAGGTTGTGATAGCTCAAGTGATTTTTTTTTTAAATAACTTGGCTTATCATTCCAAGGCAAATAATATTAATGTGTAGTACCATTTTGTTAGAGATATGGTAAAACACAATAAAGTGTTGCTAGAAAAGGCTGATACCTTGAAGATTTTTGTAGAATCATTGATCTAGGTGGATATTGGTGGCCACCCACCTATTCCAACTGACTCCTCATGTCTGTTTTTGTTCAGCAGGTTCTTCTGTACTTCTTTGTAATTGTGGGTTATACACTCCTAGGGATGTCTAAATCCCCACACATCCTCCAAGTGGATACGGGTGGCCTCTCACCTAATCCAACTGACTTATTTTGTATGTTTTCATTTCATCACATCTTGTTGTACTTCTGGGGTCATTTTGGGGCCCTAAACATTGTTTTTTGGCTCGCCACAATCAAACTATAGAGGGAGTCAAAGTTTGATGATGAAATTTGTATCTCTCTGGAAGACATTTCCAACGGGCTATCACGCGCCTAAAATTAAGGTTGTATGCAAAAGTTACGACCCTAGGAAGTTGAGGTACCAAATTGCACCAACTTACCCATAGGGCCCACATGACTTTTGGTGTTTCACCTTCTAGGGTTAGGTTTTTGGATGTCTAGGGTTTTGGAATTCACGAGTAATATGAAAAGGGCCTCTGAAGCCTCATTGTAATACATTTTGCTCAGACGAATGCATGTAGTAGCCACATCTCTTCTCATAGATCACCACCACCATTCGAGCAAGTGTTTCAGTTCTGCAGTTTTACAGCTTCAACCTATTTCATTATTTAATAGAAGATATAGTTCACTGGATATTTTTGTTATTCTTCATATCTCTGTGTTTATTGTATTCAGTCTGTTAAGTAGTTCGTTTTTCTCCTAAATCTAGATCAGTGGTATCATAGTGGTCTGCTCTTCACTTATTTTTCTTCGTGCATGTCCCTAACAAGATCTGGGTACAAGAAGTTGGGACTCGAACCAATTGAGCCATTACAAGATCAGGCATGGCGAGCCCGGCAACAACCCATGGGGGAAAAAAATAAAGATGATGGGGTAGGAGATCCTATTAAAATGTTTCTCAAGGAATCCCTCGTGTGAAAAAGGAACAAAATGATGGACAACTTCCCGCAGATCCTTCGACAGCTGCCCACAGGAGAAGCATATTCATCAAGCGGCCATGCAACTCCCTTCAAGGTATAGGTAAATTTTGATATTCTATTATTTGAAGGACTGATAGATCTGGATGCTGTAGATAAATGGTTGAATATGATCGAAGGATATTTTTCGGTCCACAATTTTTTTGATAGGGAAAATATCACTTTTTCACTCCTCAAGGCCATTCCCCATGTTAAATACTAGTGGGATACTTACTCTGAGCAAAGGGTCGTGGAGGAATATACAATGTTTGTGGTGGCGCCTACATGGGATTCCTTCCGAGACACCATTAAAGAATAGTACTACCCTGTTGGAACCTACGAGGACCAATACACCAGATGGACCACCCTACATCAAGAAAGGGACCAAACAATACTAGATTTCACCAATATTTTCCATACCCTACACACCAAATTGGGTATCAAAGACTTTGAACTTCATCTGGTGCTCAAATACCATGGGTGTTTGCAAAGATACATTCAAACATAAATGGATTTCTTGTACATCACCTCATTGGGCACGACTTATAGATACGTTGTCAAGATCGAGCATAAATTTAAGAAAAAACAACGAGAGTTTGGATCTGCAAAACCCTCACAACCGAAGAAGGGAAAATCCATCCCCAACCCACACAGTAAGGGACCAAGTCAAGATGGCCTCCCTCAGGACAATCCGTCCAAGCGGCAACACAAGAAGGGCATTGAGAAGACGAAGAAGGACATGGAAAAATGGTGTGAGTACCATAAAATTCCTTGGAACAACACCGACGAATGTCGCTCTAAGCAGTCCCTCGTGGTCGAGTTGAAGGCTTTCGAGTCAGAGGCCGATTCTGATTTTGATTCAAATCCTGAAGGAGGAAAGCGTATTCTCGATGCTAAACCCAATGCCACTATATTTACCACCAAAGTTTGGTCAAGCGAACCAAAAGAACCAAAGGAAGGGGAACGCCTCTTTCACTCGCAGATGTGGGTCAAGGGGGCTCCGATTCATTTCATTGTCGACAATGGTAATCAGAAGAAACTGATTTCAGAAGAGGTCATCAAGCGGTTGGACCTTCCAACGACACCGCACACTCAGCCCTACACCATCGACTAGCTTCGTCAAGGAAGAGATCTCCATGTTAGCCAACAGTTTCATCTGACCTACAACATCAAGCCTTTCAAAGATGAGGTACTGTGTGATATTTCTCCCCTTGAAGTTTGTGATGTTATTTTAGGACAACCATATTTTTAGAAGTGCCATGTTGTGTATGAGTCCAGAACCCACAATGTTATTATTACTTTGGGTATACAATTGTATAGGATCCCAGAGGTGGTTCTGCCTACTGTTATTTCTTTAATCTTTGCTAAGTAATGCAGTAAGGTCATTTCACAAACCGGGGAATTTTTATTCTTTGTGATTCGTGCTCATAGTAAGAAGAAGGTCACTACCACATTCATGGCCTCTACACCGAGCCTCTCTTTGTAGCAGAATCAAATGGACGAGATCATGGAAGAATACAGAGACATCTTCACCTCATCTACAGGGGTACCGACACACTATCAAGTCAAGCATCCAATTGATCTAACCCCTGATGCACCTCTACCTAATGGACCAGTCTATCGACACTCACTAATGGAGAATGAATAAATTAAGTGTTAGATCCAAGAGCTTCTTCAAAAGGGGCACATCAGACCCAGATCCTCCCCTTGCGGAAGCCCGATTGTACTGGTGCAGAAGAAGGACAAGACTTGGTGACTCTGCATTGATTATAGAGCCTTAAACAAAATCACAGTCAAGAACTGCTATCCCATTCCTAGGATTGATGACCTTCTTGACCAGCTAAAGGGGGGAAATTTCTTCAGCAAGATTGACCTGAAGTCTAGCTACCACTAGGTTCACATCGAACCAACTGATGTCTAGAAGACAACCTTCAAGTCTAAAGAAGGTCTCTATGAATGGCTAGTCATGCCCTTTGTCTTAACAAATTCACTAGCCACTTTCATGAGGTTGATTGATGATGTATTGAGACTCTTCACCAACTCCTTTGTGGTAGTATATTTGGATGAAATCCTCATCTTCATCAAAACATGGGAGGAGCACATGCGACATATTCAATAGGTTTTGAGCACTTTGCGGCAGCACAAGATTTATGCCAACTTGGAAAAATGCTCTTTTGGCATGAATAGGGTCCAATACCTGGGCTACATTTTTGATGAGGTACATGTTGATCCAGCTAAGATCAAATTCATCCATGACTGGCCAACCCCGACCACACTAACTGAGCTTCAGATCTTCTTGGGACTAGCCAATTTCTATCGACGGTTCGTGTTGAGATTCTCCCATATTGCATGGGCCCTCAGAAAGGTAACCAAGGGTGGTGGTAGGGCCAAGTTAGTGTGGGGGAAGGAGAAACAACGAGCATTCGATGATCTGAATAATCGCTTTTGATCAACTCTAGTACTCTCCTTGCCCGATATGAAACAACCATTCGAGATTGAGACTGATGCATCTGAATATGCTGTGGGCGCAGTTCTCACTCAGCACAGGCATCCTGTGGCATACCATAGTGAGACACTCTCTGATAATGTCCAGAAATACCCCACCTATGACAAGGAAATGTATTCCATTATACAATCTTGTCGTCAATGGAAACATTACATTCTATGGAAAGAGACAATCATACACATTGATCACAAGCCTATTCATTTCATACAGACACAGGGGAAATTGCAGAATGACCTCCATCAAAAGTGGCCCACCTACCTGCAGTATTTCCATCGTGTTGTTGTGCTCAGCTCCAGTACTCTCCTTGTATGATCTGCAACAACCATTTGAGAATGAGATTGATGCATCTGAATATGTTGTGGGCACAGTTCTCACTCAACACAGGCATCCTATAGCATACCATAGTGAGACACTCTATGATATTGTCCAGAAATACCCCACCTATGAAAAGGAAATGTATTCCATTGTACAAGCCTTTCTTCAATGGAAACATTACATTCTGGGGAAAGAAATGATCATACACACTAATCACAGGCCTCTGCAGTTCATATAGACACAGGGGAAATTATAGAACGACCACCATCAGAAGTGGTACACCTACCTGCGGCAGTTCCAATCGTGTCATTGACTGTCTCAGTTGACCTCCTGTGGTTGCACTCACCATTGTTCTCCATTCCTATGGACATGAAGCATCTGAGTGGCCCCAACTTTATCAACAATATCCAGACTTCGCCAACACATATCAACTCTTGGGTACATGTGCAACTATCACTGATTTTCACATTCAGGACAGAGTCTTATGCCACCTGGCCCATCTTTGTGTTCCTATAAGCAAGCGTGCAAAGATGATTTGGGAATCCCACTAAAATTGAGTGGCGGAACATTTTGGCATAGATAAAACTGTGGTCATTCTTCAGAAACATTTTTATTGGCCAAAAATTGGACAGGACATCAACAAGTATATAAGATCTTGCACTGCATGTGCCATTGCCAAGCCTTCCATCAAGAATCAAGGCTTATACACCCCTCTTCCTATTCCTGAGAAGTCATGGGAATCGATATCAATGGATTACATATCTGGTTTGTCGTCCAGCAAGCAAGCAAATGACTATGTGTTTGTGGTCGTTGATTGGTTTTCGAATATGGCCATCCTCACAGCCTGTAAGAAGAATGTCATAGTGAAATATACCACCAAGATATTCTTAAAACGAGTTTGGGTCCACTTTGGGATACCACAGAACATCATCTCCGACCGATACAATAGGTTCCTCAACACATTTTGGTCGATTCTCTAGTCTCTTTTGGACACCAAGATCACAAAATCCACTTCTTTCCACCCCCAAACCGATGGCCAAACATATGTCATCAATCATATGATTGTGCACATCCTTCACATGTACAATTCTAATCATCGTCGTACATGGGGCGAGAGTCTCCCATATGTCCAACATAGTTACAACAGGTCTCTCCATAGTTCCACCTGCCATAGACCATTTCAGGTGGGTCTGGGATTCCAACCCTTGGGACCCATTGATGTTGCACTTCCTCTTGCCACCGCCCAGAAAAAATCTTCCCCTAATCAGTCTGCGATCGACAAAGCCACTAGATTCATTGAGCAGATTCATCAGATCCACCAATAGGTCCAAGAGATTTTGCAGAAATCCAATGCTAAGTACAAGCAGTACCATGATCAACACAGGGTACCACACCAATTTCAGGTTGGCGACAAAGTCTGGTTACATTTTCAAAAGAAGCAACTCACTGGGCACCATCCGAAGCTTTGCTCACTTCATTATGGTCCTTACACTATCACCAAGGATGTGGGTAGTCATTCTTTTGAGCTCAATACTCCACCCTTCCTTGTTCTGCATCCAATATTCAATGTGGACCTCCTTCGGCCATATTTTCCACCATTATTGGACACCTATGAGATCACAGAACAACTAACACCAACAAATCTCAATCCTGACTGCATGGAACAAGCATCCACAGATCAGATAGTGGACACACAGGTCAGGGGCACTCGTCAACAACAGATCCAACTTTATCGGGTTGTCAAGATAAGGCAACTCCTACCCCAAGGAAAGTGGCTCACCTGGGGCCAAATCCAACAGAAGTTTCCTCACCTTATGGGGGAACTCAACACAATGGAGACCATTTCTTCCTAAGGGGGGAGGATTGATCCAAGTGGATATTGGTGGTCACCCACCTATTCCAACTGGCTCCTCATGTTCGTTTTTGTTCAACACGTTCTTTTGTATTGCTTTGTAACTATGGGTTCTACACTCCTAGGGCTGTTTGAATCCCCACACATCCTCTAGGTGGATACGGGTGGCCTCTTGCCTAATCCAAATGGCTTATTTTGTATGTTTTCATGTCAGCACATATTGTTGTACTTTTGGGTCCATTTTGGGGCCCTAAACGTTGTTTATTTGGATCACCACAGTCAAACTATAATTGAAGTCAGAGTTTGATGGCAGAGTGTGTAGTTATCTGAAAGACCTTTCTAACAGGCTATCACATGCCTAAAACGGAGGTCGTATGCAAAAGTTACGACCCTAGGAAGTTGAGGTACCAAATTACACCAACTTGCCCATAGGACCCACATGACTTTTGGCGTTTCACCTTCTAGGGTTAGGTTTCTGGATGTCTAGGGTTTGGACATTCATGAGTAATATGAAAAGGGTCTCTGGAGCCTCATTATAATCTATTTTTCTCAGACAGATCCGTGTAGCAGCCACATCTCTTCTCAGAAATTGCAACCACCATTCGAGCAAGTGTTTCAGTTCTGCAGTTTTACAGTTTCAACCTATTTCATTATTTAATAGAAGATATTGTTCACTGGATATTTGTGTTATTCTTCATATCTCTGTGTTTATTGTATTCAGTATGTTAATCAGTTTGTTCCACTCCTAAATCCATATCAATCATTGAAAAAATATGTTAGTACTAAGAATTTCTCTTGGTATAGAGAATCAATGGGAATAGCTACCATCAGTAGTTGATTATATGAATAGCTTACGATTGACCCTATTTTTGCAAAGAATACAAGTGGGAGAATGTTGGACATGTGTTGTAATATTTTCAAGTAGACTTATTCTAATCCCAATGAAAAGAGGGCTTATGGGGGGTCGTCACCTCTCTAGTTGGGGGTACAAAGTGGGCTGATGGACACCCCACTAGAGGGTTTTGGGTAGAGCCCCTAAAAGAAAATTTTGGGTTCATTTTTTGTCTATTTTCGGTTTTTTTAGCCAATTATTGTTTTGGCCCATTGTAAACTAATTTTGGTTAAGGAATTAGGGTTGTAATCGAATATGGGTTAAAGGATCAGGGTTTTGGATGTTGTGGAATACCTAAATATTGTATTGTGAAGGGTGAAGTTAATACAATGATATAAAGAGAGGTGTGTCTCTCAGTTAGGTTGATTTTCCCAATTAAGAGTTTCTAAGGTAAATTTTGTGTATATTGTGTGAATGTACCATTGTTATTGTTATGTTTTAGATTTAGTTAGTATTACTTTTATTGCATATGTTTATCAAAATATTCATAAGTTTCATAGCTTTGTTATCTCCCATGATATGTGCAATTTATATTCAAAGGAGGTAGTCAGTGGAATCATTAGTTGAGGAGGGATCTTTGATGAAAATTTTGACTTTTTTGTATCCATTTCGAGAATTGGTAAATGGGTGGTAAAGAGTTTCTTCTTTTAATTTTTCCACATATTCATATAGAGATTTGCACCATTGTCAATTAAGTGTAGCTTGAGTTGTTGTGAGGAAAAGTTGTTACCCTCCACACCCAGGTTCAAATCCTATTTTTTATTAGTGAGCCAATTGTTGATGACCTATACATGATCTATATATGAGTTATTGACCTAGCCTTGTCTTGTGAATTATCTAGGATTTACCATAGGTACCATCCTCAGAATGAGGGGAATTTCCCAAGATGTTTCCCCTGGGATATGTCACTTTGAAAAACAAATATCTTTGAGCTATTGATGGATGAAAATTGAGCTAGGTTCATTGTCTTCTTGTTTAAGGTTTACAAGGGTAATGATATCCAATTCAAATTCTTTAGGGATGTTAAAGTGTTATATGGACTAGTATACTAACAATTGAAGGTTGTAAACCAATGCATCAGGAAATGATGAAATCAATGAAGGAATTTATTAGTTAGGAAGCAAGGAAATATTTTTAAAGTGATATTGTTGTCATGAATAACTAACATAGGCAATAATGAAGGCTTCCCTGTGACATTTTGGTATTCCCCAATAGTTCCATTGAACTTAGGTAACTTGAGTAGATTTGGAGGAAGTCATGTCTTTGAAAATGTGAGGGAAAAAGGGTAGTCAAAAGTGTTGTGTGAATAAAATCCTATATGAGGCATGTATTATTCCACTACTAAGGCCTATATTATGACTAAAATAACCACCATAATAGGGTGTGTTAGTATTTGTATACTTGGTTGAGATGTATACTTGGTTCATGGGTTGTGTGGAGGATGGCATGAATAATTGGTTCACATTCAAGCCTCTTTTTGTATGAGTACTTGTATTAGGAGGGAACCCTAGAGGAGGTACAAGGTTTTGGGGTAGGACATTAGCATTCCCTTGGCTAAAGTTCAAATAGGATTGAGAATTTTTTTGTTGAGATTGTATGTCCACTTGACTTGCCTAGATCTAAGTTTTAGGTAGAGTTTGGATAACCATTTCAAAAGTACCAAGAAACATGGATCTAAAGGACAAGGGAATGCTTGAATTGGATACCAAAGATTAGGTTGGGCCATGGAAGAGGAATAGTCCATAAAAAAGATATTTGGTTGAGGAAACAAAAGGAGGCTTAGATTAAGCATAATAACCATCCATCTAAGAGGAATCCAAGAAATATTGTTAAGAAGTTTGAGGACCTCCTAAAGTGTGAAGTAATTGTTATAACATTTTTTTAGTGCCTTGAAGGCATGCTAAGTGATGGATATGGGGAGGGGGGTCATGAGAACAACTATATAGTTTAACATGTCAACAATGTTAACCTTGATGATTTCCATAATGGATTGATAAACATCCAAGAGAGGGGATTAATTTAGAAATTAATTAGGTATAAGGTTAGATAGGAAGAAAGAGAACTTGTACTCTCTTCAAGAAAAATGACACAACACTCCCTATGGTGGGACAAGAGGTCTACCACAAGAAATAGAAATCAATCACTCTAGAGAGGGAAAGGTTGACAAGAAATCCCCAGTGGAGTCTCCAAAATTTAGTGTGGTGGTTAGAGTGAGGCACCAAACTACGACTATGATGAAGGAGAAAGTGGTGTCACCACTCAAATTTAGGGAAAATCCAAGAAACCCTAGGGTAGAGGAAGAGAGAAAGAAAACAGGATGGAAGGACACTAGGCTAATTAGGGTTTTAGGATTGATTATTTGACATAGGGTTGTATATTAATTATGGTAATTCAATTAGGTCTCAACAAAAATTAGATGACAAAAACAAGTTAATAAAGGAAAGAAAACTAACTAGAGTTAATTTATCAATCTCCTTTGGTGAGCTAATCAACATAATTCATGAAGATGAAAGAGAGATGAATATGAAAGAAATGAAAAAAAATGTGGTTATAAGTGTTTAAGTTTCTTGGGATAAATATGAGAGATTCCATATGCCTCCAAGAGATGGTTCCTCCACTAGAATGAACCTCCACAAATTGCAATAAAATCACCTAGATATACCATATGAATACTGAAACAATGAAGTGGTGTATGGTGACCCAAATTTCCATTAGAAAAGTGGTTCCTCTCTTTCCTTAGATATGCTACAACTTCCCTTGAGGTAGAATATTTGAATTGGCCAAGTTGTAGGAGGGGACTAAGAAAATGGAGATTCCCCGGGAAAAAATAACAAGTCTTCAAAGGACAAACCAAACCAAAATCAAAATATGCTTGTAGAGGTGTTGGAGATGATAGGAACAAGTAGCCCAAGAGCATGTAGTAGGAGTTAGAGAATTAGATCAATATTTTATGATAATATTTTAGTGTTCATGAAAGATAATGAGAGTAAGAAAGAATATTCTCAAATCTTTACAAAGAGGATAGGAGTGATATAAATAGGAAAGGAAACAATCTCAAGGTGTAAGTGAATGTTAGACTAGGTATTGAACAAATGTCTCATACTTAAGAGTCATGCCATGAGTTTTGATTGAGTACTCTTGGTTTATTATATTGTACTACAGGTACTTCCCCCATATTATACACTTTGTTCTGCAAGATGCAACTCACAAACATAGTGCAGGCCTGAATAAGCATTCCCAAATAGATTTGGTATGTTAAGGACCTAAAATGAGGCATTTTAACCAATTGTTGGATGGATAGATGGCATGGAGGCCCAGGAAAAACCTAAATAATGGGTAAACGACCCTAATAGAGCTCCAAAAAGGGTCTAATAGAATCAAATTGATGACCAAAGGTTAAGAACAAGAGATGAGGCATTACGGGACCCTACCTATGTTGAAAAACCCTTACTCCAACACCTAGGTATCTTGTTATCTAGTGATTTCCTTGTTGCAAATTAGATTAGCAACTCACAAAAAAAAATACACTGCTAAAATATTGAACTCAATAAATCTAGCGGAAGAAAAAACTAGAAACCAAATCATGCACACATAAACACCAATATTTTTGGGTAGATACTATTGGAAAAAACCCAGAGGGAAAACCAGTGCTGAGAATGATTTTATTATGATAAAATTAGGGCTCCCGTAACATGATAATGTCCCACTAAGAGAAATACAACTGCAGAAAAACCTGACAAAGTATGGTATGTTGTATGGACCAAAACTGCATGCTTTTTTAGATGTACACGTCTGTCCCTACTATGTTCTCATGTATACACACCTGTCTCCATTGGAACCCACATACATGTACGAAAATCATGTACAACAAGCTTCGTACGATGTAACACTTCTTGTGGGATTTCCTGACAGAAACCCACTTGCGACAACCTATGTTCTCTCTTCTCATTGATTTGATCTCTAGATGGAATTCCTTCTCCACCTATCCAAGATATTGAGTCACATTCCTTGATGATCCAACTCTCTCTATGTTGACTCTTGCAACACAACTATCAAGTCTCAAGTGCAAGAAAAAGTCCTTCTTTTCTTCTACACTCTCCAAAGACTCCACACTAGCGAAAGTCGTTCTTTGCTATCTCTCTATGTAAGTGTCTTCTCCTTTACCCTAGCCTTTCTTTTATAATCTCGAGTTATAATCTAATCCTAATATCAAAAGTGATTAACGATTGAGATTACTTCTCACCTCACTTGAGATTAATGGTTAAGATTACATGCTAATTACTTTTAGCATTTTTCTTAAATAACTCAATTAATTAAATAAATAAATAATAAAAGAAATTTACTTTAATAATTCCTTTAAATAAAGTAAATTCAAGAGTATAAGGCTTTGGATGACTTCTGCATGCTAGACACCAAGCCTATGCAAAAATATTTGTTTGATGCTACATATATCAACAACCTAAAAACTAGAAATCTTGGGAAGGTCATTTATTTAGACTAAGGCAAGGTGACTCAAGGAAGAATGACCCAACACAAAAGAGCCCTCATAATGAAGGATGAGTGGTAACCGAGTCATCATCAGGCATGCAACATATGGACATGACATAGAAGTAGGACACACTGCAAAACCTATGAGTTAGTATCCACATGTGAATAATAAAATGAAAAATGCATACACTCGAGTTGGGTAATCCCATGCCTAATGTAATACCCCAGTTTTAACCCTTGGAATGTATTAAATCAAATTATGTAAATGTTGTGTGAGTATGTATTCCTAGTGTTGAGATCAAGGCCAAGGCTTGGCTATTGAATAGCTAGGCATGTATGATGTAAATATAGACATATGGGCCATGTGTTACACTTCTCATGGTATAATCAAGTTATGAAAATATTAATGTTGGAATATAATATAATGGCCCAAGATGGTCTTCTAGAGCATAAGAGGGGCTATGATTCCACTAGCAATTGTTAGACTTAGAACTCATCTCTTTTTCCACAATGTGCCTTAAATGAATCCATCCACCTTCTTTGAATTATTAATACCAAACATTGAATACATGTGAGAGGTTGGTGGAAAATTCCTCTCGTGTATTTATGGAAGCACGGGGTTGAGTACCATCACTATGGAGATGATAAGATTTCTACAGTCCTAAATTTAGAAGTAATGTTATCCATATTTTCACCAACAATTTTCTTCCGATGACTAAGGAATTCATTCCATCACTCTCCCACATTCATACTTTTCATGCAGTTCATGCATTTCATGCTAATTTCCTTTTTCTATCCATGAGAAAGTTGGGAATTGACTAAAAATAACACCATTTAGAGAAAATTTATAGATTTGAGATGAAAGAGTGATGGTTGTATATGAGAATAGAGGCTAGGAAAGTTAGGAAACCTTCACCCACTGCAAGTCTGTATATTTCTACTCTTCGAATTCTTGAGAGCCAAGAATCGTTTTGGCAAGTAATTCTTTGAAAGCATACAATAGATTAGGATATTTCTATACACATTGAAGAGACCTATAAGGGAATGGTACTCTTAGGGACTATTGACCAGAGAAATGGTAAACCTTACTTGTGTTGTATGGGGAAATGGAATAGAGTTCCTTGGCCATTGATGGATGGATGAGATGCCTATAATGTTGCATGGTGAGTAGAATGGTTGAGCATGATAGTAAATGGGTTGGAGAGAGAGAGAGAGAGAGAGAGAGAGAGAGAGAGTTTCCTTCACCCTAGTGGTCTCATAGCCATGCTTGAGGGTGTTACCTGCAGTAGATACCTATGGTTGGGTGGAAAATTACTCTTACATAGCGAGTTTCTTGGACTTTCTTAAGTAAAAGATAAATTCCTTATCATTGTCTATGAATATGAAAAAATTAAATTTGTTTTGTGTTATTAAAATCAAGTATCTTTCATGACATGCATGAATGTGCTTGTTTCTACTGCATTTTACTTTTCATGCATGTACATACATTTTATTAAACATGGTCCCTCCTGGGAAGTTTAATTTGTTTCTCTATTGGTCAATTAATATCTAGGGGTGAAATTTGATATCCTATAATTGTAGCTACCCATCCATCGATTGGGATTGGAAGGTCGAGACGTTATACACAAGAATATTAAATTATTAAAAACTACCCAAGAATATTAAATTATTAAAGCCTACCCTTTATGTTGATATGATCCACCCCTTTGACTCTCATCGTCCGTGGAACAACCATTTTTTTTAATGTTTTAAGTAATTTAATGATTATTTTCTTATTCCCACACTCTCATTTTCTTTTACACTCCGTTAATTTTTAATGTGCTTTAAATAATATTATTCAAGTATTCCACTTACTCGCCAAGTTTTGTGAAGGGTTTGTTTCACTGAGAGGCGATTTCTATAGTCTAGTGTGAGGGGGATGTGTAATTCCTTATGTGATCTACATGGAGTTTACACATGGCATCTAAGAAAATATTAATAACAAAAAAAATATTTCAATGTCGGCCATAAATAAAATATTTCAATGTCCACCTTAAGTAAAATATTTTTATATAAACTATGTGTGTGTGTGTGTATTCATGAGTTATCAAGGTGATGGATCACCACTCTCTTTAAATAGATAAATGAGGATGCACACTTGAAACCTCCTCAAGACGATCCTAGTGATTCCTATCAACTTTTTGGCAAGAGTCACATCATATCTCTCAAGAGAAGGCAACATGAAACCCTGCCAACAATAGTGAAGGAGCATAATAAATTCTATGATATAGAAGGTATTGATGGTTGGTTGCAAAATATGACTTTAGTAGTCAAGTTTGATGCACATTAACATATAATATATACACAAAGAGTAAATAAATAGATAACTCCAAACAAAGCTAAATTAGACACAATGAATTAAATCAATTGCAGATCTATTGCTTATACAAAAGAATGAGCTATTGAGAAACACATGTTCCAAGATATGTAGAGAATTCATCTGATCTTGGTGGCCATTGAGGGCCATCTGAGAAAGGATCTTAACATTGACATTTTTTTCTCATGACTTTTCAAGGCCTTCCCATGTGCTTTTTGCAATTTTTATGCCCAACAACCAAGGATTAAATTAGTGTACTAATTTTATTTCCCATGAGATAAATAAGACCAAAAAAGGAGAATTGAACAAAAATTTAGGATCTCGACAAGGCTCCCCTTTTTTGGGACAACTCATATTCATCCAACTCAACATTTATGCTCATGACTAATTTTGTGCTAGAGTTATGGTTCTTTCATATTGTGGGGTTTTCCTCCTAGGATTTTGGAATAATTATAAATTGTAGTTTCAACCTCTTGTTATGGTGTTTTTGTGAATGATCATAGCCATCACATCTCTTCTTAAAGATAAGCTACCATAATTCTAGACATTTTGTATTTCTATGTACGTTGTAGTGTTTTCCACCACTTGATTCATTAAAGGGAATTGGTTTTCACTACAATACTCTACCTTAAATACTGTGTTTTGTGTTATCTCTTCAATATTGTGGTTTTTCTTTTTATTCTCTATCCAATCCAAATCATTGATGTGGCTCATTTTATGGAAATAATTGTAGAGAGCTTGATGCTCTAAGATACATAACTCCAAAATAAATAAATAAATTAGCAAACCCTTTACATTGAGTGGATTTGTTACATATTTATACAATTATATGGTTGATAAAACTATTAATGAGGCGATTGCAAAGTTGTCCAAGATTTAACAAACTCTTGTATTTTTTGAAATTAGACAATTGTGCTTGGGGACAACTCAGACTTGGTCAACTTTGACTGTTGGAAATGGAGGGAGCATCAATTGATTTAATTATAAGATTCCACATATGAAGCTAGAGAATCTCAAACTAAGTTAGAGCAATGGATTGCAAGTTGATCTATTGGAGATGCCATTTAGAACATTTTTTTATGTAGATTTGATGGCATGTTGGAGATTAGGTGTCAATGGAAGACATACTATTAGGAGAAAATACAAGGGTGGGCTTTGATTATGCATGCAAGAATAATAGTGAAACATGAATGGGTGGACTGAGAAGGGCATGTCACGAACTAGAAAGGCTTTGAGGCACAAATTACTCATACCATTGAAGGTCTTTGAAAGTAGTTCAACACATTTCTCTATGGATTTTGTTACTCCCATGAGGCTAGAAGTTAACTTCAAAAATATTAATATTATGGCTTTCAATGTTTCAAAAAGGGGGCTCTTTAACATTCATGTGTTTTGCAAAGGAAAGATAGTGGATGTTATCACATATTATACTTATCTATGTATGGTATTTCTTAGACCAACATTCAATATGGTCAATTTCTTCTAAAATTCATATCAATAAGGGTTGTTTTTCTTTAATCCTTTTGGAGAGGTATTGCTCTCATTCGGATTAATTAGAAGATGTAGATTGGTCTAACAGTAACATTTTTTTAGAAGGATGTATCACCAATTCTATCATAAGGATATGAGCTTCGGTGCACTAGACTTCAATAAATAGAGTGGTCATGTGTTGAGAGAGTCCTCATCTCATGCTCTCAAACTCGTTAGATATAAGAGATTAGTCCTTGTGTTATTATTTTGTAAAGTTTGAGATTTATCCTCTTATGCCCAAGGCATTGTTTCACATTAGAACCTTCCTACACTCATGGCTTTGTTTCCTAGATGACCTTGACATTGGTAAGCAAAGGTATCATTTTATTGGATTT
>ML778326.1:483663-540287 GCA_009831015.1 Picea engelmannii | reverse complement strand
TTTTGGCCCATTGTAAACTAATTTTGGTTAAGGAATTAGGGTTGTAATCGAATATGGGTTAAAGGATCAGGGTTTTGGATGTTGTGGAATACCTAAATATTGTATTGTGAAGGGTGAAGTTAATACAATGATATAAAGAGAGGTGTGTCTCTCAGTTAGGTTGATTTTCCCAATTAAGAGTTTCTAAGGTAAATTTTGTGTATATTGTGTGAATGTACCATTGTTATTGTTATGTTTTAGATTTAGTTAGTATTACTTTTATTGCATATGTTTATCAAAATATTCATAAGTTTCATAGCTTTGTTATCTCCCATGATATGTGCAATTTATATTCAAAGGAGGTAGTCAGTGGAATCATTAGTTGAGGAGGGATCTTTGATGAAAATTTTGACTTTTTTGTATCCATTTCGAGAATTGGTAAATGGGTGGTAAAGAGTTTCTTCTTTTAATTTTTCCACATATTCATATAGAGATTTGCACCATTGTCAATTAAGTGTAGCTTGAGTTGTTGTGAGGAAAAGTTGTTACCCTCCACACCCAGGTTCAAATCCTATTTTTTATTAGTGAGCCAATTGTTGATGACCTATACATGATCTATATATGAGTTATTGACCTAGCCTTGTCTTGTGAATTATCTAGGATTTACCATAGGTACCATCCTCAGAATGAGGGGAATTTCCCAAGATGTTTCCCCTGGGATATGTCACTTTGAAAAACAAATATCTTTGAGCTATTGATGGATGAAAATTGAGCTAGGTTCATTGTCTTCTTGTTTAAGGTTTACAAGGGTAATGATATCCAATTCAAATTCTTTAGGGATGTTAAAGTGTTATATGGACTAGTATACTAACAATTGAAGGTTGTAAACCAATGCATCAGGAAATGATGAAATCAATGAAGGAATTTATTAGTTAGGAAGCAAGGAAATATTTTTAAAGTGATATTGTTGTCATGAATAACTAACATAGGCAATAATGAAGGCTTCCCTGTGACATTTTGGTATTCCCCAATAGTTCCATTGAACTTAGGTAACTTGAGTAGATTTGGAGGAAGTCATGTCTTTGAAAATGTGAGGGAAAAAGGGTAGTCAAAAGTGTTGTGTGAATAAAATCCTATATGAGGCATGTATTATTCCACTACTAAGGCCTATATTATGACTAAAATAACCACCATAATAGGGTGTGTTAGTATTTGTATACTTGGTTGAGATGTATACTTGGTTCATGGGTTGTGTGGAGGATGGCATGAATAATTGGTTCACATTCAAGCCTCTTTTTGTATGAGTACTTGTATTAGGAGGGAACCCTAGAGGAGGTACAAGGTTTTGGGGTAGGACATTAGCATTCCCTTGGCTAAAGTTCAAATAGGATTGAGAATTTTTTTGTTGAGATTGTATGTCCACTTGACTTGCCTAGATCTAAGTTTTAGGTAGAGTTTGGATAACCATTTCAAAAGTACCAAGAAACATGGATCTAAAGGACAAGGGAATGCTTGAATTGGATACCAAAGATTAGGTTGGGCCATGGAAGAGGAATAGTCCATAAAAAAGATATTTGGTTGAGGAAACAAAAGGAGGCTTAGATTAAGCATAATAACCATCCATCTAAGAGGAATCCAAGAAATATTGTTAAGAAGTTTGAGGACCTCCTAAAGTGTGAAGTAATTGTTATAACATTTTTTTAGTGCCTTGAAGGCATGCTAAGTGATGGATATGGGGAGGGGGGTCATGAGAACAACTATATAGTTTAACATGTCAACAATGTTAACCTTGATGATTTCCATAATGGATTGATAAACATCCAAGAGAGGGGATTAATTTAGAAATTAATTAGGTATAAGGTTAGATAGGAAGAAAGAGAACTTGTACTCTCTTCAAGAAAAATGACACAACACTCCCTATGGTGGGACAAGAGGTCTACCACAAGAAATAGAAATCAATCACTCTAGAGAGGGAAAGGTTGACAAGAAATCCCCAGTGGAGTCTCCAAAATTTAGTGTGGTGGTTAGAGTGAGGCACCAAACTACGACTATGATGAAGGAGAAAGTGGTGTCACCACTCAAATTTAGGGAAAATCCAAGAAACCCTAGGGTAGAGGAAGAGAGAAAGAAAACAGGATGGAAGGACACTAGGCTAATTAGGGTTTTAGGATTGATTATTTGACATAGGGTTGTATATTAATTATGGTAATTCAATTAGGTCTCAACAAAAATTAGATGACAAAAACAAGTTAATAAAGGAAAGAAAACTAACTAGAGTTAATTTATCAATCTCCTTTGGTGAGCTAATCAACATAATTCATGAAGATGAAAGAGAGATGAATATGAAAGAAATGAAAAAAAATGTGGTTATAAGTGTTTAAGTTTCTTGGGATAAATATGAGAGATTCCATATGCCTCCAAGAGATGGTTCCTCCACTAGAATGAACCTCCACAAATTGCAATAAAATCACCTAGATATACCATATGAATACTGAAACAATGAAGTGGTGTATGGTGACCCAAATTTCCATTAGAAAAGTGGTTCCTCTCTTTCCTTAGATATGCTACAACTTCCCTTGAGGTAGAATATTTGAATTGGCCAAGTTGTAGGAGGGGACTAAGAAAATGGAGATTCCCCGGGAAAAAATAACAAGTCTTCAAAGGACAAACCAAACCAAAATCAAAATATGCTTGTAGAGGTGTTGGAGATGATAGGAACAAGTAGCCCAAGAGCATGTAGTAGGAGTTAGAGAATTAGATCAATATTTTATGATAATATTTTAGTGTTCATGAAAGATAATGAGAGTAAGAAAGAATATTCTCAAATCTTTACAAAGAGGATAGGAGTGATATAAATAGGAAAGGAAACAATCTCAAGGTGTAAGTGAATGTTAGACTAGGTATTGAACAAATGTCTCATACTTAAGAGTCATGCCATGAGTTTTGATTGAGTACTCTTGGTTTATTATATTGTACTACAGGTACTTCCCCCATATTATACACTTTGTTCTGCAAGATGCAACTCACAAACATAGTGCAGGCCTGAATAAGCATTCCCAAATAGATTTGGTATGTTAAGGACCTAAAATGAGGCATTTTAACCAATTGTTGGATGGATAGATGGCATGGAGGCCCAGGAAAAACCTAAATAATGGGTAAACGACCCTAATAGAGC
Source organism: Picea engelmannii (assembly GCA_009831015.1). NCBI lineage: Eukaryota > Viridiplantae > Streptophyta > Pinopsida > Pinales > Pinaceae > Picea > Picea engelmannii. The sequence goes on along the minus strand of ML778326.1, from coordinate 537,133 downwards.
TCCAAAAAGGGTCTAATAGAATCAAATTGATGACCAAAGGTTAAGAACAAGAGATGAGGCATTACGGGACCCTACCTATGTTGAAAAACCCTTACTCCAACACCTAGGTATCTTGTTATCTAGTGATTTCCTTGTTGCAAATTAGATTAGCAACTCACAAAAAAAAATACACTGCTAAAATATTGAACTCAATAAATCTAGCGGAAGAAAAAACTAGAAACCAAATCATGCACACATAAACACCAATATTTTTGGGTAGATACTATTGGAAAAAACCCAGAGGGAAAACCAGTGCTGAGAATGATTTTATTATGATAAAATTAGGGCTCCCGTAACATGATAATGTCCCACTAAGAGAAATACAACTGCAGAAAAACCTGACAAAGTATGGTATGTTGTATGGACCAAAACTGCATGCTTTTTTAGATGTACACGTCTGTCCCTACTATGTTCTCATGTATACACACCTGTCTCCATTGGAACCCACATACATGTACGAAAATCATGTACAACAAGCTTCGTACGATGTAACACTTCTTGTGGGATTTCCTGACAGAAACCCACTTGCGACAACCTATGTTCTCTCTTCTCATTGATTTGATCTCTAGATGGAATTCCTTCTCCACCTATCCAAGATATTGAGTCACATTCCTTGATGATCCAACTCTCTCTATGTTGACTCTTGCAACACAACTATCAAGTCTCAAGTGCAAGAAAAAGTCCTTCTTTTCTTCTACACTCTCCAAAGACTCCACACTAGCGAAAGTCGTTCTTTGCTATCTCTCTATGTAAGTGTCTTCTCCTTTACCCTAGCCTTTCTTTTATAATCTCGAGTTATAATCTAATCCTAATATCAAAAGTGATTAACGATTGAGATTACTTCTCACCTCACTTGAGATTAATGGTTAAGATTACATGCTAATTACTTTTAGCATTTTTCTTAAATAACTCAATTAATTAAATAAATAAATAATAAAAGAAATTTACTTTAATAATTCCTTTAAATAAAGTAAATTCAAGAGTATAAGGCTTTGGATGACTTCTGCATGCTAGACACCAAGCCTATGCAAAAATATTTGTTTGATGCTACATATATCAACAACCTAAAAACTAGAAATCTTGGGAAGGTCATTTATTTAGACTAAGGCAAGGTGACTCAAGGAAGAATGACCCAACACAAAAGAGCCCTCATAATGAAGGATGAGTGGTAACCGAGTCATCATCAGGCATGCAACATATGGACATGACATAGAAGTAGGACACACTGCAAAACCTATGAGTTAGTATCCACATGTGAATAATAAAATGAAAAATGCATACACTCGAGTTGGGTAATCCCATGCCTAATGTAATACCCCAGTTTTAACCCTTGGAATGTATTAAATCAAATTATGTAAATGTTGTGTGAGTATGTATTCCTAGTGTTGAGATCAAGGCCAAGGCTTGGCTATTGAATAGCTAGGCATGTATGATGTAAATATAGACATATGGGCCATGTGTTACACTTCTCATGGTATAATCAAGTTATGAAAATATTAATGTTGGAATATAATATAATGGCCCAAGATGGTCTTCTAGAGCATAAGAGGGGCTATGATTCCACTAGCAATTGTTAGACTTAGAACTCATCTCTTTTTCCACAATGTGCCTTAAATGAATCCATCCACCTTCTTTGAATTATTAATACCAAACATTGAATACATGTGAGAGGTTGGTGGAAAATTCCTCTCGTGTATTTATGGAAGCACGGGGTTGAGTACCATCACTATGGAGATGATAAGATTTCTACAGTCCTAAATTTAGAAGTAATGTTATCCATATTTTCACCAACAATTTTCTTCCGATGACTAAGGAATTCATTCCATCACTCTCCCACATTCATACTTTTCATGCAGTTCATGCATTTCATGCTAATTTCCTTTTTCTATCCATGAGAAAGTTGGGAATTGACTAAAAATAACACCATTTAGAGAAAATTTATAGATTTGAGATGAAAGAGTGATGGTTGTATATGAGAATAGAGGCTAGGAAAGTTAGGAAACCTTCACCCACTGCAAGTCTGTATATTTCTACTCTTCGAATTCTTGAGAGCCAAGAATCGTTTTGGCAAGTAATTCTTTGAAAGCATACAATAGATTAGGATATTTCTATACACATTGAAGAGACCTATAAGGGAATGGTACTCTTAGGGACTATTGACCAGAGAAATGGTAAACCTTACTTGTGTTGTATGGGGAAATGGAATAGAGTTCCTTGGCCATTGATGGATGGATGAGATGCCTATAATGTTGCATGGTGAGTAGAATGGTTGAGCATGATAGTAAATGGGTTGGAGAGAGAGAGAGAGAGAGAGAGAGAGAGAGAGAGTTTCCTTCACCCTAGTGGTCTCATAGCCATGCTTGAGGGTGTTACCTGCAGTAGATACCTATGGTTGGGTGGAAAATTACTCTTACATAGCGAGTTTCTTGGACTTTCTTAAGTAAAAGATAAATTCCTTATCATTGTCTATGAATATGAAAAAATTAAATTTGTTTTGTGTTATTAAAATCAAGTATCTTTCATGACATGCATGAATGTGCTTGTTTCTACTGCATTTTACTTTTCATGCATGTACATACATTTTATTAAACATGGTCCCTCCTGGGAAGTTTAATTTGTTTCTCTATTGGTCAATTAATATCTAGGGGTGAAATTTGATATCCTATAATTGTAGCTACCCATCCATCGATTGGGATTGGAAGGTCGAGACGTTATACACAAGAATATTAAATTATTAAAAACTACCCAAGAATATTAAATTATTAAAGCCTACCCTTTATGTTGATATGATCCACCCCTTTGACTCTCATCGTCCGTGGAACAACCATTTTTTTTAATGTTTTAAGTAATTTAATGATTATTTTCTTATTCCCACACTCTCATTTTCTTTTACACTCCGTTAATTTTTAATGTGCTTTAAATAATATTATTCAAGTATTCCACTTACTCGCCAAGTTTTGTGAAGGGTTTGTTTCACTGAGAGGCGATTTCTATAGTCTAGTGTGAGGGGGATGTGTAATTCCTTATGTGATCTACATGGAGTTTACACATGGCATCTAAGAAAATATTAATAACAAAAAAAATATTTCAATGTCGGCCATAAATAAAATATTTCAATGTCCACCTTAAGTAAAATATTTTTATATAAACTATGTGTGTGTGTGTGTATTCATGAGTTATCAAGGTGATGGATCACCACTCTCTTTAAATAGATAAATGAGGATGCACACTTGAAACCTCCTCAAGACGATCCTAGTGATTCCTATCAACTTTTTGGCAAGAGTCACATCATATCTCTCAAGAGAAGGCAACATGAAACCCTGCCAACAATAGTGAAGGAGCATAATAAATTCTATGATATAGAAGGTATTGATGGTTGGTTGCAAAATATGACTTTAGTAGTCAAGTTTGATGCACATTAACATATAATATATACACAAAGAGTAAATAAATAGATAACTCCAAACAAAGCTAAATTAGACACAATGAATTAAATCAATTGCAGATCTATTGCTTATACAAAAGAATGAGCTATTGAGAAACACATGTTCCAAGATATGTAGAGAATTCATCTGATCTTGGTGGCCATTGAGGGCCATCTGAGAAAGGATCTTAACATTGACATTTTTTTCTCATGACTTTTCAAGGCCTTCCCATGTGCTTTTTGCAATTTTTATGCCCAACAACCAAGGATTAAATTAGTGTACTAATTTTATTTCCCATGAGATAAATAAGACCAAAAAAGGAGAATTGAACAAAAATTTAGGATCTCGACAAGGCTCCCCTTTTTTGGGACAACTCATATTCATCCAACTCAACATTTATGCTCATGACTAATTTTGTGCTAGAGTTATGGTTCTTTCATATTGTGGGGTTTTCCTCCTAGGATTTTGGAATAATTATAAATTGTAGTTTCAACCTCTTGTTATGGTGTTTTTGTGAATGATCATAGCCATCACATCTCTTCTTAAAGATAAGCTACCATAATTCTAGACATTTTGTATTTCTATGTACGTTGTAGTGTTTTCCACCACTTGATTCATTAAAGGGAATTGGTTTTCACTACAATACTCTACCTTAAATACTGTGTTTTGTGTTATCTCTTCAATATTGTGGTTTTTCTTTTTATTCTCTATCCAATCCAAATCATTGATGTGGCTCATTTTATGGAAATAATTGTAGAGAGCTTGATGCTCTAAGATACATAACTCCAAAATAAATAAATAAATTAGCAAACCCTTTACATTGAGTGGATTTGTTACATATTTATACAATTATATGGTTGATAAAACTATTAATGAGGCGATTGCAAAGTTGTCCAAGATTTAACAAACTCTTGTATTTTTTGAAATTAGACAATTGTGCTTGGGGACAACTCAGACTTGGTCAACTTTGACTGTTGGAAATGGAGGGAGCATCAATTGATTTAATTATAAGATTCCACATATGAAGCTAGAGAATCTCAAACTAAGTTAGAGCAATGGATTGCAAGTTGATCTATTGGAGATGCCATTTAGAACATTTTTTTATGTAGATTTGATGGCATGTTGGAGATTAGGTGTCAATGGAAGACATACTATTAGGAGAAAATACAAGGGTGGGCTTTGATTATGCATGCAAGAATAATAGTGAAACATGAATGGGTGGACTGAGAAGGGCATGTCACGAACTAGAAAGGCTTTGAGGCACAAATTACTCATACCATTGAAGGTCTTTGAAAGTAGTTCAACACATTTCTCTATGGATTTTGTTACTCCCATGAGGCTAGAAGTTAACTTCAAAAATATTAATATTATGGCTTTCAATGTTTCAAAAAGGGGGCTCTTTAACATTCATGTGTTTTGCAAAGGAAAGATAGTGGATGTTATCACATATTATACTTATCTATGTATGGTATTTCTTAGACCAACATTCAATATGGTCAATTTCTTCTAAAATTCATATCAATAAGGGTTGTTTTTCTTTAATCCTTTTGGAGAGGTATTGCTCTCATTCGGATTAATTAGAAGATGTAGATTGGTCTAACAGTAACATTTTTTTAGAAGGATGTATCACCAATTCTATCATAAGGATATGAGCTTCGGTGCACTAGACTTCAATAAATAGAGTGGTCATGTGTTGAGAGAGTCCTCATCTCATGCTCTCAAACTCGTTAGATATAAGAGATTAGTCCTTGTGTTATTATTTTGTAAAGTTTGAGATTTATCCTCTTATGCCCAAGGCATTGTTTCACATTAGAACCTTCCTACACTCATGGCTTTGTTTCCTAGATGACCTTGACATTGGTAAGCAAAGGTATCATTTTATTGGATTTCAATTTTCCATGCATTTGGTTAAGTAAGGCTATCAACACTCTTGGTATGTGAAGGTTATGACTCTTTTGGCCTAGATTCTGAAATCCTCCACCATCCAATATGTTTATCCTCAATCTTTGGGTACCTAAAAGAGGCATTCATAAGTAATTATGGAGGAAGTTCGTAGAATACATTTGATGTGAACTTGGATTTTACTAAAAGAGTTGCTTTCTCCTAAAATCCATTATTATTATTGTACTTATCTCCATATCGATAATGATTGTGTTAAGAGGTGAAATCTACATCCTAGTGTGGAGTAGACATGTATTGTGAGCAACACCGATGTCCACATAATTCAACGAGGCTTAATCGGGTCAGTGAAATAGGTTGGTTTCTATCACCCCCAATAGGGTTCAAGTCTCTCAATGACACACTTGTTATTGTGCTTGTGCTTGTGAAAAAAGGTGGGGCCAAGCGGAAGTATTAGGCGACTTTAGCGGAATAGATTCCACCGACTTGTAGCTTCTTAGCGAAACAAGACTTCTATGGCATGGTAGGACATTGTTGTTTTGGTGTTAAAGCTAAAATAAAGCAATTATTTCTTGCTAATGTTAACCAAAAGCTTCAATAAAAAAACATGCATCATCCCAAATAATAATAATAATAATAATAATAATAAAATTAATGAAAACGAAAAAAAATTGAACCTAATATGTCATCCCAAAAAATAATAATATGAATAATAAAAATAAAAATAAGGAAACAATGAAAACAAAAAATTGAATCTATGTATAGTAGCCTAAATTTATCATTACCTTGGATCTATTGAGAGTTGAGAGGGATTGAATACCTTGAGGTGCAAACCTTTCTTCATGTTTTTGCACTATAAATAAGGTTTGTGCATCCAAAGATTTGATTTGTCTTGACTATTGATAGATTTGAGGTTAAGATGGATCTAGGTTGGTTTAATCATCAATTTAAGTTATCATAAGGGCCATCTCTCGTAACCTTCTCTCTCATCTTCAACAATTTAGGTTATATCTTCACCAACTAAGGATGGAGATCGACCATCACATATCTTGTGACTAGTGTATATAAGTTATGAAACATAGAGCCCAAATCAGAACAACACTTTATTTTTTCCTGTCTGATCTATTATGAGCTCGGTGGTAGATTTTATTGCTTATTTAAAGATCCTCACGATGTGAGATTTTGGATTCATTACAAAGACTATAGGCATGTTTCCCTTTTCATTAGAGAGCATACTTAATTTTTTAAATTGTCACCTACTCATAAATCCAACTTTGTCATCGTCCTTTTGTCTTACTACCCAAACATTAAGGTATATCGAAAGAGACACGTGGATCCTCTTAACTTTCAAAAGAGCCTTCCATATCAAATCTCATCTACAGTCTAGAGCACAAGCGTTGAGCATAGTATAGATTCATTGCAATGTATTACTCACTTGTTCTTGACCTCAAATGTTAGGAAATACTACTTTCTCCATATTTCCTCATAGGCTTTTGATTGAGCACATTCTTACAAGTTAATAAGTGGAAAAACTCAACCTTTTTCCAGTCGAAATTTCTACACAAATCTAGTAAGATTTTTGTCGAAAGTCATAGTTCCACTTGACTAATGAGAATTTTGATCATGGAACTTTGTCGTAAGGGGTTTCAACCCATTTTAAGAAGACCTAGATTGTCGAAATTTAAAAAACAAATAGTGCATCATAACACAATTTTGTTTTGCAAAGAAAAGATGGACTTACCAGAAATGTTGAGTTTGTTCACTTATTAATTCACTTACAATCTTATATCTTTGTATGTCTCCTCTACTCACCTTTGTGTGACACTTTCTTAAGTCTTATTGATTAAATTTAATCATTTATGAACAAAGTAAGTTTAGTTACTTTTTTCATTGGAAAATAATTCCCCTCGAAACTCACAAGCACTTCCCCTCATCCAAGCACTTCACCCCCGAAGGAATCCAGAGAGTCAAACCTGTGAGTGTAATGTAAGCGATACATAAGTTCCAAACACCTCATTGTGAGGGAATTAAAGAATCAAACCTTCGACCTCCCCTACATCGAAAAAAAATCTAAATTTAACTCATAAACACTTGAAATAACCTTTAAAACTACTATAAATATTTATAAACCTTAATATTAAAATATTATATTATATTTTACTTAATAAAGAAATTTGTTTGGTCTTCTTTTTTTCCTCCGTCTCCATCCATCCAAATCATACTCCATGACCAATGCTTAAAACTCCCATTCAAACCTTTTTAAAACGCCCAGATTTTGTGGTCAAGAAAATTAAAAGATAATACGAAATTGGTAACGCAGTCTACCGCGTATATGGGCGTACGCGGAATTCATACTAACGGAGTCGTTACGATTCCGTACACCTACGCTTCCGTCCGTCCCGCTCCGTCTTCGTATACCTAGTATTTTATTCTGGGGAATATTTGTACCTAGTATTTTGTCTTAAGCATATGGTCAGTGGCGGACATGAAACGGCACCGTCGGAGTGACGCGTTGCCACGTAGCCACTTGTTTGGTGACTTACCCGGCAATCAATGACACGCGTCGGTGACACACAGGAAAGTACTGCGCGCCTGCTCATCTGCGCTTGACGTGCTACCGCACTCAATATCCACGTCAACATCAATCGTTTCTTACCACGAATGCTTTGCTTTAACCCTTTTCTCATATTGCCCGTTGGTTTTTATTTTGAATCTTTGGACAAAGCTGTACTTTGACTTTGAAAAGTATCCTTTCTTTATTTATTTTTAACCATCGGAAGGTAATTTATTAAAGCGACCTTGGTTACTTTGGGATAAAACTTACTGATTGTTATAAACTTAATTTAAAATTTACTTATTTTCACTATAAATTTAATCTAAGAGTATATCAATAATTTGTGACTTAGCAAGTGTCGAGGTGTTTTACATGGGGGCAGGCTTATATATCACTTTGCGGGAATTGAATTTGAATGAGGAGGATAAAAAACATGGTATCCAACCACTCGAGCTAAACCCATGTAATAGTTATTTTTTCTTAATTAATATCAATAAGGTTCGCTGGGTCGGGTTGGTTGAGGTTCAATGGACATTCTAAGAGTTGAATAAGGGCATTGGCTTTGGGGTACAAGTTTTCGGGTTGCGAGATGGATATGTAAGTCTATTTAACTTCTTTCTCCTCTTTTTTAAGACATGTTGTGTCAATCTATATGTGGAAGGTTGACTGTGTCATGTTTAGTATATCGAAATAGTTTTTACGACTTTAAAATCTCTTCTCTTTCACTTTAATACTAACATCATCTTCAACTTATATCGTCTTTTTTAAGACATGTTATGTCAATCTATATGTAGAAGATTAACTATGTCATATTTAATATATCGAAATAATTTTTACGACTTTAAAATCTCTTCTCTTTCACTTTAATACTAACATTAACAATTATTTTTAACATAATACTATATATATCGTCTTCAACTTGTGATCGTTATCCATATAATAATAAATATAGCAATCGACAAGTTACCTACTATGTGTGATCTCCATGATAAGGCTACATGGTAAAACTTTCCTAAAAGCTACATGCATTTATGCATGTTATTCTCTTGTCCGACCAAGTTGAAGATGGGCCATAGTTTGCTACGTTGGGAAAGGGATAATGAAAAAGACATAGATGATAAAAATAACACCATTTTCTCATGACCATTTCATCTCTCCTATTGAAGATAATTTATTTAATTTATGATATTGTCTACAATTGACTAATAGGTAAGAAAAAAATGGCAATACATCACAATTTGTTTATAATATATATATATATAAAATAAGATAAGTTCTATGAAAAGGGTGAAAAGGGTGGTTTTTCTTATCATCACTCATTTATCTCCATCCATCATAATTACATTATATCTTTTTTCTATTACAAGCTCTTACACTTTGCACTTATGTAACTATTAGAGATATACCAACTAAAAGGTAGCCTTGTTATTCTTATGTAATTATTGGTCTCATAGTAAATAAACAAGGGAAGTAGCTGTAAAGTAGCTAGTCCCTGCCTTGTCCTTGTTGTTATATTTGTGTTCTTAGTTACTTCATATTTAGTAAGTGGATCGGATAAGAGGTCACTATTTTATTATCCCGTTACTGTACTGATAGTTAGTAAATTCTTGGGTTGATAATTTATTGTCTAATTGTATGTTAAGAAGGGTATTGTAATTATTCAATACGATTTGTTGTTGGATTATACTATGTCGATATTATCCAAGATGTTCGAAACATTGATAAATTGTACACTATCATAGATGCATATTTATTATCCAATGTGATTTGTTTTGTCGAAAAGCATATCTTGATTACGGGTTTATACTGAAATTTTATGCATAATAGTTAAACTTTGTTTATGCTTAAGCGAATTGTGAACTTATATAGGTTGTTCTTAAGTTATATGGGCAGATGCAGATTGAGTTGTTTCATGGTTAAATTGTTGTTGTAATTTTTTTTTTATATATATGTGAACCCGGTTGGGTTGAAAGTTTCATTATGAACTTGAGACGATTTTGTTTGTTCCTGTACCTCCTTGAATTTTAAATTTGGTAATGAGAATTTTTTGTGTATGTCTTGAATAGAATTTTTTTTTTAAATGAAGAGGACTACCATCGAAATTTTAATTTTGTTGTCGCAATTGTATTGTAGACATCGCTCCATCTTACCTCAGGTCTATTGTTTTAGCAGGCCTCTTTTGCTTCGATAGCTCGACTAAATCTGTCGATTCTTGATTGCAGTTGTAATATCCAAGTTTATCAAATATAACCTACCCATATCTAATCATAATTTATTGTTGTGATATTACACTATGTAGTCGTTGGTATCCATTAAACTTGGACATAGAAGCTTCATTTTAAAACCATGTTTATATAACAGTGGTTACCCTTCTTTTTGTTTATGAAATTCATCTCTATAATGGCGTTATTCCACTAGTACTTACCTCCATATTTGGGGTCCATATGATCAACCTTCCAAGACAAAAATTTTAATCCACTAATTGGATACGAGTGATTGATGGAGGTACGTTATATCATAAAGGATTGGGTTCTTCAATCGCGTGGAATTTATTTATGATTTTAATCCACCAACGTTATGGCGACTGTTTATACTAAGTTATCCTTAAACCTTTAGCATCTAATGAATTACAACATGTTGTAAGTGGACTAAACGAATGCAGAGAAGGGTGTCTATTACCTATAATTGACTGTTGACTTCCTGAGTTGTGTCTATTGAGTCGTCTGAGTACCTTCATTGTTTTTGTCATGTTGTCACTTGCTCACGACCTGATTTTCGATGCGCACGGTTTCTATGTGGATCTTAAGCTTCAACTATGTGTTGGACTTATTATTTTTCTCTCAGTATTTTGTTAGTTGTGACAACGGTGTGGTAATTTATTGAGAAGTTGGCACATAAATTTCATTAACCACCCCTCGCAGACTGAGGTAAACCTATCCACCTTCAATAGTGCACCATGAGTTTAACAAAATAATTTACTTACCTTACCATACAAATTACCCTTCCAATTAGTGATACTCATGACTCTTGTCAATTTGTCAGCATCATTACTCATTTAATATTCTGACTACTGAATTTAGTATGCACCTTTGGTAAGACCAGAAAGGATTACTAAATTCATTAACATATTGCATTAAGACCACAACTATTATATAAAAGATTAAGTATGTAATTGATTAAAAAATTTAATGAAAGCGGTTCACTACCTTATGTTGTATATAAAATTAATAAGAATCCACAGAAAAATATTGGAACTCGATAACTACAATAATTTAATACATTGAATAATGGTACTTGAAACCTTGTTAGTGATAATAGTGATGAAAGGATAGAATCGTTGATTATCAAATTAAAATAACTGGAAAAGAGAGATCGCATTAATAACTCATTTTCAGAAATGTATAGCAAATTTGTTATTCTCAACAATCTTAATGATTCCATGTCTAATGAATATGGGTATTTTCATGATGAGTTGCTCATGTGGTTGTTCAGGGAAATAATACAGACGAAAAACAAATAGCCCACTAATGGAAAAGATTTAAGAAAAGATTTATCAGGTTTATTCATAAACATATGAAAGTAGAAATAAATTTGACAATGACAAAAAAATCCTAACCCATAAATTTTTAGATCCCTGCAAAACATGCTATGGAATGTCAAGTTTCAAACATATGAAAGTATAAGAAAATTTGTCAGCAACAAAAAAATCTCAGCCCATAAATTTTTAGATCCCTGAAAAACATGCTATGGAATGTCAAGTTTCATGGCTTCTTAGCCCACTAATGGTAAGTAAATTAAGTAATTTGAATAGAACAATGTTTTAATATTGGGGGATGAACCATGCTTATAATTTATTCAACATCTTTATAACATTGGAATACCTTAATACCAACAAAATTTAAGGTGAACAAAGTTTGTAGAGCAACACAGGAGTAGTGTTGATGGTCATCACAAAAGGAATTTAAATATTTTAATTAAAAAATCAAACTTGACTATCATCATTTTTATGGGATTTATCAAACACGTGTAAAGCCAACTGAACAACATAGTATCCACCACATTTTCAAATGCGCTAAACTTCATCCACTTGCTTGTTAGCATGCATTATGGTTCACCTTTTCAAATTCACTAAACTTCATCCACCTACTTGTTAGCATGCGTTAGGGTTGCCACTGCCTCTTAGACATGCCCACCAGGTCAAGGGTTCAATTTGAGTTCAGGGCCTGGGGAGGAAGCCTGAGGCAGAATCTGTGAAGGAGACGGATGCCCATCAAATAGGTTGAAGCAGGGATTGCACACATTCTTCATTTCTTTGCTGTGAAAAATGAGGTCTTGTTGGACATATTCTTCCTTTCTCATTCTCCTGTTCATTCTAATTTCATATTTGGATTTTGGAATTTGTCTCGACAACCAACAAATACAGGTCATGAAATCCTTGTTTAACTTATCATCCTGGTGGAAGAATGCAAATTCTGGTAACCCATGTGAATGGGGTGGCCTGGCGTGGATTGCACTATAGATGGGAGCAATGTCACTGAGATTCATATGTACAGTTTTGGGCTGAAGGGAAATGCTTGGAAGACTGTATGTCATCTTTAAGCCACACATTGTAGCGTCATGGGTAGTCTCTTCATATCGCCTAAAATCCATCTGTGTTCAGTGGTACCAGTTCTGCGTGCCTCCCTATCCATCCTGTGTTGGTTCAATGTGCAACACATAGTCCAATGCATATCAGGCTCATCATCAAACTTGTTAAAGTCCCCCAACATTATTCTATTCAAATTCAACACAATAACAACAGATATATCCAACGATAAAAGGTCGAGGTATGGTACTTCTTATTTTCTTTATTTATTTTTTTACACATAGCGAAGGAATATAAAGGAATATATATAGATAAAGCTTATACATCTAGACAAATTCATCAATAATTGGTAATGTTCATGGAGTGACTTACCAGAGTGGCATTGAATATCGCACCGACGGGAGGACTTGCATAAGTTGCAAATATTCAGAAGTTGTTCGACTCTCTCCAGCATCTCCTCTTCTTCCATTTTGTGCCCTTGGCCTCGGCGTCTGGGGCGGCTACGTCTGGGGCGGCCTTGATTAAGTGATGCACCCTCCTCAGATTCGAAATCCATGAAGACATCCTCCATTGACGACCTTCCTGCACGATTGGAAGGTGTTACTGAAGTTATCGCATGCATGGAAGGTGACGACTTTGCAATATTTGAAATTTTGTTTTTAAAATTAATTAAAATTAATTTTTGTATTCTCACAAATATCTAAAAAAAATACATCACCACCAGAGGTATTAAGTCCCATCACTCCTATATAGACCAATAGGATAATCATAATATAAATTTGTAATAATTAAAAAAAAAAATTTGATTTAAAAAAATTAAATAATAAAAATTATTTCAAAACTTTAGTTATTACACCAACTCATTTACCAAAATGCACCTAATAATAGGCTTCCATTTACCAAAATGCTCCCACTAATAGACGGTCAATGATGGTTGACAGCCAAGCGAATCCTATAGTCCCTTTGTCGCAGGCAGGGACTAATAAGAGTGGAGGATAAACATCATCAATGGTGGTTGTTATGTTGGTTTGCATTGAATTGTATGGAAATTAGTGTTGTATTTTTTCCATGTTTCATCTTTGATAGGTGGTGACTTTTCATGAGCATCACATCTCAATAATTCATTATTTAACAATAATCTTAGTTGTATGGTTTGTTGCAATCAACCATGTTGGTGCGGTGTTATTGTACTGTTATTGTAGACACCCTATACATAAAAGTTGCATAACATATTTGCCTACTAATGATCTTTATCATCCACCATTTCTAATTATAATTGGAAATATAATGTCATTAGTTATTTTGTAAAATAACTTCTAGAAATTTATTATTGGAAAGTTCATTTCTTTTAGAATGGAATCATCAAAGATCCATCTTAATCCTTGATCTATTAAATGTACGTCAAATGTACATCAGAAGGGATAAAAGAAAAATAAGTACAAACTTGTCATTATTTAAAATATTCATAGTTAAGATGGTTTTATTCTAGTTTGTGTTTTTTAATCTATGTCTTATTTTTATTTTTGGAAGCACACATGTCAAATTATATTAGTATGTCACTGTAAAATATATACAAAAAATCTTTTCTATTGGCCTGTCGCTTGGGAAACCATACCAACAACAAAGAATAGTCCATATGTCCATATAGTTTGTAAGAGATTCTTAAATAAAGCCCGTCTAGCTAGAAAAACATTGTAGAGGAAAGACTGGAGCTTGGAGGAAGATCTGTTGTAGAAACTGCTTAAGATTGTCATTCAAAAACTTCAAAAAATTGGTACCTTGAGATTATTGAGCTGATGGGTTGGCATTCGAGTCCTTAATTGGCTCAAGAGATGACTGCACCATTTTCTTTGGGGTGCTTTCTTTGATGACGGTGCTTGAAGAAGGAATGAGAGATAGATCTTCCATGAGAAGGAGATGGAGGCCATCAAGTTGCAATTGAATGGTATTTTGGATGTCCTCCCTCATCTGCAACATCTGGCCCTATTATTGCACAAAACGTAGGTTGGGAAAAGCCTGACCAAATCCATAAGATGGCAATAACTGTGAGAGAGTCTACCCACTGTCACCTTAGATAAACCCTCCCATCGCTTTAGTGAAGGATAAATACGACACAAGGGGGGAATCCTAGTTGACCCTAGGGGGAAATGACATGGAAAGTGAGGTTACGGAAGCGAAGCCCCTATAGGTCAATTTGTGGAGATATGGAAGGCTTGGGATGAAGTTTCATGTATGAGGGAAGGTTTCCAAGATGTAGTGTACCTACATAAGAGTGTTGTACCTACCCGAGACACAAGAAAATACAAGATACAAGACCAATACTCTAATGGAAAAGAAATTGAATCTTGCTGTCATAATTAGCAGCAGTGTGTAATGATATAAATCAACAATGAAATGATAAGAAGAGCTTCTAAACACGTCACTAAAATTCCAAGAAAAAGTGCAAGAGATTAACTAGCAATTACTAGTGTAACTCAAGTATGATAGCACAAGACTTTAGCAACAATTAAAGGCTGTTAGATACAAGAATTGAAGATACATTATTGCAGCCTTATGGATGTAGCATACAATTTCTACAACAGAAAATTCCAACCACCGAAATTTGCAAGTAAACCACCCAAAATAAGCACTACAACTAGTACATTAATTTGGTAGCTTTCTAGCAAATTCCGATGAATCGAAAATGAGTAAATTTGAAAGTTATGAAGTGTTTTTATGAATTCCTAATGGCTGTAGCATAAAATTATTACAGCAACATTAAATCCTTTGAGAAACAAGATGCCCTAGTCGCCTTGGCTAGCCTTAAGTGTATAGAAAAGATTCCAATTTAAACAATTTCAATATCTCGTGATTCCACATATCCCAATGCAATGATTTTATTTCTCCAATGCAAGAGATTAGTGCCTTTAACTATTGGGTTATGGAGTCTTTTAAATGAAAGATCTAGTTGTTCTATTTCCTTGGGGGTATAAGCTCTTTTAGTCCCCAAGAAAAGTGAAACTAGCTAGGAAAAACCTAGGAGGGTGCAACCCTTTACTTCTCCTAGTATTCCTTTGTGCAACAAATTATTCCAAGAGAATTATGAGGGGATTAGTGGGGTTGTATGCATTCATACTCCACAAATTAACCTTTCATCTAATAAAAAAAGAAATACCACGAGAGATTCCTTACCTAGTCCAAGCATTAACAAGATAAACTCCTTTTAACCAAGAAAAATTCACCATAACATCAAGAAATAACCTCCAAGAAAGATATCACTGTACTTCTTCATCCAATATCCAAGAAAAATCATCACAAGAGACAGTAGCAAAGAAAGATAGGTAAAATTTCCCAAATAGGGCGCATATTTCAGCCAGGGAGTCTTTCTCCAAGTGAGAATGCTATGATAAAATGACAAGAGTTTGATCTCTATTTATGAAAATATATTAAAAAGTGTTTGTCCACTTAAATTTAGGGTAAACCACAAAGAAAAGGGTCAACAACCCTTACTTTTCCCCTTTACATCATAAATTCAAATTTAACTTTTAAAAATTGCACATACAAAACCATAATGATGAAGTCATCCCCTTGAGGGGTGACGTTTTGACATTTTTAGCAAGTCGTTGAGAAAGTGGAGGAGCTCGTTGGGCCTCCTAAGGCTCCTCCCTCATGCATTAGGCTCATATTTTTCATGAAAAGGGTATTCTTCCTATAAGAATGACAAGTGTCCATCTCCACCAACAAACCCTAGCCCTAGGGTGACGTCAAGCCCTCCAAGTGTGATGTTTTGTCCTCAAGAAGAAAAACATTGGGCTAGTAGGGGCTAGATGAGGTCCTCCAAGGTGCCTCTCAAGCCTCCAATGGATATTATCATCCTCTGGTGTGCAGGCCATGGTATTCAACCTGTGGGATTCAAGCTCCAAGGAAGCCCACGTTAGGCTTGTTCTTCCAAAATTGTCCACCAACTAGGTCTTGCAAATACAATTAATACGCCCTCCAAGAATCTCAAGTGAAATGCATCATGATAAGTAAATAAAATAAATAAAAGAGATACCTAAGCATGTGCATCAAAAACCACTTCATCAAACTAAACAAATGCTCAAAGACCCTATGCAATTTGCCAAGTTTAGGTATGGGAGGGTTGACAAAACGATCTATTGGGTGAATCATACCTTAAGTCAAGGAGTGTTTCCCAAGTGGACTCCTCTCTAAGTCATGTGGATATGGTGAAATGGATGGGGGAAAGACTCTTGGGCATGAGGTTCATGACATACAAGGGATTGTAGTGTCTCATTTATGGGTTCTTTTGTAGAGGGTGTGTTGCACCTTCATTTTCAATGCACCCTTTTTCCAAGCCCATTTATTGCCTTTAATTAATTAAGGTCAAAACATTGGGTACTCTCTATGGGTTAATCGATTATCTTGAGGGGAAGTACCACAAAGTCACTTGAATATAGAGGCACACAGAGTGCCATATGCATGGAAAGAAAGGGACACCGCATGAGTGTACACACCTCAACAAAAGGGACATTTATATAATGTGAATTTTCTTTTGTAGGTCTTTGTTTTTTCAAGAGAAACATTTCATCGTTCTCAAGAACTCTTTGGGAGAGAATCTAGAAGGTTCATAATATGGATTTTTTATTTTTCCAACAACATTGCCTCTAGGCCTTCGACCCCTTCTTCCCATGAAATGAGGGACAATCCCTTCTTGGGTCAGTACACCTGAAAATCCCAAAAGATAAGGAGACAAGGGGATGAAGTGTGGAAAGTGATAAGTATGGTTGGGAATGGTATGATAACCTGTCAAGGGGGCCTCCCAGTAGCAAACCTATCCCAAAGGGTGGCCACTTACTAGGGAAGAACGTCGACCACCAAGGTGAAACATGGAAAAGAGAATAATTTCCAAGCAAATGTTACATAATCGAAATAATTTTTAAATGCATCAAACTCAAATGCCTCAAGTATTGAAATGACACTCACCATAATAATTGGCTTGTACCTCATGGAGCAAGACCCAATGTCTTTTGGAAGCAAGATGATGTAGTGGATACCCTCATGATGAACCTAAGATATGTGGTGGTGAGGTGGGAATCTATCTGTGAAAGTGGACGATGTCATCCATATGCCTCTCAGTACTCCATGTCTACAACCCGAGGGCCTTGAGGCATCATCTCCTTAGTTATCCCTAGGAAATGAGGATACCATCTGGCTCCTACTTAGGGACATGTACTCGTTGTAGAGTGCATGAGAACTGAAGCATCTCCTGGTGGAATTGTTCCTACATTGAAACATAAAACTATAAAATTTAGGGTGGTTCTATCACCCTTCATCCATATATATGAAATCAAAACTAAAAAATAACAACTAATCTAGAAAATAATTTTTTTCAATTTTTTTTTTTTTAATTTCTAAACTAAAATGTAATATGATGAAAGAAGCATGCAAGTAGAGAAAAAAAATAAATGAGATGCAACTAAACTACTATGAGAAATCAATATGCAAATGCAAGAAATCAAGATGGCCTACCTACTTACCTGGGGCCTAGGCCCTGAAGAAGTCAAGTACCCTCAATGTAGGGTCGGAGAAGAGACCCATCCACTGGTAATTGAATCTTTCTCTCGTCCAAGGCTGTCAAATAGTACTTCTCTTTCTCAGAATTATTCTCGATGATGTAAGGGCCAAGCCAAGAACTGTTATCCTTCTAATCATATTTAGGCTTTCCATTCCTCTTATCCCACATGAATGCAAAACTTCCTTTGTTGTCGTTGATGTAAGGTATATATTCGATGTAAGGATACGAATGAGGTTCTGTGTTGAATACATATTCAATGGTTTTCTCACGTTCTTTTTTATCTTTATATCCTCTCTTCATTATCTAGATGGACCCTCGTTCTTTCCCTTGGAACTTCGCAAGATTCTCCTTGTACTCATTTTTCCTTGGGAGTAGCGTATCTATGCAATATTACTGCACAAAAGTAAGGTCCCAAGGATCATACTCGATAATCTGATGAGGTACATCAAATTCGCACTCACTAGTGTAATCATAACCATTGGGATCCATCACATGCTTCTCAGTCCTCTCCCGACTATAAAGAATAATAAAAGTGTCATCTCCCATGGGAATGTGTGTGGGTGAGATCCATACTGAGGAAACCCCCAAGGGAAGAGGAACAACTTCTTGATAGAATCATCCCCCAAGCATCTGGACAATCAATCACCACTATGTTCATAATGAGGATGATATGAGGGAAGTCAATCAGGCAAAATTCAACATCTTCACAAAGCCCATAAACTTTGACCTTCTTGGAATCAATACCACAAACATTTCCATAAGGTCGGGTTGTCTTCAAACCAAGTTGTTCCATTACTTTCAAGTACATTACATTGGTTAAGGCTCTAGATTCTAGCACACAATTGTTCAAATGAAGACCATTCATCCCCAAAAAGAAATAGAAAGGAGGGTTATTATGCTTCTGTCGGTCATGATACATGGTATTCAATATTATTGGAGGGTCTTCCCTTTCGGATGGCACCTTAAGTAACTTCAAGACTTATATTCTTATGGATGGGATCTTGCACATTTCCATCAAAAGGATTTTCATATTCAACTTCTCAATATCCAACATGTCTATATTCAACTAAATTTGCTCTTCTATTGAAGTTGGCTTTGGAATCAATTCAATGACTGGAGGTGGGGGCAGTGGGACCACTTTTATGTAGATGGAAGAGGATATTACACCTTTGGCTGAAGCGAAGTGGAAGGTTGTAGTGAAGGAACTAAAGCCTTATTTATTATTGCGTACTTCAAAACTTCCTTTTTCTTAATTCCTTTCTTTGATCCTCTGTCAACTGATTCAACACTCCGAGTCGTCCTTCTCTAGCTCCTCTTTTTCTGAATTCTTTAATATGTTCCTGAGTGATATATTCTTCTCAGAAGTTGCAAATCATGTCCATGAAATTTATACCATCATAGGAGTCTTCATCATGTTGGGGACACTCATCCTCCTAATGGGGTTCTTGGAAAGGAGAACAACATGGTGTCTCTTCAGTGTTGACCATCCCAACCAGGTTAAATGTGTCAGGAGCCTTTGCCTCTTGTTGAGGCCTTGGATTCCAACCTGTGGCATCTCTCTGTTGTCTAGTAAACTAAGGTCTGGAGGAAGACTGATTTCTTTCCAGAGTGGTCAATTGGCCCATGATCTGATTCTGAGCCTGGAAAAACTGAGTACTCATTTGGTCTATCCTCTGAGTCAATAAAGAAATTGGGTCTGGTGTATTGCTATTGAAATCTTTGGTCTTTTATTTTGTATTAGAGTGAGGATACTGAAAGGTATCAACCTTTGAGTCAATAAGGTTCTCTTTTATTTCTGCGCTATACTCTTTGGCTTGTGCTAGGGCTGTGGGCTTCTTATCCTTCAGGATGAAATGAAATTTCCCATCGAATGCATTCATATAAAGGATACAAACAAATGTATCTGAAGGACATATATTAGTCGGGATTTGGCTATACAATCTGTCAAAAATGTTGTGAAATTCACTCACTGTCTCATTTTCCTTCTTATTTATCTCATTGAACTGAGTTACAAGCATTCTTTTTTCTTTCTTTGTTGTCTACCTGCCCTTGAATAAATTAGCGAAGCCTTCATAGGATGCTACATTATTTTCAGGAATCCCCTTGAACCATCTTTGAGCATCTTCAGTCAATGATGAAGCTAGTAGCTTCATTTCTATATATTCATGTTCTACCTCTACATTCTCCATATCTCGGCCCATGGCATAGAGATTATTGTCAACTATGATCACATTATTTCCTAAGAACTTTGGAAACCATTTGTGAGACTATTTTGGCATGGTATTGGGATATCCAGGGATGGTGGCCATGTTTAATGGTTTGTATAGGTCTTTTGTCCAAGGGTGAGCCATTGGAGCAAGGGGAAGGATACCTTGGAAAAGGGTTATGACAATGTGAGATTTAAGAGGAGGCCTTCTTCGGTAAACCTTAGAAGGCTTGAATCTCCCCAGGGGAAAAGTATTAAAGGAAGGTGGATTTTGGGATGATGCAGTCACTAGAAAATCTTCAAGAATAGCTCATGAAGGGTGGAAGGGGAATTTCCTTCAAGTGGAGTCACCAGGAAAGGTAGGGGTAAAGTCTTTTGGATGGAAGCTTGCCAAAATGTCGTTAGGGCATGAAAGAGGATTCAAAATCTTCCCCAACAATGGTGCCAAAATGTTATCGCATAAACCATAGGTTGGGAAAATCCTGACCCAATCCACAAGATGGAGATAACTATGGGAGAGTCTACCCACTGTCACCTTAAATAAACCCTCACATTGCTTCTATGAAGGATAAATCCGACACAATGGGGGAAGCTCGAGTTACCCTCGGGGGAAATGATATGGAAAGTGAGGATACATAAGTGAATCCCCTATAGGTCAAGCTATGGATATATGGAAGGACTGGGATGAATTTTCATGTATGAGGGAAGGCTGCCAAGATGTAGTGTACCTGCAAAAGAGTGTTGTACTTGCCCGAGACACAAGAAAATACAAGATACAAGCCCACTAATCTAATGGAAAATAAAGTGAAAATTGATGTCCTAATTAGAAGCAGTATGTAATGATATAAATCAACAATGAAATGATAAGAAGAGTTGCTAAACAAGTCACTAAAAGTCCAAGAAAAAGTGCAAGAGATTAACTAACAATTACTAGTGTAGCTCAAGTATGATAGCACAAGACTTTAACAACAATTAAAGGATGTTAGGTATAAGTATTGAAGATATATTATTTCATCCTTATAGTTGTAGCATGAAATTTATACAAAATAATATTCCAACCACCGAAACTTGCAAGTAAACCACCCAAAAGAAGCACAACAACTAGTAGATTAATTTGGAATCTTTCTAGCAAATTCTGACCGTTAGAAAATGAGTAAATTTGAAAGTTATGAAGTGTTTTTCTACATCCCTAATGGATGTAGCATAAAATTACTACAACAACAATAAATCCTTGGAGAAACAAGACTCCCTAGTGGCCTTGGATAGCCTTAAGCATATAGAAACGATTCCAATTTAAACAATTTCATTATCTCGTGATTCCACGTATCCCAATCCAATGATTTTATTTCGCCAATGCAAGATATTAGTGCCTTTAACTATTGGGTTAAGGATTCTTTTAAATGAA
Organism: Picea engelmannii; assembly: GCA_009831015.1. Classification (NCBI taxonomy): domain Eukaryota; kingdom Viridiplantae; phylum Streptophyta; class Pinopsida; order Pinales; family Pinaceae; genus Picea; species Picea engelmannii. The sequence goes on along the minus strand of ML778326.1, from coordinate 515,466 downwards.
ATAGCTAGTTGTGCTATTTCCTTGGGGGTGTAAGCTCTTTTTCTCCCCAAGGAAAGCGAAACTAGCTAGGAAAAATCTAGGAGGGTGTAACCCTTTACTTCTCCTAGTATTCCTTTGTGCAACAAATTGTTCCAAGACAATTATGATGGGATTAGTGGGGTTGTATGAAATTACGTTCCCCAAAATCTTAACAAATTAACCTTGCAACCAAGAAAAGAAGCAATAACAAGAGAGATTCCTTACCTAGTCCAAGTATTAACAAGATAAACTCCTTTTAACCAAGAAAAATCCACCATAAAAGAAAGAAATATCCTCCAAGAAAGACAATGCCTTACTTCTTTATCCAATAGCCAAGAAAAATCATCACAAGAGATAGTAGCAAAGAGAGATAGGTAAAATTTCCCAAATAGGGCACAACTTTCAACCAAGGAGCCTTTCTCCAAGTGAGAATGCTATGATAAAATTAAAAGAGTTTGATCTTTATTTATACAAATCTCTTAAAAAGTGTTTTTCCACTTAACTTTAGGGTAAAAAAAAATGTAAGGGGTCAAAACCCCTTACTTTTCCCCTTTGCATCATAAATTAAAATTTAACTTTTAAAAATTGCACATAAGAAACCCTAAAGATGATGTCATCCCCTTGAGGGGTGACGTTTTGAATTTTTTAGCAAGTCGTTGAGAAAGTGGAGGAGGTCCTTGGGAATCCTAAGACTCTTTTCTCATGTTCTAGGCTCATTTCTGTCATACAAAGGGTCTTCTTCCTCTAATAATTCCTAGTGTCCATATCCACCACCAAACCCTATCCCTTGGGTGACGTCACACCCTCCAAGTGTGACATTTTGGACTCAAGAAGAAAAACGTTGGGATAGTAGGGGTTAGGTGAGGTCCTCCAAGGTGCCTATCAGGCCTCCAAGGGATATTATCATCCTCCAGTGTGGGGGGCATGGTATCCAACCTATGGGCTTCAATCCCCAAGGAAACCCAAGCTAGGTTTGTTCTTCCAAAACTGTCCACCAACTAGGTCCTGCAAAGACAATGAATATGCCCTCCAAGGATCACAAGTGAAATGCATCATGATAAGTAAATAAAATAAATAAAAGAGCCACCTAATCATGTGCATCAAAAACCACCTCATCAAACTAAACAAGTGCTCAAAGACCCTATGCAATTCGCTAAGTTTAGGTATGGGAGGGTTGACAAAGCGACCTATTGGGTGAATCATACCTTAAGTCAAGGAGTGTTTCCCAAGTGGATATCTCTCTAAGTCATGTGGAGACGATGAAATGGATGGGGGAAAGACTCTTGGTCATGGGGTTCATGACATACAAGGGATCATAGTATCTCATTTATGGGTTCCTTTGTAGAGGGTGTGTTGCACCTTCGTTTTCAATTCATCCTTTTTCCAAGCCCATTTATTTCGATTAGTTAATTAAGGTAAAAACAATGGGTAATCCCTATGGTTTAATAAATTACCTTGGGGGGAAGTACCAAAGAGTCACTTGAATCTAGAGGTACACAGAGTGCCATATGCATGGAAATAAAGGGACACCACATGAGTGTTTACACCTCAATAAGTGGGACATTTATATAATGTGAATTTGCTTTTGTAGGTCTTTGTTTTTTCAAGAGAAACATTTCATCGTTCTCAAGATCTCTTTGGGAGAGAATTTGGAAGGTTCATAATATGGATTTTATCTTTTTCCAGCAACATTTCCTCTAGGCCTTCAACCCCTTCTTCCCATGAAATGAGGGACACTCTTTTCTTGGGTCAGTACACCTGAAAATCCAAAAAGATAAAGAGATGAGGCGATGAAGTGTGAAAAGTGATAAGTATAGTTCGGAATGGTATGATGACCTATAAAGGGGTCCTCCCAATAGAAAACCTATCCCAAATGGTGACAACTTACTATGGCACAATGTCAACCACCAAGGTGAAACAGGGAAAATATCACAATTTCCAAGCAAACGTTACATAATCAAAATAAATTTTAAATGCAACAAAATTAAATGCCTCAAATATTGAAATGACACTCACCATAATACTTGTCTTGTACCTCATGGAGCAAGACCCAATGTCTTCCACGGAAGCAAGATGATGTGGTGTATACCCTCATGATGAACCTGCAATCTATAATGGTGAGGTGGGCTTATGGATGTGCAAGTGGAAGTTGTCAACCATATGTCTCTCGGTAATCCATGTCTGCAACCTTGATGGCCTTGAGACATCATCTCCTTAGTTATACCTAGGAAATTGGGATAAAAGGCCCAATAGAGCTTTGATGTGTCAGTATAACTCGAACAATTTCCAATATTTTGTTTCCCTTGCTCTAGTGTTGTTGACGTCTGGCACCCAACTAATGGTGGCCTCTTCCATCTCATAGTCTATGGTCAAGGTGCGCTCCAACAGAATTTATTCTTCCACCTCTTCCAAATGAGCCTGAAATCAAGGCATAGTGGTAGCTCGGAAGCTAGTCACAACATAATGCACATCCCTTTACACCATAGTTATGGGAGTTTCTACTTCCACCTGACATCTCTCTTGGAGCTCCACCTCCTCTTCTGTATCCCCGCGGGTACCCATGTCGAGAAGCCATCGTGTACTGGGTTATTTTCCCTGCTTCTCAGTTGAGATGCCGCAAAAAGGAGAAAAATGTTTTCCTCTAGTGGTTTTGACGAGCTCTGAGGTCCTTCTTAAGCTTTTTGTTTGATTTATTTTTGTTTCTGCAACACTGTGGTATACCACCAATGTAGTAGAGATTTTCTGTTCTATGAATTATCCTTGGCATTCTCATGTTGTTGGGGTTAAACTCGTCAGGAGGGATGAATATCGAGGAAAGGTACCTGGTGGTTAATTGCATTAAAATATACATTGAGTGTTGTGAGATGGTCTTTGTCCAATACATGCGAGAGGATGATTGGAGCGTGCATCCCCACCTGATCATTTTCCTCATTGTCCTCGGGGTGTGGTCCCGAAGTGAATCGCTTCCCAAACAACCCATCCAGAAGCATCTATGTCTTATTGTTTTTTTTTATGACTGGCATAATCGACAACTCGTGGTTCTTGTACTCGCATGACACGGGGTCGATTACCATCTTCCACCTCTATAACCACCAGGTCAATCCACATAGCCCGCAAGCATGGGGCACGATTAAATTGGGGTGATAATCAAACTTGAGACCTCTTTTTATATATTTCTTTCCATTTCACGAAACTTGTCAATCGGTCTACACCCTTGCGGGCGAACTATGTCTTATTGTTATGGTACACATGTTTTAGATTTTTTTTTTTTCATTTTAACTTATTAGCATTAACCATATACATGATATATTGCTTCTATTCCGAACTCTATAATACACATTGCTTCTCCATGTGTAAATATGAATAATAGAAACCAAATATTTATTCATAAAATGTGGTTATGGAATTAAATGTTACTATAGGTTTAAGAAATATTAATTAAAAAATAATATTTAACATGTAGTTTTGTAAGGGAAAGGAGAAATATCACCACCTTTGAGGAAAATCAGTGTTGTTTTTATGCTCATGGTGTATGGATCACTATGAATAGGTGTACAATGATGGAACTTTGACTACAATGCGGAAAATTCATGTCATTGATGGGGTTTCCCTCTAATGGAGGAACTTTGACCTACGTCACTGGCCTAAAAATCATCATGTGACAAGTCAAGCATATAAACCAAGTGGTTTCAAACATGCATCTTGATGGAACTTTCACCACCTGCACTAATATCACTATCTTGATTGTATCCTCATTAGAGTTGTAATCTAAATCTACTTCAACCACTTTAAACATTGTTTTAAGATGTCTCATGAATTTATTTTCCATCAACTATACATAAATGCCATTTTAGAGTGCACACAATAAAAGTAAAAAAATCACCTCAAAATCAAAGCCAACTTGATGTTGTTCTCGGCCATGGAAATTTATCTGGTTTGTGGGATGCTTTTTCCATTTTTAAATGTATTTTACTAGACCTTGGAAAAGAAAAATCATTATAGCTAGTGTCCTTCTCATTTGAAAACCATAAACTTGATAGGGCATATTTTTCGTGAAACACCATTTTTATTTATATGTTCAAATGCGAGTATACTAGATGTGCCAACTTGGCCCATATATTCTCCATCCTCCCATCATATATTACATATCTTTTGTAGTCATGGTCATTGCCAACACTCAATGTGTTGTATATTTTTGAGAAGTCATTGATGTCTATTTTCCCACTCTAATTGTCTTGTGTATGTCCCTGAACTCTTATGTTAGATTTGAATTTGATCCCATGGATAGCATTAACAACACCCCTTCACACAAAATATTTCCCTTTCACACTCATTGTGTTTCCTTTTCTCTCTCTTAATTTCTCTAATCCCTTTTCCTCTTTGAACTTACAAATGAACATCTCATTATTAAAGGAGTGCAACATGGAGATGGCGGAAAAATATTGGGGCAAATAGATAATCCTCAATGACCATGATAGCCATGCAATTCTTTTGCTACAAGTATTTTCCATTATGTTAATTATCATAAGTCTATTTTCTTTGCATTTGTGAACATATTAATAATGGAATGATTATGTGTTCAGTGGGTTAAACAATATCAAATTATGATGGTATAGTGGCATCAAAATGACAAACCCAAATCTAAATTGTTACAAACCCATCAATGTCCCTTACAATAGTAAAATCTTTGGAATTACTTATTATGGATGAATGCAAGGAGGAATTCCTTTTCACAATCATAAGGTGGTATGACCTCTCAAACCTAGCTAACTCAAATAGTATTGGGATTAAAATATTTTGTTTCTAGTTTTAAGGGCCATGGAGGTAGAAGGGAATGATGCATCACACTCTACTCAAATTTGAAAGGCTATTGCATATGAAGAAAGGAAGTGCCTTGGGAATTACACATATATACATAATAAGTGTAGATATTGGTAAATCATTCCAACTTTGTAGATATGAAAATTCTACATACAACGTTTATGCAAACAACTTATACAGGAGATTCTACTTACCATTGATGTATGCAAAAGGAAAATATAACTACAACATTAACGGGTTATATCGGGTCTTCACCGAACTCATAGTGTTTTCATTTTTTGACTATAATTTTTTTCCAACCTAAATCTATAATTGGAAAAATAACTAAGCTTCTCTTAGTAGACCAAAATAATAAGATCATACAATGGGTGAAAACATGAAAATGTGTAACACTTTTGCTTGTTTTTTACAATGAAAACTACATTTTTTTTCATTCTTCAACTTTAAGAAATCCAAACACATATCTATTTTGAGAATTTCATTTTGTAGTAAAAAGAGGATTTGGAGAGAATTGTGTTGCCTTCATACCTGCATTTTTTTTTTGGATGTATAGTGGGATAAATTTGAACTTTATTAATTGCATATAATTTACAATTTTAGATAAGGATAACGAGCAACCTGCATTCCCACCTATTTTTATTTACCACTGCATCAATTATGTTTGTTGATTTTTGGAATTAACTAATCATTTTTATTATTTTTTGAAATAGAGTAAATAAAAATAATTGTGTCATATCAACACATTTATGTGTCCACCAATTTGTAGTTTCATGACATCATTACCAAGAAATCTAAAAATACCTTTATGAAGAGGGAAATGCGACGAAATACACTATGATTTTTCCCTTTTTTTTGGTTTTGTGATTTTGATGATATTGAATTTTCATTTCAATCAATTTTGACAATAGTAGTATTTTTGAGCGATGAAGTTCAAAGAAAAAATAATTAAAAAATTAACAATTCTTGATGAAATTAAAAAAAGAAGAAAGTATATTGTTATAAACTAGATTTGAAGATGAATCCATTGGTAGGAGGTATGTTCAAAGATTTTCTAATATGAATGAGGTTCTCCCTTCTTGAAGTTGTAGGTTTCTAAAAAGTGTAGTAGACCTTGCTATTTTCATTGACTAGATATTCTCATTTGGGAGTTAGTTTTAACTCTCGATTGAGAATTTTAGGTGCCAAACTTTTAGACCTTGGGTTAAAATTAACAGTCTATCAAGAGGATATTTTAACTTTTTACAAGTCTCAACCGAGAGTTTAAAGCAACTCTCATCCAATAGTTTAATCCAACCCCTCCCTAAGAATCTTTTGAAGCTTACCAAATCAAAATAAAACAAAGTTTTTCCTAAGATGGTATATATATTCTCGCCCAAAATATTTTTGATTCCACTCACATTCAATTTACCTTAAAAAAAAAAAAAGATAAAGGAAAAGGGTGAAATACAAAAGGTCATTGGAAAATTAATATTAGATACTTATTATATATATTTTTTGGCTTTCTCTTCTTACTTGAGGAATTTTGACATTATCATAATTCTTTGAACATGAGAAGCCAAATACATTGCAAACTAAAATTTGACCATAAGAGAATTGATCAAGATGAAAAGAATGAGAAAAAATGTGATAACATTAAAAAAAAAGGCAAATGAAAATGGCAAAAGACAAAATCTATGTGGAGGAACATGGAGACAATCAAGAAATGAGCTTAACCAATGTCAAGGAACTTGTTAATAATAGTAATGAACAAATCAATACTAACATTGAAACCATTGGCGAGTCAAGAATGTTGTAAATTTTGACTTTCTTTGGTTAGATTTGATTTGTTTGTTAAAAAGTAGTTTGAAATTATATATTTACTTGTTTCAATTGCAAATTTTATTCCAATGTACATACATATATAATTTTTTATTTGTTTGAGTTCTATTTGAAGTATATTACATTTAAAAATTTGATGTTCACATATTTTTATATGAATTAATTTAATTTTCAAAATTGTATTGTAATCAAGGACAACATTTGACCAACAATTAAATCCTACCACACTGGGAAATTCATAGAAGTTAATCAGTGGTTGAAACAATATCCATTATGACATCAACTTTATGGAGAACATGGATGCAACTAACATCAAATAAATGATACCAATGATGCATGATTTCATAGTTCAAGATAATGTAAATGTGATAGCCAAAACTCATTTTCAAATCAATCATAACACAAGATCAATTTTTATGTACATTCTTGAAGCACAAAACTCTAAGAGATGTAGTTAAATTATTGGGCATTAAAAGTTCCAAAGAGGCTAAGGTTAATGAGGCATTATCAAAACATCTATCATTATCACTTTCTGCATTTGGAAATATTCAATCTAGAGATGTCAGGGATGTTCAATTCCAGAAGTGTTCTTAGACACACAATTTTATCGATCATGGAAAATATTATTATATAGTGGGGGAGAGGAAGAGCATATATATACCCTCTCAAGCCTTATCTCAATATGTCAAGTGTCCTTGAACAACAAATCAAGGATATTACTATGACAACAATGTGGCAAGGCCAACCTAGGAAATACACAAATTTTGTAATAACTTTATTAATCTAGAAACAATACCTAACTAAATAAACTTTAGGATTATTAGGCTAACATTCCCCCCTTTAGTCATGAAGTTTATTTTTACAAATTCCAAGTTCATCTCTAAAATTGGTAAATTTTATTTTTCCCAATGGTTTGGTGAAAATATTTGAAGTTTGATCTTTAGATGGATAATATTCTAGCTTGATGATGTTCTTGTTGATGAGTGTTCTGATGAAGTGATACTTGGTGTCGACATGCTTGGTCTTTTTATGGAATATTGGATTCTTCATGATTTTTATTGCTGACTGATTATCAATCAATAGATTAGTTGGTGATTTATGAATAGCACCAAGATCCTGCAAAATTCTATGAAGCCAGATAATTTCACTCAATGCTTCCCAAGATGAAATGTATTCTTCCTCCACTGAAGAATTTTCCATTGTAGTGTTCTTTTTGAAACTCAAATATACTATTGTTGAACCTATAATCATTAAACACCCTGATGTTGATGTTCTGTCATCGATATCTCCAACAAAATATGCATTTGAATATGCAATAAGAGTAAAGTTATTGTTTTTCTTATAGAGAAGCCCAAAATATTTTGTTCCTCGGATATACTTGAGGAATGTTTTTTTTGCATTCTAGTGACTTTCTCTAGGTTCTTGCATGAATCTAGAAATAATATTGATTGTGTATGACAAATATGGATGAGTGTTTGTCAGATAGATGAGTTTTCCATTCAACTGTCTATAGTTGTCATTGTTTACCAACCCCCCCCCTTCAAAGTTTGATAGTTTCAAGTTTGGCTCCATAGGAGTAAGAGAGGGTTAGTGGTAATCCAAAAATACCACATTTTTCTAATGGAAAATGTTTAGTGGTAAACAAAAAACCACCACATTATTTGCATGAAGATGGTTAGTGATAATCCAAAACGACCACATTTCTCAAGCATTGATGGAAGATGGTTAGTGGTCAACCAACAAAACCACCACATGAAGAATAACAACCTTAAGGTTGGATCCCTTCAACTATGAATAATTGAAGAATATTAAGAATCCAAAGCTCAAGCTTGGATCCTCTCAACCAATTTCAACAAAATTCTCACATTGCACCTGACAGGGGGGGACATCAGACATCAATGATGATAGTTAGGATTCGAGATTCAAAGTCCTATCAATCATAAAAATCAATTAACATTTTGGAATTCTAGCATAGAAACTGGTATCCTCAAATCAAATCAACTATTGGGATGCTAATCAATTGGTATATTCATAATGAAATAATTTTTTTTGGTGGTGGAATAATGCTAGACATGTCCCAAAATTGAATAATGGGGTCTAAGGACACGTTTCCTCGTGTACGATGGTGCATTCTTCTGATGCTACTCTCTTTTTTGTCTAGTTTTGACATTGTTATACTTGCAATTCATTATTTCATGTAACACATGCCATTTGAAGCAATTTAATTCATGAACACAATTAATGTTAATCAAGAACAATTGATACAATTGAAGAACTTGCAATCAATTAGTTGTGAAGAACATTCTCAAGATGATCAATTTTTCAATCACATTAGCATTCACCAAATGGTTCTACATCAATCATTGAATAGTTCCTTTGTAAGTTTTAGTATTAAAATCAGGTTGAATTTTAATGAGTGCACTCTCAGTTGACTCGACACCCATTTGAGTCATTATAAGTCAAAATTTGACAAGGTTGAGTGGTTAAAAATCAAACCATTGTAAACATCACACTTGGGGTGCATGATTAGTAGTACCCAACACCCTAAGTTCAACATCAAATTCAAGCGAGCGAGTACAAGTGAGCATGACAAGTGAATGAGAGAATAATAAGAAATGGGTGTACTTCTCTAAGGTATGTGTGATTTTTCTCATCTTCTCCTGGGAATATGCTTCCTCTGACTCTGTGCTGGCCAGGATGGTGTGAAATACGACACTAATGCATTGCTCCATCTCCTTGAACTTTTGATGTGCGACCAATATTTCCTTCCCTTCTTGTATGATTACCTCCTGCAACATGTTGTTTTCTTCCTGTGTTGTTTGTAAGTTTGTCACACGAGTCCTAGCCCGTGATTGAATTTCCCGCGTGACACTAATATGTAGTTTGTAAATTTCCTTTTTCAAGATCTTGGGAAACACCAAGTCCAATGTCTGCATTTCCTTGAGGGGCATCTACGTTTCCTCCTCATCTATATAGAACATATCTGGTGTTATTATGGAGTTTGCGCTCCCCTGCGCTGTAAGATAGACTCTTTCTTCAATATTCCTTCCTTCCATGGTTTGGGCTGCTTGATCTTTCTGTTGTTTCTCTGCCCTGATCCTTAACTTCTCCAACACAATTTTTACCTCCTTTACTTGCTCAAAAATTGAAGCCCGATGCTTCTCCATGTTCTCCCACACCTCTGATAGTCTATACTCGACTGCTGTCACTACTAAATCCACATCATATTTGGTTAATGATGTATAATAAGGTGGTTTGTGGGCCTTTGTCTTATTTTTGGAGCTATTGGTTTGCTCCCTTGTCCTCTTTCCTTGGGCGTCATATGGATCAGATGTTCTTGGCATCTGAGTATCTCTATCGGTTTCCTTCCCCATTCCTTCTTCTATAGGGATCTCTTGTGTCCCTGTCCCTACTTCTTCAGTTCACACTTCATCCTCCGTGTTTTTTGGTGCCTTCTCCAACGCGATGGATCCTGCATGGAACCACCTTGTGGTCTTGTTTGCATCCTTAGTTTTTTCTTGGGTGGGATGCTCCCCCCCACTAGGCCTTGCACGACCTTCTTCTTCTTGTTCACCCCATTTGTTCCTATCTGCTGCATGGGGAATGTTCTACCCAACATCTATTTTTTTGTTCTTAGTACTAATTTTGGGATCACAGGCACTTTCCATTCCTCAGGCCACTCCTGGACCTCCATATGTATGTCCTGCATCATCACACAATAACTAAATTGTAGCCACTCCTTGGATGTGTCCCTCTTTTCTTGTAACCATAGGCTATGACGGGTTGCACTGAACTTGGAAATTTGTCCAAACTCCTGGACAATCTCTGGTGAAATTCTCCATGTATTCTCTATCAGTTCCTATATTTTTGTTAGGTAGCGTGAAAACATATATGCGTTTTCCTTCTTTCTCTTTGGGTTTGTGTTGATTCTTAGTGAAATGTAGCGCACTGGGCCACACTGTCCCATTCTCTCACAATATTTGCTATAGGAAAGCTCCTTCCATCCTATGAGGGAAATGAGGATGAGTAACCACAAGTAGTGGAACTAAGAACCCCTAGTCATGTGTATCCTTACAATCCTGCAAAAATGAAGTTAATAAGTATGGGGCCCAACTCATTGAACTTTCCTTTGTGCACTGCACGAAAACTACTACTACTCTAGATGACACTTCTTCTTTGCGACACTTGCACATCAACTTGTATCCTAAGAGTCGAGTTGTGAATATTGTTGCATGACTATTGATTTCACTGATCCTAATTCCCCTGTTTCCTCTCTCCATGCCATACTTGGTCTTGATTTCGTTAGAGATGGCCTCAAACTTCATTTTTTCCTCCAAGTATTGTTCTGGCTTCTCCCCATCTGTGGGTAGCCCAGTAATTACTATGATCAGATCGACATTGATAGGCATGGACCTATCCATCCACATAATCCCTCTATGTACTCGTGCTATGAGTTTCTTTACAAGTCGTTGATATGTTTATCATGCCCAAAATATAGTATATCAAGCAAGTTCATTATCCCTATGTTGTAGATCCCAAGGATCCACTGCGTAGGCTCCAACAGTGGCATGCCTGATGGAACCTCTCCCTAACTCTCCATGTAGTTCTGTTGCGATAAGTCCGGGAACTTAATGGTGTCTACCACATCATGGTTAGAATACTTCATCGTATTCACCCCTCCGACCATCTCATTACCTATTTCCACCCCTTCTAGAATTTTGGGCATGACGAGTGTGACTTCTTCCTGTGACCGTGATACTCCTTGCATGCTACTCTCAGAGTGATATTTCTTGCTTCCCTGTGGGGATGAGGTCCCCACCTATGGTACACCCTCATGCATTGTACCCTGCTCTTCATCCGGTTCTCAACCCTGTGGTGCTGAACCCGTGGCCTATTCTTCTTGTTGTGTCCCTTTCCCTCTCAACACATTAGATTCTTTCCTTTCTGCATTGTCCTCCAGTTTCCCAACCTCCTACTCTGGTTTGTGTTCCTCCTCTACCCACATGGTGTTTGGTTCGTATTCCGGTGTGTGGATTTCATCCACATCCACTACAACTGACACTTCTTATGTTCCCTCTTGCACTCCCCAAGCACTGGTTCTTGTGTTTCTACCAATTGTTCCCGAGGCTCCAACTCTTGGTGGTGACATGCTGATGAAATCTAGACTGTAGACTTCTAAATCTCCATCTTCTATCACAAATGCACACTCTCTTTCTCTTCAACTCATATTTTCGTTCTTCTCCTTAGCAAAAAACATAATGACTTCATTTCCCCGCCTTTTTAGACTTTATAGTGGGACGATGAAATGAAAATTGTTTCTCACTGGTAATTGTCACTTTTTCACTTTTTCCTGTATTTCCTACACGTTGTGTCTTTCTACCCGTTAACTTCTCTTCGATGCACATTGTTTTCAATCAATGTTTTTTCTGCAATGCACTGTTAATTCTAACAGTTCTATTATATCAAAACCTTCCATATCCACCGATCTATTTGTATTTTTATCCCATTTCTATTTTTTATGTATTTTCTTCTTTTTCTTCTTTTTGTTTCTTTTTCTCATTTTCTCTACCTTAAATTCTACTATAATACACTATGTGCATATTTTTTTTTTGCGCTGTAAATGTTTAAGTGCTAGGAGGTTGAATGTCCTTGTACAGTTTCAGTCAACTCCCATTGATCATTCCTTTTAGTTCTATGCCTCCCAAGTCTTTTAATTGTACCAATCCCTCGTCGATGACAATCTTCACTTTGTATGTTCCCAACCAATGCATTATGAATTTTCCTGGATGCTGAAAAAAATTACTATCATAAAGTAGGACTAGGTCTCCTTCCTTGAAACTCTTTCTTTTGATATGTCTATCATTCCAAGATTTATCTCTTGCTTTCTGTGCTTCCTGGTGAAATCCTTCAAGGATCATGTCCTCTTCCATTTCAATGAGCTAACTTAGCATTTCTTTTACTGCACCTCATTATGTCATGTTGGTAATTGTTGTGACGCACATTCTAGGTACCATAAATTCTAATGGCACCATTGCTTCCTATCCATACACCAACCTGAATGGTGTCTGTCCTGTCAAATTTTTGCATGTAGTCCTGTATGCCCACAGTACAACTGGTATCTTCAAATCCCAATCATCCCCGTTAACATTGAAAATCTTAGTTAAGGCATTATCTAGGATCTTATTGAAGGCTTCCACTATTCCATTTTCCTAAGGATGGTATGGTGTACTCTTATGATGGCAGACTTCAAATTTCTCAGTCATAGCCCTGATAGTATTGTTGATAAAGTGTGCTCCTTTTTCTCTCATCAAAATCCTTGGGCACCCAAATCTAGTGAGCAATTTCTCAAACAGGAAATGTGTTTCTGTCTCTGTGTTGTAGTCATTGAATAATGCAGCCTCTTCCCATCATTTGAAGTATTATGTTGTAGTGATGATGTATCTATCTCCTTATCTTCTTGATGGTGGGTTAATTGGTCCTACAAAGTCTATTTCCCATTTGTCAAATACTTGCAAGGTTACTTCTAGTATTAAGGGCATCTCATCCCTTCTATTAGGTTTACCAACCCTCTGATAGACATCACATCTTTGGAAATATTCCTTAGAATATTTGTGCTTTGTTGGACACCATAATCCTTCGTGCAATAATTTCTACGTGGTAGCTTTTCCTGCATAATGTCCTCTAGCTATTCCTTCACAGGCTTCTTCCAAGATTATGGGCCTTTCATGTTCTAAGACGCACCTTCTCAATATGATGTATGATCCCATCTTATATAAGTGTCCTACAATCAACTGATAGTATGCAACTTTGACTACCATATTTTCCTCTGCGCAGTGTTAAACTCTAGTGGTGCAGTCCCTGTACTCAAATATTCAATAATGTCAGCAAAATATTCATCAGCTACCTGGACTGAAAATAATTGCGCATCAGGGAAGTTATCCTCTAAATTTGTAGGTTCCTCTCCATTGGTGACCCTTAACATGTGATCAGGTCCTACATTCAACTTCCCTGGTTTTATTATCACTTCAAAGTCAAATTCCTAAAATAACAATAGCCATCTACAGATCCTCCCCCCCAACACTGGCTTGTTGACTAGGTATTTGAGGGATGAATGATATGTAAACATATTAAAGTGTTTTCAGAGTAAGTAATGTCTAAACTTCTAAAGTGCATAAACCATATATAGGATTTCTCTTTTTTTAGTATTGTAGTTCTTCTCTGATTCTGACAGTTTTCTTCTTGCAAATGCTATAGGATGGTCCAAATCCCCTGCTCCTGGCTGTACCATAATTTCTCCTAGTGCTATAGCATTAGGCATCTACATGCACATGAAACATATTTTTCCAATATGGGAATACTAGTATAGGTGTTGTGACCATATTTTCCTTTAGGGTATCCAAACCTTGTTGGAAATACTTATTCCACTGGAATTTAGTATCTTTCTTTAACAGTTTCTCCATTGGTGCAATAATATGCGCATACCCTTTTATAATTTTTTTTAGTAACCTGTATGTCCCAATGTTGCTCTCAAATGGCACACTTATTTAGGTGGTGGTAAATTGACAATAACTGCAATCTTGGCAGTATCTACTAGCAAGCCTTATTTTCACATTATATGGCCCAATAGTATTCCAAATGGTGTCCCAAAAATGCACTTTTTGATATTCAATGATATCTGACATTGCCTGCATCTCTCCAACATCATCCTTAATACGTCCACATGATATTTTAGTAGAATGTATACAGTCCAACCATCCATATATACTTCTAAAAGCTGATGTATGAACTCCTTAAAACAAGATATTACTACCCTTGAAAATATGGCTGGTCCATTCTTCATCCCAAAAGGCATGACTGTGTACTGGTAGGATCCCCATTTTGTGGAAAAAGTGGTCTTGTACCTGTCTTCTGGAGCTATCTTGATCTGATGGTATCCTGAGAATCCATCTGTAAATGAGTACACTTCATGGCCTCCTACATTATCTAATACCTCATCTATGAAAGGGGTAGGAAAAGGGTCATGTAGGCAAGCATAATTCAGTTTCCTCAGGTCTACATAGATCCTTATCCCCCCTTGTTTCTTCTCTTGAACTACCATAGGGCTTATCCATTCATATTCCTCCATTGGTTCTATGATACCAGCTTCCAACATTCTGTCAATTTCTGCTTTCACTTTCTGCTTATATATTGGATTCATTCTATAAGGTCTCTGTCTGACATATCTAGCCTTAGGTTTTAGAGGTATCTTCGTATATCCTACCTCTCCTTCTATGCCTTTCATCTCTGTAAACATTGTTGGGAATAGGTCACTGTACTCATGCAATAATTCTATTATTCATTCCACTGTTTGTTCATCCCAATAGTCTCCAATTCTGGCCATTTTGGGATTATCAGTTGTCCCAATGTTGACTTTATTCACCTTGATTGGTGGAGCAAAAAATTCTAACTCTAGAGATGGACCTTCCACCTCTCTTTCACCTTCAACTTCTTTAATATGAATAATGCATGGGTCATCTTCATCTGGTGCTTCTTCCTGCACATGGTATCATGACAGTAGTTCTTTGGCTATCTTTCTGTTCTGTTGTTGATACTCTTTCATGAGTTCAACCTCTAGTTCATCAACAAATATTACCCCTCTTATTTGTTTGAGTGTTGAGTCCATGTTGGGGTTCTCATGTTCAAATGATAAAGTGACTATAAAATGTTTCTATAATGCGGTCCATTTTGTAGTGCCTCTGTGTAGTTCATGGTCTACATAACAAATTACTGGAATTCCTTCCATTGTGTGGATGAAGTGATGAGTCCATTCCTCTGGTGGTGTCATCCTCCATAGTGTTCTTCACTTCTCCAAGTGTTTTGGTGGTGTGCCCTTTCCATCATATCTCTACATCTCACTGCTTCTCTGTTCTGCGATGAATCTAATGCACAATAATCGCTTACATTGGTACCAGTCCTTAACTATTTCTTTGTTCGCACCCCACCATATTCCAGGTGTTGCATTGAGTGCTATGTCCAGGGATAAGAGCCTCTAATTCTATAACACTTCATCTTCATATATTTTTAGGAATTCCTCTAAATCATTTATGCCATGAAAAATGGGAGTTTCTCTGATTTCTGTACCCACCCATCTTACTGCGTGGTTTATTCTTGTGCACCTTCTTATGGACACTTCATGTAATCTATGCTGCCAATTATCCAAACTTGTATCTTAATCAGAAGCACATGATGTGATGATCCTCCGGTTGAGTACTCCATCTGCACTTGGGTTGACATAATATTCTTCACGTGTGGTGGTTCTCTATAACTGTTTAATTTCCTCCAAATATAAGCAAGTGGGCTCTACAAACCTTTCTCCTTCTAATGGATATAATGGAATAATGAATTTGTACTCTTCTGATTTGAATGACATCTTCCTTGTCTTCAAGTTGATTATGGCCCAATTATCAAATTCCCAATTTAGTCCAAGCAATGATGGATAAGGTGTTGTACCATCTACTATCTCTATCACTTCAAAGTCTGCCTTGGTGTGCACTCCATCCAGATCTACTGTCACACCCTTAATCCTTCCAATTTGTAGAACTCTGTGTTGGTTTGATAGCTTCAATTAGACATGTGAATAGCCTAGTGTGGTGTTTCCCATGCATTTCCACGTCTTCTTGGGTAATACATTTACTTCCGATCCTAAATCCAATATGATATCCCCCATATTGAAATCTCCAATGTTGGCATTGAGTCTGAATTCCATGCTTTTCCTCCTTCTTGTATGGAGGTGATTGACTATTTTCTACTCAACTTTCCCTCTACCTCTGTGTTACATATTTCTAACATATTTTGCAAAAATTTAATAGATGATGGATCATTCAGTAACTTAACACAGGATTACAGAAACATCTTTATGGTACTTACTTGTGCTATAGGTGGTACTTCGCTGGTGTGATCCATTGATAAGGGCATATCATACATGGTATGTTATGAGTATGTTGCGAGGTTGATGTAGATGCAACATCTTTCTTGAGGAACTCCTGTATTGATTCCTTGAATATTTTATTCTCTTTCCCTGCATCGAATTTTTTTTGTGGTTCAATATTATTCATCACCCATTGGTGTTGTGTCGGATCCTGTCGTACTACATCAACTCCTATCTTAGCTCCTCCTCGTGTGGCTATGATGATATTTATTCCATCATCCTTGGCCTATGCAAGGATCCATTGTACATTTTTATTTTTCTTATTTCTCTTTTCTTGAATTTTTCCCAATAATGTTGGACAATCCTCCGTATCCTCCTCGATCTGCTCGTGATGAGTTGTATTGAGGCACTTGATTATACTGCACAGGGTTATACTATGGCTATGTGTTATTATATCAAGGATGGGCAATGTTGTACTATTGTTACGCAATTTTGTATGGAGGTGGTACCTGGTTAAACGAAGTTGTAAATTTCCTTGTCATCATTTCTTCCTACACCCTATAGGTATCTGAAGTTCTTTCCCTCATCAGGTCCATTGTCTGAGAATATTTATCATCATGACCCACTAATTTGAAAAAATTTCAATATGAACTCTTGGGTACTGTCTGATACTTTTGCATCATTGGAAAATGATATGGATCATGTCCATGTGTTTTACAAGTCTCGTAACATGGTCCTCCTATTGGAAAAGGGTTTGGTATCCCTATTTCCATGTAATACACGAAAGTTGGGCACTCATTCTTGTGGTGTCCTTCTGTCCTGCATCTGGTACACCAAAAAACTTCTCTTTTCTCTTATTTTGGTTTAGTTGAAATGTGAGATTCTTCGGATCCTCCTTTAGCTCCTCTATTGCTGGATCTGTCTTTTGATACTGGTTCTCTTCCAGTTGTAAGGCTTCCTGCAAAGCCTCTTCTTGAGTTTGGAATTTTTGTTGTTTGAGTGGGTATTTTAGATGTGGCAATAGAGAATTCACAAAGAAATGCCTATACTTCATGTCACTCATGGCGTACTTCAATTTCCCTTTCAGGCACTTAAATCTCTAGTCAATTTCTTAGACAAATTCTCCTAGTTTCTGTCTAATATCAATCATCTCATTCATGTATTGATCCTTTGAGCTTGGCTTCTGGAATTCATTTATTAGCAACTTATTAACATATGAAATTGTCATTTTTGTTCTTGGTGGTTTGATTATGGTCCATGTGGATATCGATGGCCACACACCTATTACAACTGGGTCAAAAAAAAATTCTGGCAACTTACTATTTTAGCATTTTTTTGATTCCTAAACTTTCGGGGCCATTTTGAGGGCCTAAATGAAGGTTTTTCAAGATTGATCTTCTCAATAATAACCAAAATCTTTGATTTAGCCCCCAAAATGAATCTCCTTAACGATAAATTTCCAACGAGCTATCGTGCGCCCAAAATAGAGATCGAATTCCAAAGTTATGCCCCCGGGAAGTTGATACACCAAACTACCCAAAACAGGATCCACAAAACTGTTGGCTTTTCATATTCTGGAGTTAGGGTGTTGAATTTTATTTATGATAAAGAGGCCTTTGGAGCCTTATTGTAAAATAATATTCTTGTGAATGCGAGTAGTGGACACATTTCTTCTCAAAGATAAGCTACCACCATTATAGCGAGTCTTTTACTCTGTATTTTTACAATCTTTGTACATTTTCGCTCATTAATAGAAAATTATGTATTACTGTAGCTCTGTGTTTATGGTTGCATCTATGATAAATTTATTTTATATTATTGGATATCTAAGATATCTCTGTACATTTCTTTATTATATCTCCGCTCTCATTTCGTGCCGAAAATAATCTGGATCAGTGGTATTAGAGAAGACTACTCTTGATCGGTTTTCAATGCATGTCCATGAAGAGGTCCGAGTATAGCAAGTTGGGTCTCGAGCTTGTCTCTATTGAAGACAATATCTCTCGCATTCCCATGAAACCCTCCATGGTGGAAGAAAATAAAAATGACAGAGCAAACAATATTATTAATCTGTTGCTTGAGCAAGCTCTCACGCGACAAAGGGACGAAATGATGGAGAAATTTTCCCACATCCTTCAACGCTTGCCGATAACAACATGCACGTATTCATAAAGAAACCTCTTTGGAGGCACCTCCCCCTTCAAGGTACAATTTAATTTTGATATTCCCATATTTGAAGGACAAATAGATGCATATGCCCTAGAAAAATGGTTAAATCTGCTAGAAGGTTATTTCTCTATTCATAATTTCTATGACATGAAAAATATCACCTTCACACTCCTTAAGTCTCTCCCCCATACCAAACATTGGTGGGAAACTTACTGGGAGAAAATTTCCATAGAGGAGTCTGGAATATATGGGGCCGAGCCCACTTGTAATTTTTTTGTGGATGTGGTAAAGGAACAATATTACCCTATTGGAAACTATGAGGACCAGTACATTAGATGGACCACACCATGGAAAGGGAGGGGCCAAGCATTTATGGAGTTCACCAATACCTTCCATTACTTGTTCACTAAGATTGGTATCAAAGACTCTTAACGACATTTGGTTCTGAAATACTGTGGGGCTCTACACAAATACATCCAAACTAAAATGGATTTTCTGGACATCTCATCACTCGGTGCTACTTATCGATATGTTGTTAAAATTGAGAAGAAATTTAAGCACTAGAACAAATGGGATTTTGGGTCTGCAAATACACAACAACCAAAGTATGATAAAGATGACCCTAACAAACAGTCTTCCGAAAACCTATCTAAGCCACATGAAAAGAAGGGTCACGAAAAGATGAAGAAGGACACCAGAAAATGGTGTGATTTCCACAAAATACCCTAGCACAACACCGATGAATTTCATTCAAAAAAGTCATTAGTGGCTGATATCAAATATAAGGAGTCGAACCCTGATTCAAAATTTGATTCAGAAAATAATGATAGAAGAAAGATCATCGATGCAGACCCCACTGCTATTGTTGCAATCACAACAATTCAAATAGAAGAACCAATAGATCCTGAAGAGGGGGAGCATAAGCATATTTTTCATTCATAGATGTGGCTGAAGGGGACCTCGCTGCATTTTATTTTTGATAGCAGAAGCTAGAAGAACCTCATCTCAGCAGAGGTAGTCAAACAGTTTGGATTTTCAACAACACCACACCCGCAACCATACAACATCGGGTGGCTTCACAAGGGACAATATATTCATGTCAGCCAATAGTGCCGATTGTCATACAAAATCCAACCCTTCAAGGATGAGGTATTATGTGATGTTTACCCGCTGGATGTTTGTGATGTTCTCTTGGGAAAACTATATAAGTGGAAGTGCCATGCTATCTATGAGTCTTGACCCCGTAGTGTCATTGTTACTCTGAGGAGTCATCTCTATAGGATACCAGAGGTAGTTCCAACTATTGTCCCACCTAAAACATGCCACAAGGTAGTATCTCATACTACAAAATTCATCTTCTTCACAATCTATTCAAAAGGTGAACGAAAGGATATTGCACCCACTACAGCCTCGGCCCAAGCACCTTCTATCCAACAGAAGCAGGTCAAAAAGATTGCAAAAAAACACAAAGATTGCTTCTGCACACAGTCATATCATGTAGCCCGACTGGTATAACAAATTCAACCCTGCCAGCAATAGCTTCATGACATTCTTCCACAAACCAAACAGTGCAATGTCTCTAGCAAGGCAAACAACTCACCAAGCTTCAGATTCAACAATCGATTTCCCCTCTCCCCCAGGAACTCAATGCAATGGAGACCATTGCTTCCTAAGGAGGGAGGATTTATCTAGGTGGATATCGGTGGCCACCCACCTATTCCAATTGGCTCAAATTTTTTTTCTGGCAACTTACTATTTTTAGTAGTTTTTCGGTTCCTAAACGTCTTGGGCCATTATGAGGGACTAAATGAAGGTTTTTCGGGATAAAGATACTCAATGATATCTAAAGTCTTAGATTGATCCCCCAAAATGAATCTCCTCGACGATACCTTTCCAATGAGCTATCGTGCGTCCCAAATAGATATTCTATGCCAACATTACGCCCCCGACAAGTTGATACACCAAACTACCCAAAACAGGGTCCACAAAACTGTTGGCTTTTCATTTTCCGGGGTTAGGGTTTTGAATTTTATTTATGACAAAAATGCATTTGGAGACTCATTGTAAAATCATCTTCTTGAGAATGTGAGTAGCGGACACATCTCTTCTCAGAGATAAGCTGCCACCATTCGAGTTAGTCTTTCACTCTGTATTTTTATAGTCTTTGTACATTTTCACTCATTAATAGAAAATTGTGTATTACTGTATCTCTGTGTTTATGGTTGCATCTTTGATACATTTATGTTATATTATTGGATATCCAATATATCTCTGTACATTTCTTTATTATATCTCCACTCTCATTTCGTGCCAAAAATAATCTGGATCAGTTTATAGCTAAGCTCATGTACCGATCCAGTGCATGGTCTCTTGGTGTGATAGCTAACTGCGCAAGTTTTGTATCCTCATATATGATTTGATTTGCTTCCCAAATATTATCATAGATGAATACATGATTTTTGGGATCCTCTGATGCCTCTCCCCAAAATTTTGGGTTCCTAATGGTGGGATCATGTCCTACCATATTGAATTGTGATGAACTAATACCTCCATGCGATGTAGATACTTGACTACTACTTTCTGAACTGGATCCTCCAGTCTTTTCTCCTTGGTTGGGTTCACTTCCTGCTATATTTATTCTACTAAAATTTGGTTGTCTAAACGGTGGTGTCCTTCCTGGTGTGTTAGTCACACATGGGGTTATGGGTTCTACACTGACACTAACATGGATGGGAGTACTGCCTTTTGTTCTTTCCCTTGGACCTCCTGTCTTCCTTTCATACGCTGCGTGTAAGATTTCCTCAATATTCTCCACAACACAAATATTCTCCACCTCTTCTTCATCACTTTCCAAGCCCTCTCTATATGCTATGGCTCTCTTGTAATGTCCCCAACCATCCATGTCGGGCCATGCTATGCCAAAAAACTCTTACTTTTCTCTCCGTGGAACATATTGTAACATACCCAACACCCAACTGAGCTATGCCACATAATTTTTTTGAACTGCATGCAATTAAAATATACACACACAGAACTCTTGCAGAAGCATTATATATAAAACATAAACATACAAATACATCTGTAAATACATGGATTCACACTGAAATAACAGTAAACATATACATGCAGCATATACAGGAAATACCCATAAAAATAAACACAGTTATAACTGCACATATGATAACCCATAAAAATAAGCATGTAAATAACAATGCAGTATGTAAATTTATCACACAATTGGCACTTATCTTGGTAAGAACATTAAAAACTCTGTGCAAACCTTCCACGAACCTCCCATCCTTAAACCACACTAGTTTTAATCACTCTCAATAATGAGTCACCCCCGAGCTGGGACTAAACTCCACTCGGGTAAATGGATTCCTAACCAAGCTAAAGGATCATAGAAAACAAGAAAGACTCCATATTAGGTGCCAAATCAAACTAACAGCCTACAGTCCCTCATTCCCCACATGCATTTCCCACCCCAGGAAGTGTGCCCCTTCTTTGCTCAACAGTCCTTTGGCTGACCCACTTCTTTTCCGAGCTTCAACAACAGGCCAGACAGGAAGTCTCCGAGATCTGTAGCTACAGTTTAGCACCTACATAAATCAATTCTCAACAATTATCTCACTCAGAGAATTTCTCACGTGCCTAACAACCCACCTCTTCAATATCCCATGGGATTGACAACCCACTTCTTCAGTCTAGCTCCCAAACTAACCAGCTACACGAAGATAAAATGGCTATGGACACAAGTTCAAGTACAGTCATGAATATACAAAAGATAGCTCAATGGGTGTGTGCATGCTCATGGAATAATGGCTGGATGTCTGAATGATGGAAGGAATGATGGATCAAGAAATGAAAATGAACCAAGTCCCAACAATATGTATGCATGTCCCCGACTTGACACTTGTCATGTTGGGAGCTACTTTGGCCCACTTGTCCCCAACTTTAGAACTTAGGATCAACTAATTATCCATACTTTATGCTTTAAGAGATATTATTAAAATATTCCTTTTTGGCTTAATATCCCTAGCTTAGCCCTTTTCCTTAACTTTTAGGCCCCTCCCTTTTCCTAACCAGTGGAGTTTAGTCCCCCATATCTTTTATCGTGGTCAGTCTATGTGCAATGATGTATTTTATATTAATTATGAGACATATACAAAAATAGGCACACTGGCCTTTAACATCTAGGTTGTTCAACCTAATCAAAACATAAGCATCCTAGCTTATAATAATTGGCTCACCAGCCTATAAAACGCAAAATATACACAAAAGGCTACCTGGCCTCAAAATCATGCACACTTATGTTATTGCACGTGGTATCTCGAAATATGCAAACTTCCTCATTTTACTGCGCAATACATGCGCACACTATGCCATGAAATGTGCATACAAAATGATATCAAACAACTCACCAGCTTAAGTACATTTGTATTTACATTTACAATTGGGTTCGGCCTTAGGTATATTACAATTCCCTCCCCTTATTTATGCACTGTCCTCAGTGCATCATGTACCTATATACAACAAAATTTCAAAAATCCTCAAAAAGATGCGGGTATTCTACCCGCATTGCATCCTCATGCTCCCAAGTAGCGTCCTCAGGACTGTACCAGGTCCATTGGAACTTTACAAGCCCTATGGCTCTATTCTGGAGCAGTTTGATTTTCCGGTCTAGAATGCATACCAGATGCACTTGAAAAGCACCTTCTTGCTCCACCTAAATCATATTCCAATCAATAACATGATTAGCGTCAGGCATATATTTCTTGAGTAATGATACATGGAATGCATTATGAACAGACATATATGAAGGCAATGTAATCATATAAGCTACTAGACCAATCCTTTCTAGGATTTCAAATGACTCACAATAACAAGCTGCCAACTTTGAACAATTTCCCAACTTCATGGAACTTCTGTTGGCTTTCACTTTCAAGAATACATGATCACCCACTTTAAATTCCCTATGAGTTCTACCCTTATCAACATAGATTTTCTGAATGTCTTGGGCAACCTTTAAATTTTTCTTTATTTTTATCATTTTCTCCTCCATTTCCCTGAGAAAATCTATCCCAACCACTGCTCTGTCTGCTGGGTTATCCCAACTTACTAGTGTGTTGCACTTTCTTCCATAAAGTGCCTCAAATGGGCTCATCTTTAGAGATGCTTGGTACCCATTGTTATAAGAAAACTCTACCAAGTGTAGGTAGTCTTCCCATTTTGATGGTTTATCCATCACATACATCCTCAACATATCTTCCATACTTGATTTACCCTCTTTGTCTACCCATCTGATTCTGGATGATAAGCTGTACTAAAATTCAAATTTGTTCCAAATCCATTAAATAATCCCTTCCAAAATTTTGAGGTAAATTTTGGATCTCTGTCAGACACAATTGTCTTGGGTATGCCATGTAATCTAGCAATTTCCTTCATATAAACATCAATGATGTTGGCTACCTTGTGAGTGAGATTAACTGGAACAAAATGGGCAGCTTTAGTAATCGTGTCCACCACTACCATGATAGAATCATGTTTCTTGTTTTTTCTGGGAAGTTTGGTAATGAAATCCATGGTTACAACTTCCCATTTCCACTCAGGAATGGATAATGGCTGTAGAAAACAAGCTAGGTGTCTATGCTCATCCTTTACCTTTTTCCATTCCAAACATTTGGCAATAAAATCAACAACCTCTTTCTTCAGGCCTGACCAATAATATTGGCTCTTGATAGTTGCAATTGTTTTCTGATATCCTGGGTGCCCAACATAAGGCACATTATGCATTTCTCTCAATATAATATTTTTCAATTCCTGAGAATTTGGTACATATATTCTGCCCTTGTACATGAGAATTTCATCAATATCTAGCTTATATTCCTCAATTTTCTGCTGCAAAATACCTTGTTGTAATTTTTCCACTAATTCCTTGTATTGCAAATCTGATTTGGCAGCCTCTGTAATTTTTTCTTTCAAATCTGATTGGTACATGCTAATGTATGTAGCATGCAATTCATGTACTCTTCTGCTGAGTGCATCAACCACTTTGTTCTCTTTTCCCTTGATATTCTTTATATCAAAGTCATATTCACTTAGAAATTCTTGTTAATGTTTAATCCATTATTATAGATGTTTGCATTTCATTAGATAACAATAGCATAATCCAAGATCACTGAGAAATACGCAATCAAAAGA
The DNA here is from genome assembly GCA_009831015.1 of Picea engelmannii. Lineage (NCBI taxonomy): Eukaryota > Viridiplantae > Streptophyta > Pinopsida > Pinales > Pinaceae > Picea > Picea engelmannii. The sequence goes on along the minus strand of ML778326.1, from coordinate 490,532 downwards.
GACACAACATTTATCCTGGGAAACCCTCTAGGGGAAGAAAACCCAACAAAGCTTCCTTAATATAGATAGCCAATACAATGCCAAGATATCTCTTATGCTAATACAGAAAGTCCTCTCCTAGATATGCGCCACTCTCTCTCTCCTTTGCCGGTAATAGATCAGAACTTGTCTCTCAAGCTGAGAAAGTGAGTTGTGTCTAAGTGAGGCGCTAGCCTCCTTTATTTATACAAGTCTGGCATGTGTGAAGTGTCTCTTCATTGGTAGGGCCAACTTCTCAAACTGGGTGGGTAAACTCACCTTTATTATGTTTCTGGGTCTCTTTAATAACTGCTGGGGATGACTTCTTATTCTGCCTATTACAATTGTCTTTTGACCAATCCGCAAAAGGGGATTTGGTCCTATTACAATAACCGACATGATCAATCCACAATGGGGATTGATCCTATGAATAATATATCAATAATAATAAGAATACTCTTTGAAATTACATTATTTCAACACTCCCCCTTAACAAGAAGGGTATTCTTCAACAACATCATGCACGAGAGAGAGGACAACATCATCAACAACATCAAGTGGGAGGAAAAAATCATCAATATCATCTTAGCTGGCGTATCTATAAATCATCGGAAGTTTTCTTCATCGACAACATCATCATTCTCAAAGGAATGCCATCATCATCTGCATCAAAATGTGTTAGTATAAAAACTGATACATCATCATCATCATCACAACACAAGGCTGGCTCATCATGATACAAGACTGGATTTACGTCACAACTGTCAAGTTCGAAGCTCAGTACTTGTCTCATCTCATCGTCTTGCTTTACGTCACAACACTCAAGCTAGAAGCAAGATACTCATCCTGCTTTATGTCCCAACCATCAGGTTGGAAGCAGGATACTAGACTGGCTTTACGTCACAACTGTCCAGTCGGAAGCTCAGTGCTAGTCTCATCATATCATCTTGCTTTACGTCTGACAACTTAGTCAGAAGAAAGAAACGTCTCATCTTGCTTTACGTCTGACAAATCGGTCATAAGCAAGGAACTCATCTCATATTTCTTTATGTCTGACAATTGGGTCAGAAGAAAGGAACATCTCATCTTTCTTTACATCTAACAACTGGGTCAAAAGCAAGGAACATCTCATCTTGCTTTACGTCTGACAACTGGGTCAAAAGAAAGGAACACATCTCATCTTGCTTTACGTCTGACAACTAGGTCAGAAGCAAGGAACATCTCATCTTGCTTTACGTTTGACAACTAGGTCAGAAGCAAGGAACACATCTCATCTTGCTTTACGTCTAACAACTAGGTCAGAAGCAAGGAACATCTCATCTTGCTTTACATATGACAACTGGGTCAGAAGAAAGGAACACATCTCATCTACTCCCCCTTTCGAGGAAGGTCCTTTCAGAGTATGCCAGGCTTATCTCGGAAGTACTCAAACTTTACACGAGATAGAGGCTTGGTCAACACGTCAACAACCTGTTCATCCGTGCTAATGTACTGGAGCTTCAGGGATCCTCTCTGTACCATGTCACAGATGTAATGATAGTGGATCTCTATGTGCTTTGACCTGTCATGGAATATAGGATTCTCTGTCATCTTTATGCATCTCTGGTTGTCACATAGAATCAAGGTTGCTCTCATCTCTAAGTCAAATAGGTTGGTCAACAACTTTCGAAGTCATATAGCTTCACAGCTAGCAGAACATGCGACAATGTATTCTGCTTCCGTTGTGCTGAGAGCAATGCTAGATTGCTTCCTACTCTTCCATGAGATCATGGCTGATCCCAAACTGAAACAACATCCTGAAGTTATTTTCCTGTCAGAAACACTTCCTTCCCAATCTGCATCAGTATATCCACTCAATGTGAAATCATGATCTCCATCATAGCTGAGACCATAATCTATTTTCCCTTTATGGTACCTCATCACATGTTTTGTAGCCACTAGGTGAACACGTCTGGGTTCTACCAGAAACTGACTCAAGGTGTTCACAGAAAAACAAATTTCTGGTCTGGTGTTTGTCAGGTACATCAACGATCCAATAATCTGTCTATATAGTGTGGCATTAATAAAATCTGACGAAGTATCAACCAACAGCTTCATCTTCGCTTCCATGGGTGTATTCATGGGTTTGCATTCCAACATGTCAAATCTCTTTAAGATTTCGACTGTGTACTTCCCTTGGTTAAGGAATATCCTCTTAGGACTCTGCCATATCTCAAGACCTAAGAAATAATGCATTAGGCCAAGGTATTTCATTTCAAATTTCGAGGCAAGTCTCTTTTTACATTCAACGATGATCTTTTCTTCTCCAGTTAATAATAAGTCATCCACATATAGCAATAAGATTACTGGCTCATTGTTCATGATTTTGAAGTAGATATTTGAGTCTGCTTTACTCTTGGTAAAGCCTAAGCTCGTCAAGAAACTGTCTATATGGACATACCAAGCTCTAGGAGCTTGCTTCAATCTGTATAAGGATTTCTTCAATCTGCAGACATAAGACTTCCTGTCTTCAACCTCAAATCCTTGAGGTTGCTCTATATACACTTCCTCTTTGATGACACTGTTTAAGGAAGATGTCTTCATGTCCATCTGGTGCAGCTTCCACTTCATCTTAGCTGGAAGATCTATGATGGTCCTGATCAAAGTGTATATGGCCACATGAGCGAACGTCTCTTCATAGTCAATGCCTTCTTTCTAGGAAAATCCACGAGCGACAAATCTTGCTTTATACTTCTCAATACTTCCATCAGCAACATGTTTTATTTTGAAGAGCCATCTTGAGGATACCACATCTTTATTCTTTGGTCTGGGAACTATTTCCCATACTTCGTTCTTCATTATGGATTGGTATTCCTCTGTCATGTCATCTACCCATTCTTTCCTCTGAATGGCTTCTTCAAAACAGGTAGGCTCCTCTTCTAGGAGATCACACATCAAAGTCGTATAACTGGAGAATGGCTTTGGTATTTTCACCTGTCTTGTAATTCCTTCGGGAACACCATACTTCTCTCCATCTTGAATAAACTCTCTAGCCCAAGATGGCTTTCTTTTATGGAGGATCATCATCTGAGGAGGTTCTTGCACTTCTACTATATCATGGTATTCTAGAAGTTCCTCATCAGGGGAAGTTACGACTTCCCTCACTGGTTCTGCAGCTCTGGGAACCTCCCTCATTGCAATATTGGGGATTACGGGTTCCTCTTCATATACCTCTTCAAGATGGCATATTTTATATTTCTTGAGCACTGCATCTTCATCAAAGGTCACATCCCTACTGATCTCAATGTGATGTTGACCTGGTATATATATTCTAAAGGCCTTGGAGACCTCACAGTATCCCACAAATATTCCCTTATTTCCTGAAGGGTCCATCTTGTTTCTCTTTTCTTTAGGTATATGAATAAACACTGGACAACCAAATATTTTGAGATGGATTACCTCTGGCTTCTTTCCAGTGAACATCTCTTTCGGTGTCTTGAGCCCAAGTGCACTATGGGATAATCGGTTCTGCACATAAACAACTGCCATTGCTACTTCTACCCATAAGCACATAGGAAGATCTTGATCATGAATCATAGTCTTCAGAACTTCCAGTATGGTTCTATTCTTCCATTCAGCTACACTGTTTTGTTGGAGATTATAGGGAGTAGCGAGTTCCCTCTTGATCCCAACATCTTTGCAGAAGTTCACAAACTCTTTTGAGGTATATTCTCCTCCATTATCTGACCTGAGTATCTTAATCTTCCTTACAGAAAGGTTCTCTATCAAGGCTTTGAATTCCTTGAACTTGTTGAACACTTCAAATATATCTAGGTCTTACAAGAATAATCATCAATGAATGATACATAGTATACATACCCACTAATGGAGGACGATGGCATTGGGCCACATGCATCTGAATGAATGAGTTCTAGGACTCCTTCTGCCTTGCTGTCCCTCTTCAAAAATTGGTTCTTGATGTTCTTCCCTTGTGCACATCCATTGCATACGCCTTCATGGTCACCTTTGAGTTCTGGTAAACATGTGACCACTTTGTATATGTATGGTAGTGCCTTGTAGTTGATGTGAGCTAATCTTCTATGCCAGAGTTCACATGGATTCTTCAATGGCGTGGGTCATGGCAACTTCTGAGTGACCCTTTAGCTTATGCGAGCCACCTTCTTCTTTTCCAATGACGATTGCTTCATTTATGGTCTCTCCTTTAGAAAGTTGCCTTCTACAACCTTCACTATAGCTTCCTTAGGGTTATTACATGTGACCTGGAGCAAGGTCAACAAAACAACAAGCAAGAATAATATCCTTCTGATAATATAAAGCAATAGCACGAACAATCATCATAGTAGCTCCTTTAGAGCTATCACTTATAATTTATCTGAAGAAAAGATTAAAGGTAAGGAATACAATACGAAATGAGGTCAACACTCTCATAGTGTTTTGACCAAGCATTCTTCCATGACAACCTGGGACTAACACATGAGGCTTCTCCTAGAGGAGGTTTTAGTTGTATTAGGCAGAGAATTTACCTCTATATGCTCACATGCTATCAAGTATAATACTTTACGACGACTGTTATCTCAACTATAGTCATCAACTTGTCATGTGTACCTTTGAATCTTATTAATCTTGATTTAATCAAACTTGGAGCCTTGTCTTCAGGAATGAGTGCTTGCTTTTCTTCCAAGTCTCCTTCACTCAAGATGATGAGTGCTTTCTTCAACCTGTCTCCTGTACTAAGACAATACACTATATTGACAGAAGATTAGTTTAGAGGATAATCTCTATGATCAAATTTTGATCCTTCTAATAATTTGATCATAGCTTCAACATGAAACACTGATCAAGATAATGTCACGACAAATAGATGCATATCAGAGTAATCACACCTGGGTTGCATCATTCCTCTGAATGTGTTGGATCTTGAGATCCTTCTAGATCTATGGAAAGAGATCCCTTCTCCTGCAAATACTCTTTAAAGTTTAACCATTTAAACATATGTGAGTACATACCTCTGATAGCATTTGCAGGTGGTGGCACCATCTGGCAGCAGCGGTAATCATTACCAACTCTTTAAAAACTTCAAGGGTGACTGCCATTGGTAGTACAAATTCTACTGCAACTGGTACTGCAACTGCAACTGGTTTTGAGACTGCAACTACAACTACAACTGGAACTTAGGGTTTTATGAGGAAACCCTAATTTTTCAAACTTCGAATTTTGAAATTCTGATCCAGGGGATAGATGCGCTGAGCTGAGGCGAGTTAGATGGTGCAGTCAGATTTATGAAAATCCAACTTTTACCCCCTCAAACTTGATCTGCAGATTTCTGGACTGGTGCTTCTGGTTTTCTAGTACTTCTGGTACTCTGATTTTCTGGTTTTCTGGTACTTTGTGAAAACTAGGGTTTCACTTTCCGAGAGATCTAGCCACTGAAAAGGTGCGCTGAAGGTGCCAAAATGATCCTTGGGGGAGGGCACACTTTTCTAAATGGTTTTGGGGCTGAAATACCTCACCAACAAAAATCCCTAATTTTCATGTATGACAACAATGATGTTTTTCACTTTTCTCTTGTGAAAGATGCTCTCTTCAGCTTAGCTCTGATAACATGTTAATGTTTAAGCCATTATTATAGATGTTTGCATTTCATTAGATAACAATAGCATAATCCAAGATCACTGAGAAATACACAATCACAAGAGACACAACATTTATCTTGGGAAACCTTCTAGGGGAAGAAAACCCAACAAAACTTCCTTAATATAGATAGCCAATACAATGCCAAGAGATCTCTTATGCTAATAAAAAAATTCCTCTCCTAGATATGTACCTCTCTCTCTCTCCTTTGTCAGTAATAGTTCATAACTTGTCTCTCAAGCTGAGCAAGTGAGTTGTGTCTAAGTGAGGTGCTAGCCTCCTTTATTTATACAATTCTGGCACGTGTGAAGTGTCTCTTCACTGACAAGGCCGACTTCTCAAACTGGGTGGGTAAACCCACCTTTATTATATTTCTGGGTCTCTTTAATAACTGTTGGGGCTGACTTCTTATTATGCCTATTACAATTGTCTTTTGACCAATCCACAAAATGGGATTTGGTCCTATTACAATAACCAACATGATCAATCCACAATGGGGAATGATCCTTTGAATAATATATCAATAATAATAAGAATACTCTTTGTAGTTACATTATTTCAACAATTCTAACCATTTGGTTTGCCTAGCATTTAGAGTTGGCTGATCAAATAAATATTTCAGACCATTATGGTCTATTCTTAGCTCAAACCTTTTACCCATGAGGTAGTGTCTCCATTTCCTCAAGGCATGCACTATGGCTGCCAACTCCAAATCATGAGTGGCATAGTGTCTTTCATGCTCCTTCAACTTCCTTGATTCATAACATATAACAAACCCATTTTGACCGAGGACTCCACCAACTCCCTCTTTACATGCATCTGTGCATACAATCAAGTCTTCATTTGGGTCTGCAATCCTTAGTATTGGAGCACTTGTTAATAATTGTTTCAAGTGTTGGAAACTCTTTTCACAATCTAATGTCCACTGAAATTTCACACCCTTTCTTTGCAAGGAAGTGATTGGGTGTGAAATCTTTGAGAATCCTTCAATAAATATCTTATAGTAGCCTTCAAGGCCCATGAATGATCTGACCTCTGTCACATTCTTTGGTGCTGACCATTCTCTAATGGATTCTATATTGATCAAAAATATTTCTGTGGTTGGAGTTTTCATGATTGGTCGGACAAGCCACAGTTGGGTCAATTGAATGTCGACGTTTCGGATCCAAATCAGGATCCATCTTCAGGACAATGAGCCTGGGTTAAGATAATGAAAAGAT
>ML778326.1:447153-480166 GCA_009831015.1 Picea engelmannii | reverse complement strand
AACCCCACTATCATATATTATGTATATCATGAATCATGAAACAATCTCATACAAAACTCTAATCCAAGAGCTCTCAGTACAATACAATCATCTCACACTGTCATACACAAATTAGCAAATACATGCGCCAATTCCTGTGTCCAAACAACCTGCCTCCTTTGCACAAACTCTACTATCCGAATTCTCACAATGAATCGAATCATTGTTTGCACATGCTCATAAGCATATCCACTGCATGTGTGAACAAATCACAACTGAGAGCCAACTGTCCCTTTCACCTGTTATCTCAACTTGTGTCCATTGGAATGACATGCATGTAGTTAACCATGGAAAGTCTTCAGTTGCATGTGAGTTCACTGATTAACTGAACTCTCACTAGTGCATGTTTAGTTACAACTAGTACAACTGATATTAACTCACTTAACTACACTTATAATTCTGTTACAATTCCAAATCACTCAGTTATGAATGAGATAATAGATTAATATTTATTGTATAATTTAATTAAGGGAAAACTAAATTAGACACATGTTTCTTGTTGACTTTTCAACACTCCCTCTCAAAAAGAAAGGGATTATCCTTCACCCCAATCCTGTCTCTATGATATTAAAATTTGCTCCTGGTGAGCGCCTTCGTCAGAATGTCCGCATCCTGATCTTCCGTACGAATGTATTGAAGTAAAATGATCTTCTGTTGCACACAATATCTGAGATGATGATACCAGATATCTATATTCTTAGATCTGTCATGAAACACAGGATTAATTGAGAGTTTAATGCAACTCTGATTATCACAATAAATCACTGTCGGATCTAAGTGAGAACCAAACAAACCAACCAATATCTTCCTCATCCAGATAGCCTCACATGTAGCTTGGATCACTTCCATGTATTCTGCTTCCGTTGAACTAAGTGCCACAGATCTCTGTTTCCTACTGTACCAAGAAACAACTGTAGATCCGATACTAAAGATCCCTCCTGATGTGCTCTTTCTGTCCGTTGGGCTGCCTGCCCAATCTACATCTGTGAAGCCATGCAACTTCACCTCATCCGTCTGTCTATACCATAATCCATACTCAGATGTGCCCTTCAGATATCTCAGGACATGCTTCCTCACCTTCCAAAAGAGTTTGGTAGGCTTAACCATCGCTTGACTTAGCTGGTTAACCACATAGCAAATGTCTGGTCTCGTATTCACTAAATACATTTGTGAACCCACTAACTGTCGATAGACAGTAACATCCACTACCTCTCCAAAAGTAGCATCCTCTTTCCTCTAGTTTCCTGGAAGAGGAGTATCCATGGGTTTGCAACCCTCCATGTGAATCTTACCCAATATCTCTCTTGTATACTTTCCTTGAGACAAAAAAAGTTCACCATCTCGCTGCCATATTTCCAAACCAAGGAAATAATGAAGAAGGCCCAAATCCTTCATCTCAAACTCCTTTGCAAGGTCCTCCTTGCATGAGTGTATCAGTTGCTCATCACCAGTAAGTATTAAATCATCAACATAAAGCACAATGATCAAAATCTTACCCTCCACCACAAATTGGTATAGGTTTGCATCCGCTTCACTTTTGGTGAAGCCCAATCCGGTGAAATAGCTGTCTATCTGAGTGTACCAAGCACGGGGTGCTTGCTTCAGCCCATACAGTGCTCTCTTGAGTCTGCACAGATGAGACTCTCTGTCAAAGGTCTCAAAACCTTCTGGCTACTCAATGTACACTTCTTCCTCAATGATCCCATTGAGGAACACAGTTTTTACATCCATCTGATGAATGTGCTAGCCCATCTGTGCTGAGAGTGCAAGGATGGATCTTATGGAAGAGTACCTTGCGATAGGTGCAAAGGTCTCACCATAATATATCCCCTCGATCTGTGAGAAGCCCCGAGCCACAAACCTAGCCTTGTATTTCTCCACACTCCCATCAGCAACTTGCTTTACCTTGTAGATCCATCTCGAACCTACCACTGATTTATCAATCACTCTTGGGACAATATCCCATACACTGTTTTTGACAATGGAGTCATACTCCTCTACCATAGAATCAACCCAAGTGGGGTCTTGCACTGCTTCCTGAAAGGAAGATGGTTCAGTCACAATACATTTTCTCATAAGAGCCATGTATCCAACAAATCGATCAGAAGACTGTCTCTGCCTACGTTGTGAAATAGGTGATCCTATATTCTGTGCAACATCTAGTCTCAATCTATCAGCTTCCGTGGTGCACTTTCTGCCATTTCTGATGGATGGCTCTGCTTGAGTGGTTTCCTCCACTCTATGAACCTCTTCATGTGGCTGATCCACATCTTGAGACTCATCCTTGGGAACCAACAGTTCCTCTTCTGCATGCAAGTCTATCTCCCTCTCAAGGGACAACCGCATGGATTTCCCCTCATCGAATTTTATATCCCGTCACATAACAGTCATCTTACTGTTTGGAAAATACACACGATAATTATGGGGTGTTTCAGTAAAATCTTCTTTAGGTATACTCATGCCAAGTACTCTATGAGGACAACGGTTCTACACATAAACCACAGTATTGCATGCGTATGCCCACAAATGCATAGGTAAGCCTTGATCATGCAACATTTCTTGTGCTGCACCCATGATCGTTCTGTCCTTTCTCTTCGCGACCCCATTTTGTTGTGGGTTATGAGGCGCTATGAGTTCTCTTCGAATTCATTCTCTGTTGCAGAATTCTTTGAATTCGTTAGAGATGTATTCTCCACCATTATCGCTCCTTATAGCTTTCACTTGCTTCCCCGACTCTTTCTCCACCAATGCTGTAAACTCACAGAACTTTGAGAATGTTTGATCCTTATTTTGCATGAAGAATATCCAACATTTACGAGAAAAGTCATCAACAAAAATAACATAATACCTGTGTTTTTCTGTTGAAGCAACTAAGAATGGTCCACACACATCCGTGTGAACTCTCTCCAAGATTACCGAAGCACAATTCTCCTTTTAATGAAAGGTGGACTTTACATACTTTCCCAGGGTGCAACCCTTGCACTGATCTGACTAAGCAAGTGTTCCCCTTGGAAGTCTAGTAGATATTTGCTGCATGATCTTCAAGGCTCCATGATGAAGATGGCCTAATCTCCTGTTCCATAATTCACCCTCATCCTGGCTCACCACTGTTTCTGCCTTGCTTATCATGGCACCGCAACCATCTACCTGCATCATGTAGAGATTCTTAACTCGAATCCCTCTCTTCTTGACTTGACCTGTTGCTTTATGTCGCACGTAGGCTATACCACTGCTAAAAACAACATCATAGCCTCTGTCCTCCAACATTGCGACTGAGACCAAGTTTTTCTTCAGACCTAGAACATGCATAACATTTTTCAATTGAAATGGTTTACCTGACTCCCTCTGAAAGGTAATGGTACCAATACCAATTTCACTATATTTTCCATCATCGCCCATCTCTATATGCATTATGATATCTTTCTCCTCCAAGTCAATGAAAGACTCTTTATCTTCCGTCATGTGGAAGGAAGCGCCACTATCCAAATACCACATCGATCCCGATGCACTTGAAGCCATGCATGTGATCAAAGAAAATTCAAGCTCAAATTGTGAGACAAGAGCCTCGCTAGTTGCAGCTCCAACAATCGTCTTCTTCTTCTTCTTCTGCGGATAGTTAGTAGCGAGATGCCCAAGTTCATGACAGTGAAAACACTTCACTTTGGACAAATCCATCTTCTTGACTTTAGACTCAAAATTTGATTGGAATTTCTTCCCTTTCCCTTTCCTTGCCTTGGCAGTCAAAGCACAATCCTCTTCATCATCACGCTTTGATGAAGATCCATCTCTGGTATTCCGCCTGGACTCCTCTTGCACCAGATTCAACCATAGTCGTTCCCAATCCAGTAATTTTTCCCTTCCATTGACAGAGTCTTGATAACTGTGCCAACTCTTAGGAAGCCCTAGGAACACCAAGCTCACCAAATCATCAGCAACGACTGTTATTCCCACACTTCCAAGCTCATCCCGACATTGGACAAACTTCGCGAGATATTTTGGAATGGTTTTGCCTTTCTCCATATTGATCTTCTTGAGTTTATCTTTGAGCACCAATTTCCTATTGTCGCTGCTATTTTGGAACAGATCTGTCAAAACCTTCCACATTGCATATGGTGTGGTTTTCCCATGGAGACTTGAGACAATGTGGTCTCGTACTCCCTCCAACAAAATCCTCCTCGCCTTTGCTACTTTCTTTTTCCATGTATCAAGATTTACAGTGTCTGTCTCATTCGACTTAGGAACATATGCATCAATGTAACCCTTCAAGCCATTGTCTTCAAGCACTGCCTCCATCCTATCCTTCCAAGCAATGTAGTTAGAGCTGCCCTCGAGTGCATACTCGAACCTCAAGCCATTGAAAGACATTTCGATATTGAATCAAGTGTTGCACCAAGAAAATATTGCAAATTTGAATGTTATCCAACCCAAAACTCAACCCCTTCACTTTCCTCTTGCCCTGGCAGGTTCGCACCCCACCTGAGAGCAACCCGAGGGAAGTTTGCACCCTGCGTGTGTATAGCTTGCGAACTTGCCTATCAAGTTCGCACCCTGCTAGTGTATTTGACTGCGAGAATGCCCAAGAAGTTCGCACCTTGCTCCACTATTAGGGTGAGGGAAGTTCGCACCCTGGTAGTGTATTGGCCTGCAAGAATGCCAATGAAGTTCACACCCTGCCTTTGTCTAGGGTGCGAGAATTACTGTTGTTGAAAACACCGGAAGTTTTTAGTACTATAGTTCACACCCGGCTAGAGGCGGGACCTATGTGAATGAAATTATGTTCACACCTCACTTCCGTGACTCTGTGGCCTCCGTGGCTCTGATACCATGTAGAAATTTCGATACAAATTAATGTATTCATGCGATTCTCCCGATCTAACAATTTTCGCCACTTGTTAAATACATAATCGATTCTACTATTATTATTACAGAAGAAATTAAACCATGATCACAACCACAATGCACAAAGTGAAATATCAATAACACACAACACAAAAGTTTTACCAGGAAAGCGTAAAGCTAAAAACCCCACTATCATATATTATGTATATCATGAATCATGAAACAATCTCATACAAAACTCTAATCCAAGAGCTCTTAGTACAATACAATCATCTCACGCTGTCATACACAAATTAGCAAATACATGCACCAATTCCTGTGTCCATACAACCTGCCTCCTCTACACAAACTCTGCTATCCGAATTCTCACAATGAATCGAATCATTGTTTGCACATGCTCATAAGCATATCCACTGCATGTGTGAACAAATCACAACTAATAGCCAACTGTCCCTTTCACCTGTTATCTCAACTGGTGTCCATTGGAATGACATGCATGTAGTTAACCGTGGCAAGTCTTCAGTTGCATGTGAGTTCACTGATTAACTGAACTCTCACTAGTGCATGTTTAGTTACAACTAGTACAACTGATATTAACTCACTTAACTACACTTATAATTCTGTTACAATTCCAAATCACTTAGTTATGAATGAGATAATAGATTAATATTTATTTTCTAATTTAATTAAGGGAAAACTAAATTAGACACATGTTTCTTGTTGACTTTTCAACAAAACTTATCTAAATATTCTCGGAAAACACCATTCATTAAGCACATGAAAACAACTGGTGCATTTGACAACCCAAATGGTACCACTGTGAACTCATAATGACCATACCTTGTCCTGAAGGCGATCTTGTTGATATCTTCCTCTTTAATCCTTACCTGATGGTATCTTGACCTAAGATCTATCTTTGAAAAGATATTTGCATCCTTCAATTGATTAAAAAGATCATCAATCGTTGGCAGAGGATACTTGTTCTTCATAGTCACTTTATTCAATTGTCTGAAATCAATGCACAATCTTAATGTTCCATATTTTTTCTTCACAAACAAGACTGGGGCACCCCAAGGTGACACACTTGGGTGTATATACCCCTTCTTCATAAGTTCTTCAAGCTGCATTTGCAACTCCTTCAGATCTGGTGTACTCATTCTATAAGGAGTATTTGAAACTGGAGTTGCTCCAGGCATTAGATTTATAGAGAAATAAATGTCTCTCTTTTGGGGTAGTCCTGGTACCTCCTTGAACACATCTTCAAAATATTCCAGGACTGCATAATCTTCCAAATTTGGCACCTTATCTTTAGGTGTCTCCTCCATATGAGCTGAAAATATTTGACACCCTTTTCTATAACATTTATTTAGCTGCAATGCTGAAATATCTTTGATGGTTACTTCCCTGGGAATTCCCTGCACCTTCCTTAGGGTTCCTTCCTCATCCAAGAAAGTAAAGGCCTTTTTATGACAGTCTAGGATGGCATGAAGCTGGTCCAACCAATCCATCCCAATTAGACAGTCATAGGAACCTAAAGGTAAGATGTTCAAATATGCCTCGGTGTTCAGTCCATTCATGTCCATAAGACACAACTTAACCATCTCATTAACTTTTCTTTTATCTTTGGTAGTCAGTTGCACCAACCAAGATTTTCCATTCTATGACTAGCTCCTGAATCAATTAAAGTAGCAATGGTTTGGTTGTTGGTCATACCTTCTACCTCAATCATATGTGACTGATACTCTCCTTGCTTGTTGTCCAGGGCTTCATATATCCTTGGTACATTTCTTCCCATGTCCTCCATTGTTTTAGCTTGCTGTACATTGTGAACAATTCTCCCTTTTTCACCTCTGTGAGGAAAATCTCTATACATGTGATCTCCTTTACAACCCCAACATTGAATAGGTGGCTGCCTTGGCCTTTGACCTCCTGTCTCAATCATTCTAGGCTCTCTAGGAGTTTGCTATCCCTATGGATTATTTCTGAAGAATGGTGGCTTAGATCCCTTCTTCCTCTAATCCATCTTGAATTTCTTTTTGTTTTCCCAAGATTTTTGGAAATTTGGCCTTGCTTTTTGCTGATCATAAAGGCATTTAGCTTGCCTTATGGTCTCCTCTAATGTATTTGGATCATCATACTGTATTTTGTCACTGATGAATGATGGCAATCCACTCAATTACCTTTGAATCTTAACTGTCTCATCCTTGATGAAAGAGACATAATTCAGTAGTTCTAAAAACCTTCTCTCATAGTCATCTATTGTCATACTCCCAATCTTGAGTCCAAAGAAATATTTAATTTTCTTGTCATAATATCTCTTAGTCAAGTATTTCTTCTAAAAATACTTCTTGAATTCCCTCCAAGTAACACTTTTCTCTTTAATGTGTTGCACCTGCACAAGCTGATCCCACCACATGGATGCCTTTCCCTTGAATTGATAGATGGAAATTCTACCTTCTACATGAGAAGAATAATTATTCAATTTAAAATACTTTCTCATGCCCAACAACCATGTCTCTGCATCTTCATCCTTCTTGTGCTCACCATCAAATGTAAGAGGTTTGATTTTTTTCATTTCTCCTCGTAGCTCATCCACCCCAAACTTCTTGTGATTCCTGACAGGGTATGGACTTGAAATGTTGTGTGATCTCTTATTGGAATGCCTTGGGGAGTGGTGGTGATGTCTTCTAACACTTCTTGATTTTATTTTCTCATCAAAAGGCCCGTGACTTCCTGATTTGCTTGAGCCACTCTCTTTATCCAATTTCTTTTATATTCTGTTCAAGCTCTGCAATAACTTCATGTTGAAGTCATCCTGTTGCTCCTTATCTTTCATAAGCCTTTCATTATCAGCTTTATGGATTTGGACATCCTTCTACAAATTTTAAATGGTCTCAACCATTTTCATGTTTTCATTCCTTTCATCCCTATATCCATTGGAGTTTGTTCCTTCAATGCCCAAATGGGCATCCATCCCTCTAATATCATCCTCCTGACTGTAAGTCCTTTGTGCCTCTACCATTCCTTTGGAATCTATGCTGATGTTGAGCTAATCTAGTTGTTGTTAACTCTACAAAATCTGCAACCAACAAAACTTTGTCAGGCTATCTGTTTCAACAATTTCATGAAAATATGAACCATTCTGGTTCAATAGTATATATCAGAATTATTTCTTCTGATTTCCTAAAAAATTGAGTGCCCAGATCAATTTTCTGGGTGGATAAATATATTATACTATCCAATACCTTTCCAATTCCTTCTCCCATGCTCAATTCCGAGTCTTGAGTAGAAAGTTATGGGTATTTAAAAATTTCCCATAATTTTTTTGTTCATTGTTTTTTTCAACTTGGCACAAGTCTGCGCTGTAAATATGCAATTTCGCAGCTATTCCATTGGAATTTTCATAGGATCTCAATTGGGTTTCTTAATATACATCTTATGGACACATTTTCCAAGTTTCTCCTTTTTCTGAGTTCTAGGCTGCTATTTACAGCCGGCTGAAGTTCTAGGCCAAAATACCATATTGTAATTGGTATGCTACATGTTCCTTATTTTCCATATTAAACACTTCTAACATGCCCATAAATTTAATTGAACTCTGGGAATGTATTCTATGGCTCAATATATTTCCATTGACTTCTCCTGCACCTCAATCTAATTCTGTAGCATAAAGTTATGTCTCTTTGAAGTTAGTTGGGTCTTAAAACTTACCCTTCACTGTTTACGCTGTAACTTTCTCATAAAAGCTCTGTTTGACGAACAATTTACACCATTAGAAAGATCTCTCCAAGCTCTTTTATTTGAGATGAAAAGACAACGTGTACCTTCAATACACCTCTGTCTCTTGGTTTTTGCGTTGCTGAAATCGCTCTTAAGGCCCTAAAAAACGTGTTGCAAAAAGATGACATTCAAATAGTATAAAATGTCGCAGAAAATCACTGGTTTTCTGTTGTTGTTCACCCTTCAAACAAATTTGCGTGCACAAATTTAAACCTGTAAACCCATATTCACCATGCACAACAACAACACAAGGTAAATCATGCTTCGCGCACTTTAAAACCACTGTGTATCATGTCTCTGTCGCACCAATAACTTGTGCGTACTACTTTTATGTCGTGTGCCAATATCCACCACGCATAGTTTTTGTATCGCACACTGATATTCTATGCACATTATACTCTACGTGCTACACCATGCCAGATTTTAATATGTCTCCACTGCGCACCAAAACTCTGCGTGCACCACTAACTAAATTGTTGCGCGACAACATATACCCACATTGTGTTAGAAAAATAGGACCGTGGAGCAATAAAATAAAACAAATGCGGAAACAAAACACAGAAAATACACAATAAAATAAAGACACAGATTTACGTGGTTCACCCAGTGTGGGCTACATCCACTAGAGAAATTGCCAGGTCCTTCCTTTATTATTATCCAGCATATGAAGGGATACAACCTACAGCAAACCCGCTGTAACTTCCTCTTCTTTCTTTCATAGTCTCCTATCTCAGAATACAATATTCACCATCAAACATAGCCACAATACATTTCCCTCATAAAACAGGGTTGCCTTCTAGGGAAAAAAACCCTAACATAATCTCTACCATTAGATATGCGACCTTATAATGAACGGTTCAAATTTACAATAAATTTACAATATACATTTACAATATACATTTACAAGGCAAATTTTCCTTCAGGGGCTTCACCCCCGAACCCCCGCTGGGGGCCCTCTTGCCCCCAGACCCCCCAACCGGGGGGATAGCCCCTCCGGACCCCGTAGAGGGGGTACCCCCCCTCTGCACTACCCCACATGGAAGAGTGTACATACTTCTGGGGTGTAAATACTTCATGGGGTATAAACACAACTGAAAGTAAAAGACCTCTGAATCAGGAAGATAATCAGGCTCCACAACCAATACATTGTGTGCACACCAATGAAACTCCTCTACACTCTGCCAATATTGTGTACACCATGCACACCATTATTATGTGTGTACACACCACACAATGATAAATTTAGCGCGTGCTCCTGTACACCAACATTTTTCAGCGTGGCGTTGCTATTTAGCGCACACACCCACACACTAACATTTTTCCGTGCAGCACGAAAATTTAGCGTGTGCACCAGCACGCCAATATCTTTCCGTGCAGTGCCAAATTTTAACTATCACAAGATTTTCACTGTGCATCATGCATTTTTAGTGCGCCCACCTATGCACATTCATTTTTATGTGCATCAATTCCTCATGAATTCCACTGCAGAAATTGGGGCTTTTGGTTAACTTTTTCCCCAATTTACCATAGACATTCTGCGACCATGAAATTTGTTCAATTTCACCTTGATAACACCAAATCAACCTCTTCAAAAATAAATCATTGTGGGTTGACATTTCTGGAACAAATTTACCCAAAATCAATTCGCGAATTGAGAATTTTAACCACTAAACTTGCACCATATGTCATGGGTTCAATGTAACTTCAAATTCGACCCATTCTAGATCTGAATTTGCTAGAACAGATATTAAAACAATAATATCTCATCACTTGGCCGAAGTTCTCCATTTTCTCATGAATTTAACAACATAAATTGGGGCTTTTCGTAATTCCGTGTCGTTGTTTCTAAAATTTGTCAAGGACGCTCTGCAACTCAAAATTTGGCCATTTCGAAATAGATTCTCTGTGAAATTTCACTCCAACTCAAATTTATCGGCCCATCTAGGATCAATGTTGAAAACTAAATCTCTAATACCATATTGTAATGTCCCCGACCATCCATGTCAGGCCACACTACGCCAGAGAACTCTTACTGTTCTCTGTGTGGAACATACTGTAACATACCCAGCACCCAACTGAGCTATGCCACATAAAATTTTCGAACTGCATGCAATTAAAATATACACACATAGAACTCTTACAGAAGAATTATATATAAAATGTAAACATACAAATACATCTGTTAATACACAGATTCAGACTGAAATATTAGTAAACATATACATGCAACATATACAGGAAATACCCATAAAAATAAACACAGTTATAACCACACATATGATAACCCATAAAAATAAGCACGTAAATAACAATGAAGCATGTAAATTTATCATACAATTGGCACTTATCTTGGTAAGAATGTAACCAACTGTGTGCAGACCTTCCATGAACCTCCCAACCTTATACCACATTGTTCATCACTCTCAACAGTGAGTCACCCCCGAGCTGGGACTAAACTCCACCCGGGTAAAGGGATTCCTAACCAGGCTAAAGAATCATAGACAACATGAAAGACTCCATCTCAGGTGCCAACTCAAACTAAAATCCTACAGTCCCTCATTCCCCACATGCCTGTCCTACCCCAGGAAGTGTGCCCCTTCTCGTCTCAACAGTCCTTCGGCTGCCCCACTTCCTTTCCGGGCTTCAGCAATAGGGTAGACATGAAGTCTTCGAAAATCAATTCCCAAAAATTCTCTCACTTAGAGAATTTCTCACGGGCATAACAACCTGCCTCTTCAATATCTAACGGGCTCGACAACCTACTTCTTCAGTCCATCTCCCAAGATAACCAGCTACATGAACACAAAATGGCTATGGATACAAGTTCAGGTACAATCATGAAGATACGAAAGATAGCTCAATGGGTGTGTGCATGCTCATGGAATAATGGTTGGATATCTGAATAATGGAAGGAATGATGGATCAAGAAAGGAAAATTAACTAAGTCCCAACAATATGTATGCATGTCGCCAACTTGACACTTGTCATGTTGGGAGCTACTTTGGCCCACTTGTCCCCAACTTTAGAACTTAGGATAAAATAATTATCCATACTTTATGATTTAAGAAATATTAATATAATATTCCTTTTTGGCTTAAGATTCCTATCTTATCCATTTTCCTTAACTTTTAGGCCCCTCCCTTTCCCTAACCAGTGGAGTTTAGTCCCCCATCTCTTTTATCGTGGTCGGTCTGCGCACAACGATGTATTTTATATTAATTATGAGACATATACAAAAATAGGTGCACTGGCCTTTAACATCTAGGATCTCTGGCCTAATCAAAACATAAGAATCCTATATTTTAATAACTGGCTCACCAGCCTATAAAACACAACATAGACATAAAAGGCTACCTGGCCTCAAAATCATGTGCACTTATGTTGTTGCGCGTGGTATCCTGGAATATGAAAACTTCCTCATTTTACTATGTAGTACATGTGTGCACTATTCCATGGAATGTGCATAGAAAATGATATCAAACAACTCACCAGCTTAAGTACATTTGTATTTACATTTACAATTGGGTTCGGCCTTAGGGATATTACATCTCTTCTTGTTATTCATCTTATATTGGTAGGGTACTCCAGTGCACATTTTTCCAACTATTTCCATGATTTGATTGATCTGATATTCCTCCATCATGATTGGGTCTAAGGCCTCTTCCTTCTTTCCTTTATCCATCTCTTCCTCCATTTCTCCAGCTCTTGTCAGTGCCTCCCCCCTTCCCCTATGCACGTAGGGAAATTTAGCTGTCTTCTTCCATAGTCATCACACCCTTGTTGTACAATAAGATCTTGATGGAAGTATATAATGATATGATATGGCTACCTCTAAGTCCTTTTAGTAACTCTTTCTCCGCTGCACTATAAGAATTCGTAGTATCTACTGCAAATTTTGTGATAAATTCTGCAACAATACTGTCTAGCTAGAAATCTACTGCGCGTGAATTTTTTGTTAACTTGTTGTAACTGCGCAATCTCCATAGGATTCCATTCGATCTGTTTGATTCGATTTGTAGGGTGGTTTTATTTCAACCTCAATAGCCACTCCTTCAACACATGCGAGAAATCATAGAAAAAGACCTCATGCAAGTTGCTAAACACGTACTTGTCCAGATATTTGCGCGATGTTATTTTAGTGTTTTTGTTGTCTTTCTGCGCAAACTTCATATTCTTTATTTTCAACCAGATTTTGATCTCTGCCTTCATTGGATTCCACAGTTTGAACATTCCTTTCTATAGTTTCATTTTCTCCGTGATTATTTCACGGATCCCACTCACTCAATCCCATGCAGTGCCATCCGACAATAGAACCATATGTTGGTTTACTTATCTACTATGATGTTTATACCTTTCTCTTGGACTAACCCATGTTTAGATAGACTATGGTTTCAAACAAATCCCTCTAAAACTATTGGCCCTTTCAGTAACCTAGAAGGAAACACAGTGCACATAATGCAATGCGTAGTCTCACCCGAGATAGTTCTATGGGTGACTACAACACTCAAGTGCTTGCAGTCTAGGAGTGAGTGGGGATTTGGGATTGTAATTTGTGATCTTCATTCATTTGTTATATCATCCATCTATAATAAATATTCTGTTGTTATTTATTCATGCATGTAAATCAACTGATCTAACTACTTAATCAGACATTCATATAATATTTAACCATTGACAACAAATACATAAACAATAAGAATTTCACATAACACATGATCTGTCGGGGTTCACTCCCTCCTTAGCTATGTGTTATCACATAATCATGTATGGGGTGTTTTCCTGATGAATGACCCTCTTTTGGCGAAAAATAGGGGGAAGAAATGGGTCAAAAAACACACTTATCCTAAGTTTGGGGCGCAAAATACGCATTGTGCTAAGTAGCAGGCAGATCTGGGTGACCAGAATCTGCGCGCCTAGATCTGTGGTTAGGATTTAATTCTGGACCCCCCCCACCTCTCTTCCTTTAATGCAAGGGGGGGGGGTCCTATATAGGCATTATCAGGCATGTGGATCAGAGCGGTTAGAATCTGCGCACCCAGATCTACGGCTAGGGTCCATTTCCAGACCCCCCCTCCCTACCATTCTACCTTTAATGGACGACGAGGGGGGGGGGTCTCCAATGTGAGGGCGTGCAAGTTTCAACAAATGGGATTTAACCACCCAGATCGACGACTGGGGTATCATTTTGGACCCCCTTTTCATTCTACCTTTAATGGGGGGGATCTGATATGGGTATTTTTGTGCGAGTCCCCCTTAAAACCCCTTACTATTTCCTCCTCCTCTTACTATGTTCTCCTCCTGGTGAAAAGTGTCCCCCACTCTACCTTTTCCATTCCCCTGTCGCATCTCCTGCTTCCTTCCTACCATTCACCACTGCACACCTGTCCTCTACTCTCCTAGGTGTCATGCCCCCATTCCTTTCGTCTCTCTTATTTACCGACACCTGTACCCCCATGCTCCATGCCACTTCCACCTGTGTCCTATCCATTTTCCCATGGCACTTCTTGTCTGGTGTAATAACCCCTGTGTCTCCGTCACCTGGTGCTCCCACCTCCGAACCCCTCATCTCACCTTCACATTGTTGGCACCATCGGCCTCCTTGTCAGATCTTCATCCATGTTCGTAGGCTGAGCCCCCTTGTAGAAGTCCAATGAAGTAGCAGTGGCCATTGAAAGGCCGCCACATTGTCCAAATTCAAAATTGACCGAGCGTTATCTAATCCCGAGAAGTAGTTATTGAGGTAGTTGATGGTGGGTGAACGTCGTCTCCTTCCATAAATAGAAGGCCAGAAAGGGACAAAGCGCAGAAGGTGACTGTCAGTCCATCTTGACAAAGATTACATTTGACAGCCGACTTCATGGGCAGTTTGAACGATGTCTGCATGCACAGCCTGATAGGTAAACTCACCTACACGAAGCATTGAACTCATGATATGATTGTGCCTTCGGCGATTGAGCCAAATCCAAGTATTTAGAGGCATTTTTTCCATTTTTTTTAGTATTGATGGTTGAGCTTGGCTCCCGATTGTAAATTTTTGATGAAGCATTGGTTTCCTAGTTATGTATTAACATTTGAGACTTCCTGTTTAATGAAAGTTAGCTTCTTGTCATCTCTGTAAACATTGTATTAAGACACTTAGAATTGGAGGATCCAGTCGAGGGTCAGGATGTTGTAGGATGATGTATGGTTGATCACTGTAATATTTACACCTGTTTTAATCAGTTTCCTATGTTACCTTTCCCTCTCACACTGAATAGCTTGGAATTGGAGGATCTAGTCAAGTTGTTACAACATTATTGCGATGCTCAAAATTGGAGGATCCAGTCGAGCCATCACTATGTTGTCGTAGCTTTGTCAATTCAACATATTTCAGTGTCTTTTTTTTCTTCCCCAAGCTACTAGAAAGTCGGATGCCCATAGAAGTCTCATTCATGTTCTCACCAAGTCTTCCATCTGCTCACCTTAAATTCAACTTACTGACGAAAGTTAGATCAGGACCTCACCTGTTAGTGCATGCCTGGCCTAGTTTTCTGACTTAAAACGATATTCTCCTAGGTCTGCATCCATTCGACCACCTTAATTCAATTATCGTGACATATAAAACTGATAGGTTATGGGTATCAGGCTTACTCCTGCCACAATCTAGGAGTGACTTCTGGCACTAGCAATATGTCCACAAAGATTTGGATGGTTAGGCTCTTTTATTATAGTTCTTCAAAAAATGGCGTTGCACACACTCATTCCTCTTTTAGTTGGATCGGGATCTTTTCTGAGGCGAACTAGATCACACCAGGCTCCCCATCCTGTGATCTAACCCTCAAGATCCATCCTACTTGTTTCTCTATGACTCAAAAACTTATAAAAATTAGGTCATGCATACAATACTCTTCAGTGAAATATCTTTAATATGTGATCACAACCAACTCAACCTACTTGACCCCCCGACCTAGACCTCCTAGGTATTTATTTATACTAGATTACCATCTTGACAATTGTTACACTTGATTACCAAAACCCTAACTCTAGCCTATTTAGGTCTTCCTGCATGTGTTCCTTGCATGATTTCCTCCTTTGCATGTGCTTTACCTTGCACGTGATGCTTTTCTTGCCACTTGCTTATTTCCAAAATTAGGCATTTCTCTGCCAAAACTAGGTTTCTCCTCTAAATAGGCCTGTGCCCAACACAAAGTTAACAACAATTAGATCAGAACATGATCAAAACAGAGTTCATAATCATGGAATATGCATAGGAGGCTTATATCCATGAAGATGATATCATAGGGATGTATGTCAATATGGGTAATAAAGGTACAAATTCAAATGGACATGGAGAAGGAAAGGAAGAAAGCATGAACTTGGTAGAGACCATTAAAATTTTGCAAAAGGATGTGCAAAGTTATAAATATTATAATGAGAGGCTTATAAAATCCAAGGAGGGGCAGTAGGGACTCAACATAAAGTTAACATAGATCTTGGAAAAAATAGAAAATAAGATGGATAAGGAGAATGACTCAAGCAAATCAATAAGTCACGGGTCTCATGATCAGAGGAGAAGAACAATAAGTGTTGGAAGACATCACCATCACTCCCCAAGGCATTCCACTAGGGGAGAACATAATAGTTCAAGTCCATTCCCTATCAAGAAACATAAGAGGAGGTCCGGGGTGGATGAGATACAAGGAGAAATGAACAAAATCAAGCCTCCTACATCTGATGGTGATCACAAGAAGGATGAGGATGCATAGACATGGATTCTAGGAATGAGGAAGTATTTTCAATTGCATAATTACTCTTCACACAGAGAAGGAAGAATTTCCATCTATCAACTCAAGGGAAGACATCCATGTGGTGGGACCAATTTGTGCAGGTGCAACACATTGATGAGAAAAATGTTACTTGGAGGGAATTCAAGAGGTATTTTAAAAAGAAATACTTTATTAAGAGATACTATGACAAGAAAATGAAGGAGTTATTTGAACTCAAGCTTGGGTTTATGACCATATATGAATATGAAAGAAGGTTTTTAGAACTGCTAAATTATGTTTCTTTCATCAAGGAAGAGCTAGTTAAGATTCAAAGGTATTTGAGTGGGCTTCTATCATTTATCAGTGAAAAGATACAATATGATGATCCCAAAACATTGAAGGAGACCATAAGGCGAGCCAAAAGTCTTTATGATCAACATAAAGGAAGACAAAATTTCCAAAAATATTGGGAAGACAAGAAGAAAAACACGATGGAACAAAGGAAGAAGGGGACTTAGACACCATTCTTCAGAAATAATCCTCAGGGACAACCAACTTCTAAAGAACCCAGAATGACCGAGACAGTGGAGAAAACACCAAGGAAACCACCTATTCAATGCTGGGGTTGTGGGAAATATCATATGTATAGAGATTGTCCTCACAGGGGTGAAAAAGAAAGGATTATTCACAATGTACAGGAAGATGACACAATGGATGACATTGGAAGAAATTTACATAGGATCTATGTAGCCTTGAACAATAAGCAAGAAGAGTTTTAGTCACATATGATTGAAGTGGAAGGTAATATCAACAACCAAACCATTTCTATTTTAATTGATTCAGGAGCTAGTCATAATTATATATATCCTAAGATGGTGGAAAGATTGAATTTTTCAAGAAGAAAGCTTGGAAAATATTGGTTGGTGCAGCTGGCTACCAGAGCTAAAAGAAAAAATAATGAGATGGTTAAGGCATGTCCAATATACATGAATGGACTAAGCATTAGGGAAGATTTGAACATCATACCTTTAGGTTCCTATGACTGCTTAATTGGTATGGATTGGTTGGACCAACACCATGCTATCCTAGACTATTATAATAAGGAATTTACTTGCTTGGATGAAGAAGGGAACCTAAGGACAATACATGAAATCCCCAGGGCAGTAACCGTCAGAGAAATTTCAGCATTGTAGCTGAAGAAAAGTTACAGAAAAGGGTGTAAAATATTTGCAACACATATGGAAGAGACAAATAAAGATAAGGTGTCAAATATTGAAGATTATTAATTCCTAAAATAGTTTGAATATGTATTTAATGAAATGCCAAGATTAACCCCTAAAAGATACATTGATTTCTCCATCAATCTGATGCCTGGAGCATCGCCAATATCCAAGACCCCTTATAGGATGAGTACACTAGAATTTGCATTGACTTCGGGCAGTTGAACAAGGCAACTGTGAAGAATAAGTATCCTTTGCCAAGGATCGATGACCTCTTTGATCAGTTGAAACATGAAAAAATATTCTCCAATATTGATCTCATGTCACGTTATCATTAGGTAAGAATTAAAGAAGAATAGATCATCAAGACTTATTTTGGAACAAGGTATGGTCATTATGAGTTCATAGTGGTGCCATTTGGGTTATCAAATGCACAAGTTGTCTTCATGTGTTTAATGAATGGTAGTTTCAAATAATACTTAGATAAGTTTGTCATTGTATTTTTAGATGACATTATTATATATTCTAAGTCGGAGGAAGAGCATGAACAACACTTGAGGATGGTATTACAAGTATTAAGGGAGCATCAATTGTATGCCAAATTGAGCAAGTGATCATTTTATTAGAAGCAAATTCATTATTTGGGACATATCATTTCAGAGGAAGGGATAGCAGTGGATCCTGAGAAGATAGAGGAAATTAGAGGATCGTCGACGCCAAAGAATGTGACAGAGTTTAGATCATTCATGGGCCTTATAGGCTACTATAAAATATTTATTGAAGGATTCTCAAAGATTGCACACCCAATCACTTCCTTGCAAAATAAGGGTGTGAATTTTCAGTGGACATTGGATTGTGAAAAGAGTTTCAACACTTGAAGAATTTATTAACAAGTGATCCAATACTAAGGATTGTTGATCCAAATGAAGACTTCATTGTATTCATTGATGTATGTAAATAAGGACTTGGTTGAGTCCTTAGTCAAAATGGGTATGTTGTATTCTATGAATCAAGGAAGTTGAAGGAGAATGAAAGGAACTATGCTACTCATGATTTGGAGTTGGAAGCCATAATGCATTACTTGAAGATGTGGAGACACTACCTCATGGGGAAAAGGTTTGAGTTGAGGAAAGACCACAGTGGTATGAAATATTTATTTAGAAAACCAATGCTAAATTCCAGGCAAAGCATCTGGTTAGAATTTCTCAGTGAATATGGCTTTGATATAAAGCATATCAAAGGGAAAGAGAACAAGATGGCTGATGCAATTAGAAGAATGGTGCATGAATTTCATGCTACAACCATTAGCATGTACCAATAATATTTGAAATATAAATCTTAGAGGCTGCAAAATCAGATTTGGAATACATGGAAATAATGACAAAATTACAACAAGGTATTTTGCAGCAGAAAATTGAAGACTATAAGATAGAAAATGATGAAATTCTCATGTACATGGGCATAATTTATGTACCAAATTCCCAAGAATTGAAAAATATTATATTGAGATAAATTCATAATGTACGTTATTCTGGGGACCCAGGTTATAAAAAAACTATTGCAACTGCCAAGAGACAATATTATTGGCCAGACATGAAGAATGAAGTTGTTGATTTTATTTCCAAATGTGTGGAGTGTAAAAAGGTTAAGGCTAAGCATAGACACCCAACTAGTTTTCTACAACCATTACCCATTCCTGTGTAGAAATGGGAAGTTGTAAAAATGGATTTCATCACCAAACTTCCCAGAACAAACAGGAAACATAATTCTATCTAGTAGTGGTGGAAAAGATTACTAAATATTCCCATTTTGTTCTAGTAAATCTCACTCACAAGGCATCCAACATTGCTAGTATTTATATGAGATAAATTGCTCGACTGCATTGTATACCCAAGAAAATTGTGTTTGACAGAGATCCAAAATTTACATCAAATTTTTGGAAAGGATTATTAAGGGATTTGGAACAAATTTGAATTTTAGCACAACTTATCATCTAGAATCAGATGGACAAACATAGAGGGTGAATCAAGTTATTGAGGATATGTTGAGGATGTATGTGTTGGATAAACCATCAAAATGGGAAGACTACATACACTTAGTAGAGTTTTCTTATAACAATGGGTACCAAGCATCTCCAAAGATGAGCCCATTTGAGGAACTTTATGGTAGAAAGTGAAACACACCAATAAGATGGGACAACCCAACAGATAGAGTAGTGGTTGGGACAAAATTACTCAGGGAAATGGAAGAGAAAATGTTGAAAATAAAACATAATTTAAAGGTTTCCCAAGACATGCAGGAAATATTTGCTGATAAGGGAAGAACTCACAGGGAATTTAAAGTGGGTGACCATGTATTCTTGAAAGTAAAGGCCAACAAAAGTTCCCTGAAGTTGGGAAATTGTTCAAAGTTAGCAACTCGCTATTGTGGGTCATTTGAAATCCTAGAGAGGATTGGGCCTGTAGCATACATTCTTTCCTTTCCTACATCAATGTATATTCATAATGTATTCCATGTATCATTGCTCAAAAAGTATATACCTGATGCTAATCATGCCATTGATTGCAATGTGATTCAGGTGGAGCAAGAAGGTGCCTTTCAAGTGCATCCAATGTGCATATTGGACCGGAAGATCAAGCAGCTCCAAAATCAAGCCATATAGTTAGTAAAGGTCCAATGGAACTAGTACGGTCATGAAGATTCAACTTGGGAGCATGAAGATTCTATGCGGGAAAAATACCCACATCTTTTTGAGAATTTTTGAAATTTTGGTTATATATGTGTATATATTGCATTGAGGACAGTGCACAAATAAGGGGGATGGGAATGTAATACCCCTAGGCCGAAACCCAACTGTAAATGTAAATACAAATGTACTTAAGCTGGTGAGTTGTTTGATATCATTTTTCATGCACCTTCCATGGTATATTGTGCACATGTACTGCGCACTAAAATAATGAAGTGTGCACATTCAAGGATATCATGCACAACAAACTTAAGTGCACATGATTTTGAGGCCAGGGAGCCTTTGTGTATATGTTGTGTTTTGAGGCTAGTGAGCCGATATGTAGAAATGACAATATATATGTAATGTAAATGTAAATGTAATCACACACAAATTTTAATGAAAAACACATCACTATGAAAGACCAACCATGTAAAAGAGTATGGGGGACTAAACTCCACCAGTTAGGGAAAGGGGGATACAAGTTAAGGATAAGGGGATAAGTTAGGGAGATTAAGCCAAAAAGGAATATTATATTAATATTCCTTAAAGTATAAAGTATGGATAATTATTTTATCCTAAGTTCTAAGGATGGGGACAAGTGGGCCAAAGTAGTTCTCAACATGACAAGTGTCAAGTTGGGAACACACATACATATAATTTGGACTTAGTTCATTTTTCCATCATTCCATCATCACAAACTCACTCATTTATTTGTCCTCGGTAGCTTCCTATCACTATAAATGTACCTGTACCTATACCTGGTTAGCTTAAAAGTTGGACTGAAGAAGCGGGTTGTCAGGACCGTGGGATATTGAAGAGGCGGGTTGTGAGGCCTTGAGCAATTCTCTCTAGGTGAGAGAATTGTTGGGAATCAATTTTTAGAAGGTGCCAAACTGCAACTACAGGGCTCTAAGACTTCCTAGATGATCTGTTGCTGAAGCCTTGAAAAGGAAGTGGGGCAGCCGAGGGAATGTTGAGCAGAAAAGGGGCACACTTCCTGGGCTGGGACAAACATGTGGGGAATGAGGGACTATAGGATGTTAGTTAGAGTTGGCACCTGTGATAGCATTTTTCTTGCTATATGAGATATATCATCCTATTTAGGAATTCCTTTACCCAGGTAGAGTTTAGTCCCAGCTCGCGGGTGACCCACTGCCGAGAGTTTTGAGTAGTGTGGTCTAAGGCTAGAAGGAACGTGGAAGGTATGCATGCAGTTGGTGATATTTTTACCAAGATAAGTGTCAATTGTGTGATAAATTACATGCTGTATTGTTATGCATGTGTTTATTTTTATGGGTTTTCCCTGTGTGTGATGCATGTATATTTGTATTATTATTCTGTATGAATATGTGCATTTTCAAAGTTTCTGTGTTTTAATTTTGTATACAGTTCGAAAATTTTATGTGGCATATCCCAGTTGGATGCTAGGGATGCTACATTTCCATAGTTAAAGTAGGTAGGCAATATTCCTCCACCACCACCATATCCTCTTCCTCTTCCTTGACCATATCCTCCTCTCAGGCCTCCTTAATATCCTCCTCTATCAACACCTCTACGACCACCACCTTTTTGATCCTCCTGGATCTGGAAGGAAGCTATAGTTTTCTTTTGCATCAACTAAAGTAATAGGAAGTTTCTCACATCATGCCCCATGGATTTGTAGAACTCTCAAAATGGAGAATGAGTAGTCTTCTGATATTTTTGTAGTTTTAGGAAATGGGGACATATATGTCCCCATTGTTTGCAAATCTCACACCACTTAGTCTGATGTCATGATGGAAATGGATTCGATGCACCTGTCGCCACGTAGCTCTCCAACATAGGAAAACCACTCCTATGGTGGCCTTATGTGTGACACATATTACACCACATGCTCATGCACCACCTTAACCTTAGCCATATCTTGTAATTGCATGGTGAGATTTTCGAGCTAATTGTTTACCTGTGCTAGTCCAGTTAATGTCTCACCACCTCTTGGCATAGATTTTTATAGGTGCATCACAATATCCATAACCTATTTATGAGTTATCACCTTTTTTTGGGTGAGTAACACTTAAATGTGGGGTAGAAGTCCTATAATAAAACATTCTCTATTGTGGAGATATTGGATTTGAAATGTCAGTCCGTCCAACAATATTTTGAACCATTGGTCATAGTCCCATACAATTTATCCCGCTTGATTCTTGATATATTTGATCTAAGTTATACACTATGATTTTGACTTAGGCTATTGAAACTCCCTAAGTATATCTCTCTTTATCTTTGTTAGGGACCTATCTTGTCCTGCCAGGAAAATAGACTTTCATGTACCATGTCATAGATCTGTCTCTGAAGGTGGTATCCAATTGTGCTATATTATGTGCCTCATTCGTGACTCTCTTCATAGGCCATACAACTTCCCATGTATACCAATGTTTTTATACATCATCAATTCCCGTATCATGAAACATAGAAAGCCTGAGAGTCGTGTCTTGGTTTTCCATGTTCAATCTAGTATTGTGTCCTCCTGACTGACCACTATCTATTGGTTATACTAATACTAATACTAATACTAATGCTCTTCCTTGTGAATTATTTCTTACTTTCACTTCTTCTTCACTCGTATATTCTCCTTCCCTTTCTTCTACTTTTATCTCCGAACTTTCTTTTTTTATTTCTTCTTGATTTAAAATGAAATGGGGGTGGTTCAAATAGGTGGCTCTTCCATCTTATCTCATTATTTTGGGTGAGGGATCTCAAATTACTTCTTACATGTAGATATGAAAGCCCACTCACATTTGTTAATGCCTATTTACCTTATTAGAGGGGTCCATTTCCATATTCTGATGCATTGGCACTGCTACTTTGTGCCTCATATTATTTTGATGTGACTACATATCTTATCATCCAAGGGGATATAAATTCATCTTCTATGACCCTACTCCCACTACTCTCGGTATTCTCACTTGATACCCTACTCCTAACGACACATCTCTTTGACTACCTATTTTCTTATGCACCTATTTCTGATAAAAACCTGTCTCTCTCACATCCTCCTGATGTGATATTCTTTCTCTTCATCTTGGGTCTGACTCCTCTTCCTTCAACCGTTTCTATATTTTCTCCACTCCTATATTATAATTTCCTCCTTAGTTTATCTCTTCTTGCATATATTGTTGGGCCCTTCATTCTTGGATAAGGAATTGTGCAAGTTTTGACTGAGCATGAGTTGCGCAAGCTTCAATAGAGGCTGGACATCAGAACGAGAAAGCGCAACATAAAGAAGTTGCGAAAGTTAGTGCAATTCCAACTAAGAAACAAACGGTTGCAACAGAACAAGGAAGTGCACAATGTCACATGGCTAGAGACTTTCCTCATCCAAGGTGGCCATGGTGCTCTCATTACAGAACCAATGAGCACACAATTGAAGACTTCCCATAATTAATTGCAAAATGGGAGGATAGAGTATGAAAAAGAGGAACTAACCTCATCAGTTCAAAAATCAAGAGGGTTATCAAGGGACAATTTCCCATCCTTAATATTGTTATTCGAGGAGGAGCGAAGACAGGAGCTAATGCTGATAATCTACCTCAAATCTAGAAAGCAACACCTAAAGAAGACAGGTATGACCCTCTAAAACAAAAACTATTCTTTAAATATGCCATAGAAATATTTCAGAATATTCCTAGCCTGGATATAAAAGAGAAGCTTCCACAACCTATTTCGTATCCACCCAGAAACCCTGTAGCCATGTCGAGACAACCTGAGCAACCTCAAAATGTAGTTGACCTTTGGTTTCAATTACTCTCTGACATTCTGGGGAATGATCAACTAACATAAAAGTTGCGCAATGTGATATACCTAGTATTAGGGAATGAAGAACCCCTAGAGGCAAGAATAAGGGATAATCTTCTTGAGAAGAGTACTCAGAGAATGCAGCAAAAGAAAATACGAACCAGAAAAGAATTCAGACTAGTAGCCCGGTTAGATGAATTTGAGATTAAGGACGTCATGTTGGATCTAGGATATGATGTGAACATTCTGCCTAAGAATACCTGGGAAGACTTAGGAAAACCTACGCTGACGTATTCCCCATTTCAGTTAAGAATGGAAAAATAATATTGTATATTCCCCATAGGAAGATTGGAGAATGTGAAAATAGATGTTGCGGGAATAAAGATAGTGGCAGACTTTGAATTCATTGAGATCATGGGAGATAAGGACCCCTAGCCTGCACTACTTGGCATTGATTGGGCCTATGAAAATTATGTAGTAATCTACTTAAATAAAGACACCATGACCTTTGAGGCTGAGGTAATCAAGGTAGTTCAACCTTTGGATCCATATGTAGGACCCAGGTATATAGAACCAACATACAATAATATGGAGGGAGAAGACTTGGACCAGTTGTACATCGTAACAACAGGAACAAGATACAATTATATAAATCCTACTGCTGATGGATCAGTAAGTTGGAGAAGCATACAGTCAATAGAAGAAGACTCATAACCGACTTTTGACAATTAGAAACAAGGTTCTCATGAACGATTCTCAAGAAGATGTGAAACTGTCAGAGCGACTAGATGGGTTGGGACCGAAGTTAGAGAACACCTAGTATATGATGGCACCTTAGATATAGAGAGTTTTCTGCACAACATGGAAGAAAATGTAGTAGACGATCAAAGAATCTCGGTACTAGATGTAGCTTTTCAGAACACCCCTGCCAGATGGCGGGCTAATCATAAATTCGTACTCAGAACTTGGGATGAGGTGAAGAAAGCTATCAAGTACAGGTTCCATAATAAGGAGCAATTGGAATCAAATATACAGACATATCTCCAAGTTGTGCAAATGTTTAGCAGAGAAACGAATCCTAGAATACATATTGAATGGTGCATGACACGGTGGAAAGCTGTAGGAATACCCTCTCATTTCCGGGTTCAGGTATTTCCCCACTCCCTAGGTACAATCCTGAAATCTTGGTTTATACATGAGGAAACCAGAAGACAGACCAGTGACTGGCAAACACTGATAGCTCATTTTTTCAAGGACTTCTCATTTACAAGTAAGTACCCTGAGCTTGAAGTAGTCCTGCAAAATATTAAGGAATTTGTTTTTACAGATAATGGTAATCAAAAATCAAACTTAGTGGCATGTGTCAAACATAACCGATAACTTCAGATTAATATCCACTTTCCCTCAATTGAGAAACCTATAGAATGCTAGTAGATTAACAGAGATTCAAAAATCCTAGATGACTTAGGGGAATTGAGGAACCTAGCCATCAATGAGACAGAGGGGAGCAGAGAAATTCAAAACACCATACCCAGTCAGACTGATAGTTCCTACAATCACCCATTAAAATTGTGCAAAATCAATATAGGGACCACAGAGAAACCCAAGATATCTATGGTGGGAGACTACTAGGATGAGCAAACCAGTCAAGAAATATAGAGTTTGTTGTGGGAATATGAGGATTTGTTCCCAAAGACTTTTTCAGAGTTAAAGGGAATCAAAGGAGTTATGGGAGAAATGAAGATTGAATTGAAACTAGGATCCAAGCTTGTCATACATAGAACATACCGTCTTAACCCTAGAGTAGAAGAGAAGGTTAAGAAGGAGATAGACAAGATGTTGGAAGCAAGTCTCATTTTTGCAGTAGAAGAAGCACAGTGGGTTAGCCTGATAGTTATTCAAAGAAAGAAAGACACATAGGATATTAGAGTTTGTGTATACTACAAAAGTCTCAACTATGCCTGTGTGCATGACCCTTTCCCAACACCCTTTACAGACAAGGTGCTAGAACAGGTTACGGGGAAGGAAGCATACTCATTCATAAACGGATTTTCAAGATACCACCAATTTAGTATCACTTAAGAGAACAAAAAGAAAACCACTTTCATAATAGAATTGGGATCCTTCTCATACAATGTGATGCCATTTGGCTTAAAGAACACCCCTACATTTTTTTCAAGAATTGTGATAGCAACTTTTAGAGAGTTCATTCACAAATTTATAGAAGTCTATATGGATGATTGGACAATATATAGCCTGCTCAAGGAACATGTAGCATTGTTGCGGCTAATGTTTGACAGATGTAGAGAGTTGTAGATCTCATTGAATCTCAAAAAGTGTATCTTTTGTGTACCACGTGAGAATTTTTTGAGCCACATAGTATGCCAAGAAGGAGTATTGGTAGACCCAGCCAAATTTGCAGTCATTGTGAATATGCCACCACCTACGAGTGATAAACAATTTCACTCCACACTGGGACACAGGTTACTATCGCAGGTTCATCTGAAGATATGCCAACATTACTGAACCTCCAAAAAACCTACTGAAAAAGGATAAACCATTTCAATGGACTCCAGAATGTGATAAAGCATTTGAGACACTCAAGGAGAAACTCATCACAACACCAATTCTGATATTCCCAAACTGGGAGAATGAATTTCACGTCCATGTAGATGCTTCAAGAATTTCCTTAGGAGCCATCTTAATGCAACCGGGAGATGGAGCTATGGATCACCCTATCTATTTTGCAATTCGAAAGATGTCGCAAGGAGAGCACAACTACACAATGACAGAAAGGGAGGGATTAGCTATGATTTATGCTTTACATAAATTTAGACATTATTTGTTAGGTTCTTATTTAAAGTTATTTACTGATCACTCTGCATTAAAGTATCTAGTTAACAAACCAATGTTAGAAGGAAGAATTTGTAGATGGATGCTATTATTTTAGGAATTTTCCTTCGAATTTATCATCAAGCCAGGAAGATGCAACGTCATACCTAATTGCCTTTCTAGGTTAGAGTCAGGGAAAAGTGGCGGAGCAATAGATGATCATCTCCCAAATGCAGACTTTTTCAGGTTTGAGGTCATACCGGAGTACCTAGAGGACATAGAAGTCTTACCAAGTACAGGGGCCTATCCAAAAACATTTTTTGCAACCCAGAAATGCCACATGGTTGTTAGAGAAGCATATTACTAGTTGATCTCCAAATGGTTGTATAAACTAGGACTAGACAATATCCTCAAGATGATGTGTCTTGGATCATAACGACAGTATATACTCTGGGAATGCCATAGTGGAGTTGTAGGAGGCCACGTAGGAGAAAAGGCCACTGTACATAAATTTCTCTAGGAAATACTTTGGTGGGCAACACTCTTCAAGGATGCAAAAGTATGCCTTATATTATGTGATGTTTGTCAATGAGTGGGTAAGCTGTCATGCTGAGACGAATTACCACTAAAACTAGTTAGAGCTCTACAAGCATTTGAGAAATGGGTAGTTGACTTCATTGGACCAATCAACCCTATCACAAAGCATTCAAAGGATAGGTACATCA
The DNA here is from genome assembly GCA_009831015.1 of Picea engelmannii. NCBI lineage: Eukaryota > Viridiplantae > Streptophyta > Pinopsida > Pinales > Pinaceae > Picea > Picea engelmannii. The sequence goes on along the minus strand of ML778326.1, from coordinate 452,484 downwards.
TTACCGCAACTGACTATCTTACACATTGGGCATAAGCAGCAGATGTAAAGGACTGTTCGATAGATACTACTTCCAGGTTCATTTTTGAGAATATCATCAGTCGTTTCAGATGTCCCAGGAGCCTAACCATTGATCAAGGAGCTCATTTCATTAGCAACACTATAGCAACACTTACAACATAATTCTTGATTCAACATCACAAGAGTAGTCCCTACCACCCATAGGCCAATAGAACAATCGAAGCCTTCAACATGATTCTATAAAGGGGGTTGACAAAGGTCTATTGTGCAAACTGGGAGGACTGTGATGATAGAGTTTCAGTTGTACTATGGGATTATAGGGAAACCACAAAGAAAATCCACAGGTACACATCGTTCCAGTTAGTTTAAGGGAGAGAGGCAGTGGTGCCTGCATAATTCATCACTCCAAGTCTGTATATTGCACAAGTCACACATATGTCAAAAGAGGAATCCATTGCACAACGACTTATGGATTTACCAGAACTCAAGGAGACCATATTTCTAGCAGAATTCCATCATTCGGTTGAAAAAGAAAGACAAAAATCTTGACACGATAGGCACATTAATACTAAGGTATTTATGCAAGGAGACAAGGTGCTACTCTACGATAGTCGGTACCAGAAGCATCCTGGCAAGTTGTGCATGCACTGGTTGGGACCATTCATAATTGCAGAGATCTGACCCTCAAGAGTAGTTATACTGACGCAATTGGATGGTGTGCTATGACCAAGATGGGTGAATGACACTCGCCTGAAGCCCTACCTGTCTCAAAACTGATAAAGAGGGACTATCACTCTAGGCTGAAGGATATTGTACATTAGTTAGATTTGAGTTTTCTGAAATATTTGTAAATTCAGTTAATAAATTCAATGTGTGCAGTGTTGCACCATGACACATAGTTCATTTTCTATTTAAGTGTTGTTTGATACAAGACTAATGACTTAGTAGTGCAGGATCCGCAACATAAGAGAATCCATTAATGACAGTCATTAATATGATGGGGACAACCTTTGTGGTCAGACGGAGGATGAATCTGAATACAATCTAAATCCATGTGCCACATGAACCCAGTCTAGTCACAACCTTTATTTCCATTTAGTACCACGTATGAGGTCAGTTAAGACATAAATCCATGTTATGAAAAGATTCCATCGAAGTTCGCACTGGGATAACCACCCGTCAAACAGAAAGGTCTGAAATCGGCCATGTCCCTATCCAACTCATGCAAATAAGTAAATGACAGAATCTCCCAATAGGATTTACCCTGTTAAACCATCCTGTCAAACAAATTAGATCCAGTTGCATCCATACGGTCATGATGAAAAAAAGTTATCGCTAAACTTGCCCACTAAGCCAAGTATAAGGACCTGAGAACTCGCTCGAGAATGCATCGTTTCCAAAAGAACATAGCTTTTTCTGAATTTAGTAGAGAGAACCAGTCTCCACAAGTGTGAAAGTACTTAGCTTGCTACAGAAGTGGGAATGCCAAGAGACACAACAAGCCAAAGTGCCATGTCTAAAGAAGTGGTACCAGACGATCTCTATGACCCACGAGTTGAGATCGTAGGCAATCTCAAAGGGAAGGTGGAGCATGTCAAGCTCCTCGATCTTGACCTAACATATTCAACCCTATTTCCCCAGATGAACACAAATGTCCTTTGGGAGATGGATCTAGATGGATTAGGAGGCATGCAATTTTTGCCAAAATCAGACTTCATCAAATTATTCAATTCAACCATCATGAACCTAAGAGACCTACCAGTCTTCAGTACCACTGGTGAGGTTGTGCGGTGCATGAACTTTCTGATAAGCAGGGTGTATGACAGAAGTCTATGGTTGGATAAGTAGTATCCAATCCATGTTAAATACATCCAACAACTTACAAGACTATCCTTCGAAGGAGAGGATGTGTCGAAAGGATTCTAGGGTCCTGGTAAGCACGATAAAAAGAAAGGTGAACTTAGCCTGTATGAGAAATTCAACACAAAGAGGGGGGGACACACAACAATAATTGAACCCATACTACCTGAGACAGTCCGAAATGGATTTTACATCATAACCAACAAGGTTATGAGATCATACTACAAGGATGAATGCACACTATATGCATTATTAGTAGCTAACTTTTGCGCCAATGGAGCTGTGTTCAATTGGTGTAGTTACCTGCTAGAGGAACTATTAGTGGCATGCGAGGAAGCGCAAGAGAAGGGAGGAACCTTCACTTATGTATATATACTCATGGAATTCACAATGTTCAAATGGAAGACACCTATGGGAATCAAGTCAACGATACCAGACAAGGGGTGCATGGCGAGGATGTTCAAGCTATGGCAGTCCAGGCCAAATTCGGAAAATACAGCCTTCAATGCTGCAACATTCACTAAGTGGTACAACGGTTCAATAGACACAACACATAGGTTGTGTATCCCATAGGAGCTCCTCAAATGCAACACGAGAAATATTTCCTTCAACATGAACCAACACCATACATTTTTCTGGCCAAGACATGTTAGTAGGGAATATTTCCACACAAGGATGTTTCCATTCTATCTGGACGAGGAGGCCTTTGAAAAGGAATTCATGTCATGGCCAGGAGTCAAACGCAATCAACACAAGTTCAGAATGCATTATATCCTACCTACAGAGTTGTTGAAGAAGACAGTCAAAGAAGAATAAGCCGAACCAAGCTCGGGTCCAGAGCCACATAAGCCAGGCACCCCTGCACAATTAGACTATGAGGAGGAAGAATAGATGCATTAGTTGGAGTGGAAGAAAATACCTACCCTCCATCAACTACTATCCGATGCCATGTTGTCAAGGGAGGATGTTAACCAGATGCTGAGCGCTGTGTTTGGGACCGAACCAGTGGTGAAGAGGCCCATAACTGGGGTCTTTTTGAGAAAAACTCTGAATCCACAACCCCTTGCATAAGCTGCTCCTCACACCTGCTTAGTGGTCAAAGAAAACACTATCATCCACATCCATGATTACTCTGAGCTTGAAAAATTTACGTCCACATTCATCACTGAGAACCCTCCATCACCACCACCCCAATCACCAAACCCCATCACCACCAGCCCACCCCAGACCATAACCCCATAGCTGATGCGGCTCGATAATCCATAGAAAGTGGAGCGAGGACTCCCAGAAATAACCCAAGAGTCACCCAAGATGAGATCAGAAGTTTTCGGTCTAGACCCCAAAGCACCAGAGAAGAGCATGAAGCTGAATGGTCTGAATCCAGACATCCAAGAACGACAACTTGAGCCTTCGATGCAATAAAAATATGCCCAAACTGAAGAGGAGATACATGCCCAAAGAAAACAACAAATCCCCTCACCGGTCAAGGGTGAGGATGCAAAATAAACCACAATGTAGGAAGTAGAATTAACAAAAGAGTAGGAGCTACCAGAGCCTCAGAGGGAACCAACATCAACACCCAGGCAGAGCGCGACATCCATGTTTGAGAAAATGGAGCAGGTTCTCTAGGATCCTCAACAATGCGTAGAACTGATGGAATTTTTCATAGCCAGAACAAAGTTTATGATTATTTTTCTTACAACGCTAAGGTCGAGGATCACACCAGGACCGCCAACAATGGAGGAGGTAGACACCCGCTTGGAGCATTCAATGGCCAGTGGACTTCCACTGTAGACGTGTTACACATTGTTTTTGTCATCCCTATGACCGTTAATGATGTAAACCTATCTGTTATCTTCAGAGGGGTCAGTGGCCTGAGTTCCTGAAGAGAGAAGGCTTAAGAACTTTTCATGAGAAAAGAAGTTTCATTTTCCTTTGAAAAAACCCTATAAAAAAGGAAGTTCGCAGGTTGCTATATAAGTAGGGTGCGAGATGTTCGCAGGTTGCTCTATAGGCAGGGTGTGAGAATGCCTACACGTCGGAAAAACAAGCGTTTTCTTGAATCTTATAGAAGGAGAAACTTCTATGGTGAGGTGGCATCCGAATGGTTTGGATCTTACTCGCTTTAATGATTTAGTGGGATCATCCTAACCTCCTCACCTTATCCTCTTCAAATTATAAAAGGAGAGGATCTCTCATGGAGAAATTTAGCTTTTGTTGGCTTGGACTTATCAGCTTGGTTGGAGTAGCTTTGAGATTTTCTTTGTCAAGATAGATTGTGAGTAGCTATCAGATCTATGCTCTCAAAATTATTGGAGTGGAAGTGTGTGGGGAACGAAGGACAGTTGGAAGGGACCTTATGACAACAAGGCCATGGTTGTAATCTCTCTTTCACATTCAATATGATACAGTAATATGATTCTTTCCTATAAATCTTGTTGTGTTTTATTGTATGATTCCTTGATCACATACATAGGTTTATATTGAGTTTATGCTATTGCTATCACTTTGGTTGGTTGCATTCTTTTGCAGGATCATCATTGTATGAGTGTTGAAACGGAGCTAGGATGGCGATGGCGAGAGGAAGCGACATTTAAACGATATGTCACCCATCTCTCTTTAGTTGGTAAATTCAATATTTAAAACTTAAGGAAAGCATCATGTTCTGGTGTGTTTTTTTCTAGATCTAGGTGGATCTAGGGAGATCTGTTAGTGTCCGCACCTATTGATTAGTCCAATAAGAAAATTGGTGACTCCACTGGGGAACAGATTGTTTCCCAGTTAGTCTAGTTTCCCTTGCTTTGATTGCTTGTTTTCTGGTCTCTGAGTCTGTGGGAGATCCATCCAAACTCTCTGGATCTGAAAGTTCACTCAAATTTAGTCATTTTTCATTTTTTTGCTTGTTTACAGGCATTCTCACACTGTACCCTTTAGTGGCCTGTGAGAAACACCTGAGTTCGCACCCTGGTGTTAATTCCAGTGCGAACCCCTCGCAGTCAACCTTTGTTCAGCCTGTGAGAATCAAAGATTCTCGCACTGTACTACATTGCCAGCTTACGAACTTGTTTGTAAAATTTTTTGGATTGGGTCTTGTCATTTTTTGATGCCCAATTTTTCTTTGAATAGCTCGATTGAACTTTTGGAGCCTATATTGATCTGTTTACAGTCTTCTTGACATTCTTTGAGTTTCTTTTATCCATCTTTTCTTTGTTTGGTTTTGAAGGATTAGTCTCTTTATTTGAGTGTCTTTCAATTACAAAGCATGTGTTTTCTTTAGAATTGTTTAGGGAAAGATCAGATTTCTTTTTAATAGTTCACTTTAAAAGAGAACTTTTAGTTTGGGTTTCTTTGTTTTAAGAAAGTTCATTATTGATTTTAGTGAAATTTTTGAAACAAAAAGATTTAATTTCTTGCTTTATATTAGATTGGGGGCATCCTTGCATTTCAAGTA